>KB669848.1:62051-217051 GCA_000349105.1 Anopheles epiroticus
TAAATGATTTTAAAATCTAATTAAAAACAACCATAAATAGCTGCTGAAACCAGTTCAAACTGTTCTAAGATAACTTGTGTTTTATAGTATATAATATTTCTAGCTATTCAGTTATATTTTTGCATAAATTTCGGCGCACAAATCAAGAAGAATAAAGCACAGCAAACAAAGTATTTGGTGCATCTGTGAGGATTATCTGTTTTTAAAACTGATCGAAAAAATACAACACAAAAGTTGCTCTTACTTTCTCGAAGTGTTCTGGAAAAATACTTATTGCTTTAGGGTACAAGTAAACATAAACCTAGAACACGTATTTGCATACATTTAGGCGATTTATTTGCGCAAGATGCTACTGATTGCTCGCGTAGTTGGTTGTACTTAACTCATTTCCTTTACTCATTTCCATACGTAACACAAGCTAATGCAATTTCGTTTTCTGTTCTGTTTATTGTCCAGAATCGCTCATGCGCGTCCTGTGAGGACACAAACCGGTTCAATCACAACCACGCAGCTTCATTCACAGTGCCAGCTCGACGATTGTTTATCTTCACGTTAAAAATAATAATCCCGGCTACTGATCCGTTCATCCGAGCCCCCCCGGTCCGGAACAGGTCATACCATAATTTACTGATCTATTAAATTGAATTAACTCCAACGCAAAACCGGGCGCATCGCGACGACATCAAAAGCCGCAAGCTCAGCGTGGTGATGTTTACCCAACGGCGGTAGCCCACAATCCCGCCACAAATAATAATAATACCGTTCGCACCGTTCCGCCTCACATGTGACCCGCGAGCCCCCGCCGAGTCCATCAAAGCGTACCAGATGAGAATGCGAATGTTTGTGCACCGTCACCCTGTGACCAATAATAGGCTAAGAGTCACCCTGTGACCAATAATAGGCTAAAAAGTGTCCCCCGATGCGTGTGTGTGTGTGTGTGTAGGAATGTGTCACACTAGACGAGAGCAAACCCCTGGGTGAAGACACATGTGGCCCTGCTGCTTAGGGAAAGAATAAACAGAGCAGCAAACAAAGCGACAGCGACACCTCTGACAAGCGACAGCCCGGTGTCGTAATGACACCCGGAGGAATTATCCAACCTCACGGAGGGAGTTGAGGTGGGGTTTGAGGAGGGGTCACCATTTTTATGCGCATTGTACTTTCGGTGCTCCCCGGTGGCCGCTTTTCCGTTACACCACGTAACGCTCATTTGCCCGTCATTCCTGTCACGTCCGTGCAGAAAACTGACGTACGAGTGTGACATCGCCACGTACAAATACACGGGCAGCAAACAAAAAAAAAGCAACAACACACAAACAGACCGTCCCGCGCTGGTGCTGGGAAATTTCAATTAATTCCAAATTGCAAACAACAAACCGTCGGCAAGGACAACGGCACAGTATTAAGAAAAGATAGCAAAACAGCTCGCGCGGCAACCCGTGGCCCCGCGAAGCGAACGCGCCCGTGTGACATCTGAAACATCTCACGTAGCGTGCAGATAAGACGATTGTGTGAAAAGCAATTATGCACATTACAAGCAGACAGCCCGATACACGATTCGCACGTCGCGCAACGAGCACGGTGCCGAAAAAAACGAGCGACAGAGAGAGAGACTCAAATAAATATCAACCAATCTTAATCTTCACCTCACCGGGGGTTTGGTCAACCAAGGGGACGAGTGAAGAGGGGAGGAGTGTGGATATTAACGTTCCGTCACCTTCTCGTGCCCTGAAGCGTGGTGGCCATTTCGCTGAAGGACTAATCACCAAACCGAGAACGAGGTTTCCAGTGAATCCGGTTGCTTGAAAATGGCTCCATTACGATCCAGTACACATCGTCAAATTTGCTTTCATCGTGGAGAGGTTTTTCCGCCAAGCTCCCGGCCGCCCGGGCCGCGAGCGTTTGATGTTCGATACGATCGCTAATTGGTATCGGGTTTCTTGCCGGTCGGTGGTTCATTCATAAAACCAGGCTTCCACACCGCTTGAGGGACATTTTCTTCGGTCTCGCACAAGAGCAGGCGGGATGGTTACTTGTGGTTGCTATGGTGTTGTTTCATTATGGTTTTCGGAAAGGTTATGCTTGCTTCTCTCTGTGCCAGTACGGTACGGGGATAGTATTAGAATACTTCGAATGCTCACTCACGTCTGTTGAGAATGTGACGAATTGGTACTTGGAGAAGAAAATTCCACTCCTGTATTCCACTCCTTACAAATACAAAGAAAAGCAAGCTCATTGATAATTATATCACTCTTAGTGTTGCTATTCGAGAACATGAAACAAACTGTGTTTTCATATTATGAAAACAGTCATAGTATAAAAACCAGACAATCTCAACATATCACAATCACGTAGTTTTTTTTAAACATTTTCATATGCAACTAATGAGCTGTAAGATTTTAAAAAGAAGATGAAAAGTAGTTTAATTAAGTAATGCATACGATTTAGATTTTTTTATATAATTTAAACGTAGGTATAAGTCTCAAACGAAATTTAATATCGACAAAAAAATCCCTTTTACCTCGTACATTGCATAACTTAAGGCGTATGCGCGATATACACGCTAAAAAGAAGTTTGTACTAAAATCGTAATGTAACCAACTACTTTGGCTAAAGTTTTAGTTCATCAATGATATTGCTTTACTTAAATCGTTTCTAAGTGTTTTGAGCATTCTTCACAGTTTGTATGCTTTTTATGTATATTTTTAAATCTAATAGCTTGTAATAATATTTAAATTGCACGGATGGAGATACATTACCCCACCCATGGTAAAAAACAATAAAACAATCTAAAAAAAAAACATAGTTCCACCAGAGATTCGTTTTCCTCACCACTGTAATTGAATACGCACAAATGATCGTTAGCGTCAATTTAATTTATTATAATTGACCTTCAGCGCCAACAAACGTGCTGATTGCTTGCATAAAAGCAGATGGCTTCTCGCTCGAGCTGGCCCTGCGAGTTTGACATCCTCATTTGTCCAGTGTACCACGTACCGTACAATGCAGCTTCAATTGCAATCGAAGCCGATACGCAAAACCATTGTAATTGAAACAAGGGCTCGTGTAATCCATTGCTCTCGATAGCGCCGACCGCTGGTAGCCCGTGTTGATTAATTACGTGCTAATCAGCACTCATCAGTGGGATTCATGGGTGCACTTTCCCTTTGCTCCCCTTTGCAGTGTCCTCTTTCCGGCCTCCTCCACCCGCAAACGATGATGATCTATTGCGCGGAAATCATAAAACATTTTCCTTTTACTGTGTGTTTTTTTTTTGCAGTCGCAGCAGTAGCAGTAAATGGAACTGATTTTTTCCCACCCGGCCCGATGGCCAAACACCATAACACTGTCGATCGGAAATGAGGTCGCGGGGTAATGAGCGTGCTGAGGAAACGAGGGGCAAAAAATGCGTCCTCCGCTTTGCTGAAATGTTTTTAATTATCCTGTTTGAAACTCTTTTTGCTGGCCATTTTTTATTAGTTCCGTTTATTGTCTGTTCTTTTTTAGTCGGCTTTGCTTTGAGCGGCTTCTCTCGCATTCAAATGCGTTTCTACTCTGCAAAGCGTATTATTTTATTCCCATTTAGCTTACGGCCTCACTGCTTTTTTTCTGCTTCTGCCGGATCAGCTTCACTGTTCATTCCATTCCTACATTGTTAACCACAATTCCACTTTTCCTCTAGAGCAAACTGGTGGTGGCCACTGCATTGCGAGCGGGAAAGTGGCTGAGAGAGGTTTGCGTGGGGCAGATTTTTGCAGTGATTTATGCTACTCGCAAGTAATGGTGCATTCATCACGCTCCCTTTACGCATTAATACGCCGTCCAGTGCTAAGGGAGAAGCCCTCTAATAGTGCAAAATAATGATAGCCGAGCCGGGTGAATGGCTACAAAATGGTTAGCTAGTGGCTTTATCAGTTCAATGCTTGCGCCGATGTGCACCGTGTTATGCCAGTAAATGCCGAAAGAAACGGTAAAATGTTGCCATGTTGCCATTCTTTTTTTTTTTGTGTTGGCGTTACCATGTTCTGAAAAACATTGTGCGATGAAATGTTATCCAGCGATATGAAATGAATGGGCCGGCAGATAACAAATCCATTTCGCTTATTTATAGGCCTCGAGAGTTAGTATTTATTTTTTTGTTGCTGTATGGATGGTGGGAAGTGGTTGAAATTACAAAAATTGAAAAACCTCTGAAACATATTTTTCCAAGCTCGGAGGTAAAATGCATTACCTTCTGCGTGGGAAACATTGATGGGGATGTCGATTTATCTTTCTCGGTAAAATGAAGTGTTCACCTGATTTAAATTCAGTTTGGCAGAGAGCATGGAAAACGATACGATTGAATGATTTTTGTAAAGGTAAAAAAAACAATAAAACTTAACCCTCGGTTTATTTTTAACGGCTAAGGGCATGCAATATTTATTTTGGTGCGCTTTTTGTACTCAATTTCTGCGACGAGTTTTGCTATTTAGTTGTAACATACGTTCAAATAGATATCGCATTACTGTGTTACTTTCGTTGATTAAAATACGATTTATTAAAATTCTCCCTTATCTCTTCACAAAGCTCGGCCACAAAATACAAGAAAATAAGCTTTCGTCATTAATAACTGATAACAAATATTATAAAGTATGTATATTTTGACACATTTATTAATTCACTATAAATGCGTTGATTATTGTGGGATAATATGAGGTCCCCAATCACCAACTTTCAATTTGAATCTATAATTTCATCGAAGAAAATTCATAGTTTGATGGAAACCAATAATGCATAATTTTAGGCGCATTAAAATAGGGTGAGGGTTTTTATTTCCTCTCTTTTCAGAGTTCAGATCCATCATCCACCAAATATTTTCAAATGCTAACATCACGATCCTTCGTATTGATATTCATTTTTAACAGCTAATATTATTCACCCCACATCTACCAACTTTAGTTGTTTAAAATATTTCTGAAATAACCGATTTTCTGTTTTAGAACAATGTAAGAAACACTGCAATATACGGTTGTATCTTTGCTCAAGAGTTGTCACTATTTCAGCGTGATAGGAGTTTTGTTTTCAAGCAATGTTAAATTGAAGCCCTGCCCGAACTTCCTCCTCTTCCCCCTTCCCTGTTCCTGCTCAGTTACAGAGCATCATCAACCGGTTGCCGGTGATTGATTATATCCGACCGACAAATCGTATATGTGTGAGCGTTTTGCGACTCCCCTCCGGTCTCACGCTCCGAGCCAAAATCGGAAAATAAATCAAAGCTGTTCGAATACCCGTCACGCCGATTGACGATTGCGGAATGCCGTCTGCCCGGTCCCGGATTGTCAATCATTGGCCCCGTGTGGGTCAGAGCAAGCGCCCCCGATCTCTTATCGGCAAATGGCCATCGGAATGTCGTTACACGTTACGGACTGGAGCGGCGATGGGAGGAAATTCGATCCCTACGCTCATGCGGAACTGAGCCGACTGGTACTTATGCGGGCGAGTCAGCTTACCGAGCCTGCTGCCGCCCTCCGGCAACCAGCCAGCCGCAAGCTACTGAGTAATGAGCCATCAAACTGACGAAGGTCAGGCCGCCGGCTAGTTATGGGCGAACGGTTGTGGGCGTCGTGAAGCCTAGACGTTTGCTTATTTTTTCCCATCGACACAAATCGTTACATAAATGAAGCTTTGATTGGATTTGGGCCCTGTTGAGAACTGTCGGCCAACCAAACACTGTCGCTTAATTTATCTTCCGTCAAGGAGGGCCTGTAGGACCACTAGGCTGCTAGATGAATGGAATGTAAATCTCATTAATTAATACTAACTACATTTATTTAGCTGTAATTTTGTCCTCCCTAAGCTGTGTGCTGCCTTTCCTACTTGTTGGTTTAACATTTGCTACGGATTTGTTGCATGATTCCTTCTTGCAAAGAAACTTTCAAAGCGAAAAGACTTCCTATAAAACTTTTCGCCCATTGCTCAACACCAGCACAGTGGCCACTTACGATGGGAAACATTCTTTTCGATCCCTTTTCGCCCCGTCCATCATTCCTTCCTTCAGCTTTGCTGATTTTGTTTTTTTTTTTATTCCGTCACTTCAAAAACTTCTCCCGATTTCCATTTCCGCAAGTCGCGCTACCAACCGGTGCAATGGAATAGTTTCGACAGCAGCTTTTGCCTGACATCACTTAACTGCGATCAATTTCCCATTCGAGACGAGCCGTCGGGGCGTCGAAATGCAACCAAACTCTCAGAGCAATCAAACCGGACACGCCAAGCATCAACAATCAAGTGACTCGGTAAACCGGAAAAGATCATCCCTCTGTCTTTTGCTGCTCCCCACTGTCATACCGCCCTCCTTCCCTTTACCAAGCCACACGGAGTATGGAAACGAGAAGAATTGGTTTATCCCTGTCCGCTGTCCGCTAGCGACGATGATCATGTTGGGTGGGTTTTTACGGTGCAAATGGCAACCGAATAGCACCGGAGGGATTATCAGCTAAATTTGAGAACAAGCGACTGAAGCGGGTCGGAACGATGGCATCAACCGCAGCTGTCAACACGCTGTACCTATGCAACTACGCTACAGCACCGCATTGCATACTTTCAGGCGGCGTAAGCCACCGTTGCGCTTTAGTGGTCCACCGAGACCAACGCTTCAGAATCGGAAACAAAATGAAACGAACGAAATGGAAAACAACTGTAGGGGGAGAAAGCGGAGGAGGAGGAGGTAAAGATCAGAACTGTTCCCCGAACTCCTTTTCCCCGTCCCGTTTGTGGAAAAAATCTCGCACAACTGCTCGGTGGGAGGTGATGGGTTTTGCACGATAAAATTTTTCATTTTAATTCTTTCTTTTTCGCTTTTTTTTAATTTTGCAGCTTTTCACCTGGGAAAGATTACAACTTGGAATTACAAACCGGAGGGTTAAGGGGCTTTTCTCCTTAACGGTGGGGTGACTGAGCTGTTTAGAAGGAAAATGTTTTAATTGACAATAAGAAGCAAACAGAGGATAAACTTGAAGCTTGGCTGGATTGTGATAATTCATGCTATCAACTTGAGCATTGCAGTTCAGTATTGAAATCTCTTTCCTTTTTTCCTCTTTCCTTCAGTATTGGAACTTTCTAACCTTTAAAATAACAAGAAAAACATTTGAGGTTCTTCAAAAACAATCCTACTTTTGGATTATTTGTTCATCAATTTAATCATTTTGATACTTTTTTCAGAATGTTACAATTTTTCCTAAGCTTTTAAACAGAAACTGCCAACCCAGACATTTTGAACAGTAACCTTTAAAACTCAATCATATTTATGCAATCAAGACCACAATCTATAAAAAAAAACATGCTTTATTACATTTTTACATGGAATTGCATCGCATTTTGTTGTGATATAATCAATCGCGATGGCAATTTAGCCAAGAAATGAACATCAGTAAACGGGGCACAAAGATCCTTACCATAGCTCAAACTTATTGGTAAAAAGTTTATGTGCTGCTAGTAATTATGAACTTTTTAAACGCATAGTTTGACTGTTTATATGGCTCAACATGAGTTTCACATAATGATGTAAATTTATAATATGTTAATATAAATTGAAAAAATGGAATACCTGGATTATCGAGCACTCAAGGGACTAAGATATGTTTGGTGCTCATTAAAGATGTTTTTTTATGTTGTATAGTTACAGTATAGTTACAGTTACCCGATAAGTAAGTAATTTACAATATAACTAATAAACTTGGCTTTATGAGGAATAGTGTACCTTCAGCTTGACTATATGCACGAATAACCCTAAATTGTAATATTAATTGAATATTAACTAATTAATTATTATTAATAAATTGAAATACTGATGCCTTAAGTCCAAACTGAGTTCGATGGTTTATATAATTGTTTTAGCAATATTTTTTAAAAATTTGGGTTATGTTATTTTTATGAGGATTTTTATGAACATTTTCACATTTCAACACAAATCGTATAATTATTTCCCTTAAAGGAGTCAATTATAGCTTCAGTGTGCATTAAACTCAATCTTTAAATGGCTTTTAATGTTCAATCAATACTGCTAACGTATCCCAAAGAAAATAAGTCTTTTGCAACTTTACCTTCATACAAGAAATACGTTTATCGTTTGACGTTTGTCCCGCTCACCCTTCACAGAACGCATTCTCCAACAAACTCAACAAACGGTGAAACAAAAATCGAAAAACCAATCGAATAAAAGCAACGCGTCTATGTTTGCTTCTAATCTTACCTTGCCAGCTTTCAAACTCCAGCAGAAAACCATGCATCCGAAGAAACGAATTTAATGTGCGAGAGAAAAGGAGACCAGTAGAACCCGAAATCATTGCGCCGGAAGTGTGCCGCTGCCGATATGCTTTCGATTTTCCTTCCCAATCACATTCGTTTTCGGTGCAATTTATTTTTCCTTCACTTCCCGTGCCCAAGCAGCAGCATTGCATACCCGTTCGATAAGGAAAGGCATGCAGCGAACGAGTGCGAGCGCTGCAAACTGCATCGAAGCCCGTAACTATTTGTGTCAGATAAAGGACGACCGGAAAGGAAATTAATTTTCGCCGAAAATAAATATACACGAACAAATTTCGACAGTAGCGCTGCTGCACCGTTTGGAATGAAATTGAAGGCTGAGCCGCGTTTCATGTGCTCGTGCCTTTCCCGCTTTCCTGGCTGGCCGCTGAAGATGATGATCCGCAAACTGCTTTAATGTCTTGCGAGAGAAAGAGCAGGAATTACGCAGCTTAGCGGCAGAAACAGTACCAACCGGGGGTTGAAGCATGTCTGCTTGCCTTCCGGGACTGGGCAGAAGGCTGAACCGGCTAGAAGCTTGTTTCTTTTTCTTGCTTCTCTCTTTCAACCTCAACCGGAAGACACCCGGTAAAGCCTTCCCGCCTACACCGGTAGAATGGGTTTAAACTGTACAAAAGCAGTAAAGGAAAAAAAGTGCAAGAATTTTTCACAAAAACGTTAGCTTTACTCTTTCGTGTGTATGTGTGTGAAGGCTGATAGCTTCTGTCTCTCTTTCTCTCCCCAACGCACGGAAAGTAGTTCCTCCCGTCCCTTTCGGTCGCTGTGTGAAGCCGCGAACAATGAGTTTATGAAATAATACTATCCTTTTGTTCGCGAGTTTGTTGCCCGGCTGTTTTGTTCCGTTTTGTTTCTGACCGGTTCCCTCCCACCGGTCGCGTCCCCCGCTTCGTTCGTTTGTGCTGAACAATTATTCATGTTATTCTTTGGCGCGTTCCCTTTAAGCCTTTTTTTTTTCTCACGAACGCAGAACCGTCGTGCGGGACCGGTTTGTTTTGCTACTAGAGCTGCTTTAGCAGTGGTAAAGATAGGTGGTGGGCAAGAGGGGGGAAAGGGAGGGGTTGAAAAAGCGGGAAACCCTAGAGGCATGTTCATTTTCTCTGAAACATCAAACGAAATACGCTAATCCGATGCAAGTTCCCTGCACCACCCGGCCGCTTGCTCCTCGTTGCTTTAGCAAAGGAATTTCCTTCCCCATAGTACGTTTATATTTCGGTTTAGTTGCATTTCGGAGGAAAGCATTCGTTCTGTTTTGGGCTCTAGGTGCAATGGGTTGTTACATTTTATTTCACTGTTGCTTTATTTTCCCCCTCTGTTTTCGTTATTCAATTATTTCGATTGAGAAGCTTTATCCTGAAGGCGACAGCATGGGAATGTGAAAGACAGAATAGTTAGCTAATTGCATGCATTTGCGGAATGGAATTGGGACATGCGATTATACCCCCCTTTACCTTGTGTTTGCAGTTTTCGAGATGTATTTTTTCCAAAATAATTGCTTTATAGAAAAAGCATTTTAATAATTCAAAACTAATTTTAATAGATGGGAAAAGTTGTATAAAATAATCTATTAATTTTGTTATAACTTATATACTTGTGATGCGTTTACTATTTTTTTATATATTTTTTTTTCAGGGCAAGTTTTTTGCAGCATCGTAAATTTTCGTGTTTTTTTTAATTAAAAGCATTAAACTATCTGAAATTTCTACGTTTCGAATTGAAACAATATTTTCAATCCAATTAAAACACATCGTAATACAAACTGATACTACGCAGCATTTATTTCATCAACGATGCCAACATCCAAAACAAAAAGAGGTTTATCGCGAACAATTATGTCCTTACACTGTCCACTGCTACCGTTTGGAAAAGGACACACCTTTTTTCGACCAACAGCTGGAAGCTTTAACAGGGTTGAACAGGCCAACTGGCTGCCACAGTACAGCCATCATGCATATCCTTCCGTGTGGACGGGTTGCAGCTCACTGAACGGGTGCTACCACCGAGAGTAGCCTTCGCAACGGCTGCTGGAAAATGAACCTTGTTTGTAGAACCGTGAGAGTGAGAGTGCAGAGCTGGGAAATTTGAAACGCATGGTGCAACGTTGAAGAGCGGCCCGGAAGAGCAAATGTCTGCGATGCTCCAAGCAGCGAGAGAAAGGAAAAACTTATCGTTGGAACAGCTGTGTACGGGCAAGAAACGAGATCAAATGAGAGAAGAGGCCCACACCAAAACAAAACGATAAGCTGTAGGGTAGCGCAAGCAGCTACTCAGTGAAAGAGGGTATACGATTTTGTAATTTTGAACGACTAAAATCATCAGTTTTGGATCAATGAATGTAATGTAAACAGGAGCTCATTTAGTATGATATACTTTGAAGGCGATCAGTTGGTGAAAGTTATTGCAGCGTTAGCCTTAACACGAAGATACTGTAGTGCAAATTCCATCCATAATTCATACAAGACATAATTGTCTTCCAGAAATGGTAGGTATGACCTAGAAGGTCGTTGCAAGACAGAGAGAGAGAGAGAAGTAGAATAATACACTTTCATTAGCTAATACCGCTTAGTGTCCTTCATTCAAATCGAGGTTTTTGTTTAATGTACAATTTATTATTTATCTCTCAAAAAATATGTACAGAAAGCACTACATATCTATGGACTTAAGAAACCAGAAGCAATTTCTAGCTTGAAAAGGTTTATTTTTTAAGTAGTTTTGTGCTTCAAGTGTTTTTCTTATAGTTTTAATAAAAATATTTTTTTTTTAAATTATTGTTATAATAATGCTTGTCATTTTGTTACAAAATATTTCTTTGTGCGCCTGATTGTTTGTTTGCTTGCTTGTTTGTTATTTATTTATTATGGCCTGGCCGTATTAACCCTTTTAGGAGAGTGTTAGTGATTGTGTTTTTAGTATTGGATAGATTTAGCACTCTGTTGTACGAGAAAAAGGACCATTTATCTATTGTAAAACCTATTGTTCAAATGGAAATATTGTTCGATTTGATAAGTTCATGTATTGTTTTAAAATACTCTACGTCGAGAACGGCTAAAATGTCACGAATATGGATGCATGGGTATTTTTCAATGCCGTTAATCGAGCAGAGGAGTTGAGGCCGAGTGGTTTCGTACGTTTGAGATGACCATAATAAATGGTCAATATCGTGATATCCGACCCCACAGGGTCCTTTGTCATGGACAGTCCAATGTGTTGAAGATCAGCATTTAAGCTAGAGTGGTTTGATATAAGTCTCGACAAGATTGTAATCAACGCACGTCCTATCTTCAGTCCTCCAAACCACGGATTTAGGCTGACCTTTGGTAACATGGAGTAGCAAAAGCGACCGAGATCGTCCTCACTTCAGTACTGTTGCCAATCGTCTTTACAGAATTGTCTGGGCACCATTAGAGATAAATCGGGACTCATTGTTATTTATACTAAAAAAAATGCTAAATTCGCTGCGTTTTACACTAAACTTTGTGCGCGAAACGTATTCGGTTCGGTGTAAAATGTTTCTTTGGTGGGAATGTATTCATTTTTCATTGGAAATGTTTCAACCCACTGCTTGCTTTGAATTTTACGAGGGTCAAGCGAGCATAATCAGTAAGCTCAATGTACAATTGAGGAAATAGTAGTATTTTTCTCATTCCATCCTATTTTTGTGTCTAACTGGTAGCCTAACTGGAAAACAAAATGATATTTCACTAAACCAAATGAATTTTATAACTCATGGAGACAAAATTTCCATAGAATACATTTCCATTACCGAAACAAAAAAAAAACAAAAAAATAACCATTAGTGACACCGTTAATAGTAATTATAATTTCCGCTGAAATAGACATGCCTACATCTCAATGTTGTTTTTATTGTTTCACATAATTCAAAGAATTACATTATTATCCTAATGCTACAGGAAATACTTCTAGAAACAGGTTTAACAAGACAATTTTGTTCGTGGATGATGTTTTTTTTTGTGTGAAAAAAAGAAAAGTTGACGAATGTGTAAGTGTAAGCTGTCAATCATTTGTTTATTCTCTAATCTTTAATAAAATTAAATTCTACTGTTTTCAAGACGCTTCCTCCATCTCACCCTTTTAGAGATGTTTAAAACATAGAATTAGTATACCATTCAAATAGTTATTTCACACATTCTTTGTCCACGCTGTCCATAACAGAAGGATTACTGAAAACAAATCCTTTCACCTGGAGCTGCTGGTTTGTTGCATTGTTTTCGCCAGTACCAAGTGCATCGCTGGTCTACCTGTGCCACGAATGAACCCGCAACACACAAACTACTACACCGTAATAAATTAACTAACAAACGCATTGCCAAACCATTCGAAACCAATCGAACGACCGGGCTAGGTGCATCGGTCCATCGGGCGTCTCTATTGTTCGAACAACACACCAAAACCGTGGAACGAACACGAACATGCCACAAAAACCGCGCGGCATGCTAAACCGACCACAATTAGCCCATTGTTTCCGACACTCGCGCTCCACACTAAAGCCCTCCCAGCAAGCACAACACCGACACAGACGAAGATGTTCCGCTGCAAACCCATCCCAGAAACACGTGTATGTGTGCGCATTGTTGTGCCCGGGGCTGGACTCCACGCCGGTGAGCCAAAAGCCCTTCCGGGCGCGTCTCGTTTTGTTCTTCGCTTGACAAGTGGTAATAAATTATATTTTTGAGAATTTATGCCTTCATAAACACATGACGCACGTGTTTGAGCGTGCTGAACCCTTGGTCATACACACACACACACACACACACACACACACACAGCTATACAAAGCTTTGCCAACGGCGGCAGCGGAGAAAACCTCACCGACCGTCTCCTGCGGTGCATTTTCCTAATTTTCGGAAAAGCTTTGCTCACTCACTCCACCGTCCCGGGCCTCGATTTATTTTGCCAGGTCCAAGTCGTCCCACGGGACGTAGTCACCCTGTACTACGTGAGTGTGTGTGTGTGTGTGTCACCTTTCCCGGGGTTGCCCCGCACTGGCATTCCTTTGGACGTTCCCGGGGAAAGGCAAGAAAAGTTTAATAAATTTGAAGAGTGCGGTAAACAAGTGAGGCTTGCCGCTTTCCACTGCTCTCCATTAACAGAAGTACAAAAGAATTTGCTCGCAGGAACAAAAGTGGAATAAAAACGGATTGTGGCTGCAGTGCTGCACTGCTCATCCCTCTCACCCATTCACTAACGGGAAAGTACGACACAAAAAAGCTCCCAATATGCACCGGCAAACTGCGAACGATTAATTGCCTTCGGGGGCTTTATGTTTTATTGCCGGTGTCGGTACAATTATTGTAGTTTTCAATTGACTTTGAATGGATCCTGGTTTTCGGTCTGTGTGTGTGTGTGTGTGTGTTTTTTATATTTTAGCTAAAGCAATTTAAATAGCTTCTGCTCTCTGCAGGTTATAATTTACAATTACCCTGCAGCCCCAGGGCAGCACGTTTTGTTCCTGCCTCGATTCGATGCACAAAAATGCAGTGGAACAAAATCCTTGAATGGGAGAGTTTTAAATGCTTCCATTTATATAGCAACAAATGCAAGCGCATTGTTTGTTTGACATGGCTAATTGGAATAAATATTTCAGTCTTAAGCACAGTGAGTTTATAGAGTCATTTTATTCCTTCAATACTGATGAGCATTCAAGCTTCAAAATCATTCCAACAGCACTAGCGAGTATTGTAAATTTTAAACAAGGTGTTGATTTCTTTACCGTTACTACACTTTTTTGCATCAGCTTAGGGTTTTGAATATTTTCCTAAAAAATTTGAATCAGCCTCAGCTCTTTGATTAGTATGAATTATTTTACATATTCAGACTTAAAAAATTAAGGAAATGTTTCTAAAAATGGCGAAACGAAATGTAAAGTATATAGGTGTAGGAAACATACGATAGACAAAAAGCCAAAACTTGAATAAATTACATTTTTAGAAAAAAATGTATTTTATTAAAAAACTCACTTTAGATCGACTTTGCATACTTGCAGGCGCCTTAGTCTTTTTTTAGTCACATTTTGATTTTTTTTCTAATTAAAGTTTGGAACAGTATCCACAAACGTTGCTGAAAATGCTTTGAAAAATCAATCTTTAAATACACCAGTTGATTTTGTAAAACATGTTACATTTACTCCTGAAATGAAATTCTACATAATTACATACTTTTAGGCGAAGAAAGTGTCACAAGCAATACTTTAGCTGCTGGTATGAGGTTTTTAACCATCATCAATTACGTATGAATACGCTAAATCAATAAGCTTTGTAACACCAGATGTAACAGAAAGGCAACTTTGGTGACCATATCATAAAAAAAACAAAACTGCTTAACTAAAGCTAGGATTTTTTTCTGTAATTATTTATAAAAGCATCTTTTATATAACGCGTTTAGAAGTTGAGTCCCTTAAGAGTCGATAGAGAAGTAAGATGTGAGATATGAATTCCAGTTAGATGGCGATTTTTCTATGCAATAAAATGATCCATCGAAGTGAATCAGCACCAATAAAGAACTCGATGTTATTTTTTCGTGTCAAGTGCTTAAAACATTTTGTTTTACTTTTCCTGTCGTCAAAAATAAATTTAGGCTTTACACAAGGCTTTACAGGCCATCGTCGAATTTCATGACGATTTAGTTCTCTTAGAAAAGTTGAGATAAAACTAGACGCAGACACATATGCATGACGCATGATCCTGCTTGTTAGCGAGAATTCTAATCATATCCTTAGTCTTAGTTTGTTTGGGAACCGAACAGAGTATTTGGAGCTTAATGCTGTGTATGATTTTTTGCTACCATCTCCATACAATTTCTCGTTAACCTCAAAATCCAAAACGTGCAAGTTCGTCTGTAGCCAGATGATCTAGGCTACCGGAATTGTCCATCCTTTCAGGCTGGCCAACGAACCAATCATTCATAAACATTTGATGGTTTGCTGAGGCTTATGGTTCTGTGCAGGCGGTTCGGTTCTAGGAGTTTGTACAGTTTTATCGTTCATAAGAAAGAACTCAAATTTGCTGATCTGATCAAACATTTTTAAAATATTTTTTTCACAATTGCATCACAATGATCACCTTCTTCAACAACTTTTCCAACATGGTAATCCCATCTTGAGAAACACGAACAAACCTCAACTCCATAATCTGCCCACAAACAGTCGCAAAATCTCGTGAAACCGCTCCAACATCATCGGTTCCTACCACGGTTAACTTCCTTCACTTTCAAAAGTCAATCCAAGTCGAGAATGGAAATAAGGTACAGGAATGGAAGGCAAACAGATCCACCCCTGACAATACAACCCTACCGCGGGACTCTTCAAACAATTGACTCCGGAAGAATGATACTACGATGAAGCTCACTACGATGAAAACTGCATATTCTCTTTCAGTTCAGATCGAGTTGCTTCCTTCGCACTTCCTCTATGCTTCCCGCCATTTACCCGTTCACCGCAATAACGTTCTAAATTGGATTTCTTTACAACAAACTGTGCCGTGGTTCTGGCCGCGTGGACATGTTCCACTTTCTTGCATGGGGAGTCGATGCCGTAGCAGTCACTGTCAACGAGTTATGGTGAGCTCGATTTTTCGGTTCAACGAAATAAATTGAGTTAAAGTGTAACGAGATTAGGGGCGTAATCTTGAAAGCTAGTGGTGCTACCTGGCTGGTGGTTACTAGGTTGAGTTTGTTACATTGCAGGCAGGAGCATGTTTGTCATCTTCTAGTGCAGCCTTCAGTATTGTCCATTCTTTAAGTTTTCTGTTTTCTTTTAATTTCAAAAATCACAAATGCGCACAATCTTACAAAAGACTTTTAGCACAGTTCAGGTTTAAAAATAAAAATTTGCTAGATAAGGTTTAAAAACTGCTCAGATCACACCAGAAGGCATTCAAAATTAGATCAATAAAATAATATTTTTAAATAAATAAATAAATTAATTATTTAGTAAATAAATTGCCATTTTCATTTTAATCTCTAAAAGCCATATTTATATATTAAAGCATTGTTAAACCAATTATGGATTCTGGTAGAAGGAAGCTTTTCAAAATGTCTCCCATCTCAAACGCCCGAACGAAACATTAATTGCATAGAAATGCGATCAATGCAAACCGACCCGCCGGCATGATGAATCGTTTCACATACCATTCCCATGGTTCTATGCCGGAAAGCGATTGAAAAACACATCCCTTACAATGGCAACGCAACATGCAGCTAGACGGGGATTATTGAACACTTCCTAACCCGCACCAAAACCAATCCACTAGTTGCTTTCCGGGGAAGGCGAGAGTTGAAGGTAGCAAGGTATGGTAAAGCAATATACATGCTCCGTGTACCGTAGCCGTGGCGCGCCCGATTCATTTCGCCCCCAAAAACCAACCGGACGTCATTTATTATCTCGTTCCCGTAATCAACCGTGGCTAGTCGCGGTTCCGTGCAACACGCAAAACCATGGACTGCGTTTGCATTGCCGCAGCCCCGGAACCTTGATCATTCCACCGGTTGTTATTCGATTTGTCACAAGTGGGGTTGTTTGACTGGGTTTCGCCGGTGCTGCACGGACTCCCGTCTGTGACGCTGCCGATAAGAACATCAAACTGGGGAACGCTGATCGGTTTCGACCCAGCCGATTCGCAGAACGAAATCGGAACGGTCAACAAAAATTTACGAACGCCCGGAACACAATCTGGGCGTCGATTTATCTGGATCGAATCAATGGTACACGAAACGCCGTGGTCCAAGTCCCTACACGAAGCTGTTGTGGGTGAGTTTACGAAGTTGGGACGAACACCTTGCTTGTTGATTTTGTCTCACGATCGCAGGTGGGCCCTGCAGGGTGGGTCCTAGTCTGGAAATCGTGATGGAAAATTCAATCAACCGACCTAATTGGACAGTATTTTAGTGGCGTACATTTGTCATACAACGTTCGGGTATCATGTGAATGCGATGATTGGAAATGACAGAAGACCATTTGGTAAATGTTTAGCTGAATGCTTTCTTGTAAAGTACTTATTTCATAATTTCACTGTTTGAAGAGACTAAACATCTTCTCAAAAAAGCTAATAATATTCTGAAAACTTCGTGCTTAACGATTAAACTATCTTCTATTAAAATAGCACCTTGAATTCGATTATTCCGACAAACATTTAAATTAATTATTCTGAGTTTTTTAAGTTGTAACCTTTTCTTCAAAATGCAACAAACTGCTCATGTTTGAGAAATTGTTTATTATCAAATTATCTTTGTAGTCTTTATATGAACCGAAACAACGACCTTCACATGTATACAAGAATAAAACTAAATTATTACGCCTAAAGGTATGCAATTATTTTGCAGGAATATTTTGTTTGTACTAAGAACTAAATGCGCCTAGTGGTATACACTCTCAATTGTTAATAAGTTGCAAATTGTAGGTGAAGCTACTGTTCGTTATCTAAATTAGAATGTTTCAATTGTTTCTTAAATAGACGGACTTGGATTCCCAAAAAATTTTATGTTTTCACTGAAGTTGTTCTTACCTAAGCTCTTGCCATGTCACCAATAATTTAATGTGATTGTCTTTTAGAACTATAATGAAACGAAATTGTATTTTTTTGTAATAATGAAATTAAATCTGTATACACACTATACTTTTGCAAACTTTATAGAGTTTGACCGAGAGTAGGAAAACGGTCATAAGAAATGACCACTAATTTGACCAAGGAAAGTATGTGATTTTGATAACCCTATCAGCGCAGCATGAGTAATGTTTATTTTTTTATAGCTAAAGAGACATAATCTGTTCTTACTATCGTATCAAATTAAAACTGCAAGACTACATTCTTACCACCTCACTGGAATCTTTATACCGAAAAGAAAGCAAGAATCTTCTTCATAGCTTCATGTTTCCAGGATTTCGCTCCAGGATGTAGTGTAATTACAATATCCAATCATTTCTATCCCTCTACTTCTCCTTCGTTCTCTCCAGCTTTACACCTTCACCGAACGATTACAGCAAGCACCTTGCGGAAGTCGTTAAACCCTCCCGAGGCTCCACGAGGCTACCACGATTACGTGCCTTGCAGTAATTAAATTTAAAATATTGTTGCGGCCACCCGACCGAAACTTTCACTACAGCCCGCCGGGTCTTGCGGTCGACGTGACGACACGGCGCTAAGCTGATCGCAAAGCGCCAACCGAAACGCCGGAAGGATTGATTTAAGGTGAATTAAAATTCATTTTCCATCGTCTATGAACCGCCGAAGCGTCATATATTTTAATAATGTCTTGCGGAATCCGGACGATGGTGGGAAGGGAAATGAAATGAAGTGATGATAATAGCTGACATCGGTATGATATAGTGTGGATATTTAAGTTTCATCACTCTTCCTATGTTCATACTTTAATTCTGCTTGTTATAATTAGGCTATATATATATATATGTTCATAGAATGTTATTTTCCGAAGCATCACTCTCTGAACTTCACAAAGATGAATTCAGTTGCTAGGGAATTAGCAACCATACAAAATCAATCAGTGCATGCTGATTAAAGATTAGCCATCCTACTGACCATTCTGATTCACAGACAACATATGACAAATAATTCGATAAGACTAATCATCCATAGCTGTGCTAAACATGCATCGTTGAATAGAAATTGGGTGATTATCGTCAATAAATATTGATATTCATTCTGCTGCTCTCCATGATTAGCAACCGTGAGCTTGGTTGGCTGCTAATTAACCTTCAAACTGCTTTCCATGTGCTAAAGTATTTTTGAATACTATTGTAGTCGAAACAAAGAACTGTGAATACAAAAACAGCATGAACTAAATTTATCAATTTAAACTTAATGATAACTACAATTATATCACATAATTTAATTTGATGTTAAATGTAATTGTATTTTGTTTAGCATTCTTGCAGGCGCTTAGTATAATTCCTTTTAACATTAGAATTGTACTATTAGTAAAAATTGTTCATTTTTATTAATGCTTGAAGTAAAGATATTATTTGATTTTGACATAACTGTGACCTTCATTTTCTGAAATTCATATTATGAACTGAAAAATCGTCAGTCCTTCACAACTTCTACCCTCAGCCTTTTACAGTATGGTCTGGACTAATTACCATCAATTTAAAACATAAACGCTTGAAAGACTCAGTATTTCTAGTGCAATGATCGGGCGCACGCGACTCTTTACGAACCAGACTCCTTTCTAGTTTTAATTATAATAATAATAATTATATAATAATTATAATTATAAAATTAATTTTATTATCCCATTTATTTTTTATTTGATAAAATTCTAGAAAAAGAACATGTATACCCTTCATAGAACACTTTATGTAATGTTTGCGATTTTGGCGTTAAGTTTGTTGACCGCCGTTCTAATGTCAACAGCCAAGCAAATCAAAATGAAAAGTGTGATGGTGAATAACTAAGATTTTTCTTTTACGAGAAAACATTATCGCTCGAGTTGCGTTGAGCATTGCACTTCATTAACTTTTAATTGGCAGCTTCATGAAGCAGCATGAATTCACCTTTTTCCCAGGTGTTTCCACCAGCGTTTGTTTTTTCTTCTTTTAATAAATAGCATTGCATTCATGCTACGCAAAGTGCACACGAGCGCAACCCTGTTGACGTTTGGAAATCTAGTGGAGAAAACAATTCCACACACTATTGCACAAGCGGCACCGTACCGCTCCATTCCTCACGCTAACCGTGCAAATCGTGCCCGTCGACACGCTGCACACGAGCAGCGAGGCGAGGTTGCGGGCACGGTCCAAAATGATTTCCTCCATGCTTCTAATCCCGACCTGTCTGGCACCCGAGATCAGCCTAGCGGTGAACGGGTTTAAGCTGAAACCCCTTTTCAAAGCAAAGCTAACACACGTCTGGCCGTACACGTATGTAATGTCATGTAATGTCGCTGCTCCAAAAATAATTTACCCACAGTGCCGCACTTAACCCACTCCGCACCCACTCACTCTCTCTCTCTCCCTTCCTCCCTCTCTGTGTCTCTTTGCATTTGCATCCTTCGTAACGACGTGTTTCAAATATTGCTGCTCCCCCTGCGAGACAAACGATGACGAACGGTACCGATGACGGCGAAGGTACATGAGCTTCGGGAAAAGCGACAAAACATACAACATACATTAATCATATTCCACCGCGTTGTCGGTAGTGTTGAACTACGGCTAAAACTACTGACAGATAGACGCCAAATTGATGCAGAATGGTGGGGCTTATGAAAAATTGTAATCTTGTGTGACTAATTAGTGGCACGGTGGACAGATTAAAACGCGAGTGAAAGGAGGAAAGATGTAGGGAAGGGTGGGAAGGAAGGTGTGAAATAATTGCCCTACTAATTAAAAATCTTCTGGGGCTGTGGGTAGGACATGGATATGGATTAAGCAAGATACAGCATTAGCAGGGAGGAAAAGGGGATTGGTGAGTTAATGTTCAATTACTGAGTGGCTTACAGTTAAAAAAAATCTGAAACATTATCACATTAAGCAACATCCTCTTTCGATTCTTTGCAAACCACAGAAAAAACAAACATTCCTTACCATCGCTCATATTATCACGTTCGATTTTCGTTTGAAGTTTTCCCGGCACCGTTTTTTCACATTCCTCCCTATAACCCCACTACCAATGTTAGCGACGACGAAGATGAAGCGTTCAATCTTCACCACCCACCGAATCCGCTCGAACCGGGTGTTCCGAAAGATTTTCCAAATCGTTCGCGCACCCCGATACGCACACACTTGTTGTGGCTTGCGGGCGTGTGCTGTTGGTGCTTGTGTGCAGTCGTTGCGCACGAACGAACCAAAGGCAATGAGCTGTCCATATTGAAATTTTGTGGCCATGTGGCCGAACCAGCGCCACACAGAGGTTCCTCTCCCCTCTCTCGCCCTCAAATTCCATCCCATTCATCACATTTATAATTGTACTTTTGATTTTCGTTTCCCTTCCAACGACCTCCCTCTAGCGATGGCTGCTGATTGCATACATTTGGGGAGGGCTAGGGGAGGTTTCGTGGGGATGATGGGAAGATGGCGTTCAACTTTTCAGATGAAGGATAGCGTTGGAAGATGAAGTAATTATTTACAGAGACCTGGGTTTTGTTGCAGCATGAAGCATGGTTTGTTTTGTGAATTATTACGCGTTTCGTCATGGCACGCTTTGATTGTTATTTAAAATGTTTTCTTTTTTTATTCTATAGTTTTGAATTCTTGTGTTTTGTGTTCTGCGACGAGGTGTGGAAATTTTATTTATTTAATTTCTAAGTCAAATAACTTCTAAATATTTTTTTAAGTGTCCTGGTTTTACCTAAACTCTACAAATCTGGCCGTCAATATTCCAATACTTGGTTTTTATAAAAACGTTTTGTAAATTTTAAGGCCGTTTGCAAAGCAACTGACGAAGTTTTCTTTTAATTTATTGCGTTTACGTAAAATGTTACTTACCTACGTAACTATTTACTAGTTACTTTTTACTACTATTTTCATTTTGTAAGATTTGTACAAACAACAATAAAAACTCAACAATTAGATAAAAATTAACAACAACAACAATTAAAACAATTGAAACTCTGAAAGTGATAAAACGATTAAATGTGTCACAGCAGTGTTTGCCTTGGTAACGCTTAAAATGTTTTAAATATTGTAAGTTTTTTTTTTATTTCATGATTAACAGCCAGGCCGTATTGCTATATTATAAGTTTAAGTGAAAAAAAGAATAACGCTGTAAAATATCATAAAATTGTGATAAATAAATAAAAATAACACCGAATTTGGACTGTTTCATAATACTAAGATCTATTCTTAAATTTTAAAATTCAAAATTTCATTTGTCCTTATTTTATTTGCCAATTATTGAATTTTCTATTGGGCAAGTGTGTTGGAATAGTTAAGACGATGTTCTAGCTGCAAAACAACTACCATAACAAAATCAGAGCTAAATTTAATTTTAAGTTTAATTTATGTGATAGTTTTTTGTCATTATATATAACACGTATTGTAAAAGTTAAAAAAGTAAAGTTTAAATAGATGTAATGATATCTATAATAAATAAACGTTTAACCAGTTTTTTTATAAAAAAAAAACATTTGATTAGGATTGCAAAACACACGAGTTTTGATTGTTTCAGAAAAATAATCACAAAACTATATTTTTATTTTGTATGCAACATGCCAACATGTCAAATATCATATTTTATAGCAGCAAAATCATGTAAAAAAAAATATCAAATATCTCCATATTATGTGATTTAGGGAGTAAAGTGTCTTGATAAAACTCTAAAGGTGAAAGTGTAGCTACTTCAAATAAACAAAATATTAAAAAAAAGAAAATTTTGAAAATCATTTCAACGATACTCAAACCATCCCTTTATAAATGTAATACAATTTTGCTTGCAATATCTTAACTCTGTTCTAAAACATGCATAAACATAACGCCACTCTTCCCTTGAGATTGGCACCCGTGCCAATTTCCGCCAGCCGTGGCACAACGTTGCGCTCCAAACGACATAACCACACACCCGCCGCCGCCGACACAACAGATGAGATGGACCTTTTGAATGATGTTATTTGTTTTTGGCTTTTCGAAACGTTCCTACCATTCCCCGTCCTTCCTTTCCTAGCCGCCCTATAGGCGTTTTCATTCGCTCCGTTCTAAATGCATCTCTCGAGCCGAGCGCACCATCAGTTGCTTAGTAGCTGCCGGTTGTCGCGCACACCCTAAGCACAGCGCGCTGCGCGAGACGACGAGAAAACTGTTACATTTCGTTCACGGTAAAAAGTGTCGCCGAGTTTGGGGAAAAAAGGGTTTTGCTGTGCGATCGGTGCTCAGTGAGTGAACTGTACGGAGGAAGTAGCCGTGCGAAAAGGCTTAAAAAAGTGCCCCTGACACACGTCAACGTGATTGAGCATCGTTTTGAAGTTAAAGAAGAAAAGACGTTGCTTCCAAAGGTGTTCATTTTCTTGCTGTTAGCCCTTTCTTCAGCACCGTTTGATTGAGAGTAAAATTAGCATTTAGAGACAGTGTTGCTTTGTGTGCCGAGCGGCCACACGCACCCTCGGGCCGCATTTAATTGACTGTTTGACAGACGCATCTCGGGTTACCCAGCGACTGGGCGCACAAACGCACAGGCACGCACAGACTGTCGGTAAAGTCACCTCCGATCAGTGACCCTCGTCAACACGACCCCCGCGCGGTGCAAACCCGCCAATCCTGCCCATTCGGTCCGTCATTTGTCACGGCGAATTTGACCGTACACGTCACGTCCGTGCGTGTGTCGATGTGTCAAAATGCGACTTGTCTGAAGCAACAAGTTGCACATCATTTTCCCATTTTCTTCCCCCGTTGCGGTGGCCGTGAAAAGCTGGCACACCGATCGGTAACATCTGGTGTAGCGTGTTAACAGAACTCGCGATCACCTCAGACCAGGTGGCTATCGCCTTTCGCTCCAGACCATTGGGGAGCTCATAATAAATAAATAAATAGCTGCTTCCTTTCGCCCAAGCGGACGGAGCTGCTCGCCTTGCCCAACCGCATTTCCGATGTGAAAACTGATCTTCGTGATCTCACGCTCAATCAAACAGGACCGGAGAGAAGAAAGAAAAACCGAAAAAATAAAGCAACAACCCCCGTTCGAAAGGCGGCGGGATTGAAAGGGACGGTGCCTGGTGTGTAACTTTGTGCGACCCGTTGATGGTTGTGGTTCTAAAAATAAGCAGCCCGTGCCAACGATTTCCTCGCCGACGCTCGTGTAGGGACGGGTTTGTCCGACCGGCCTGGTGACAGAAGAGTGAAATTTGTCGTGAAAGGGAGAAAGACACATCCGAAACGCACAGGCGGAATAGGGCACACGTGCTACGTGAGGATCGAAATACGAGGCCGAATCAGTTTGCGGCCTCGATAGTGAAGAGTTTGTAACCGATCGAAGCAGATCTGTTTATCGTTCCCATTTCCAGTTCGTATTTAAGTTAGGCCGAGCTGTAAGGATGCCGTCCCATCACAAAAAGAAGGTAAAGAAAGTGGGTAACATTTAATAGTAACAGTGGGTAATAGTAAAATTTTTTTGTTTTTACTTAAATAAAATAAATAAGCTCGAAAGTGTTACAAAACACTTTAAACACGATGCTGTGTAATGTTTATGCATTAAATCAGGTCGTAAAAATGCATTTTGAAAAAAAATGGTTTCATTATCATTACTTAATATGACAAAATCATAAACCTTTCTTCGTAAACCAACAAAACAAATCTCTTTTTCATACCTATTTATTATTTCATCTGTTTTTCCGCAACATCTGCGTAACATACATAACAATGCATCACATCTGCGTAATAACAATAACACAACAATCTCCATACATAACAATGGAGAAGCCTGGTCATTTGTTCGAATTTTGGATGGTGTACAAAATTATGGAAGAATTCTCTTTTACCTTTCGATTGGTTGATGAAGAACCAACAAGTTCACTACAATAAAGTAGTTCAATTGCTTCTAATTTCATGAAAGGGTGTGTAAAATTATAATATCGCTCTATGATGAGAAACGATGGAGCAGCCTGGTACTTTGTACAAATCACCAAAGGCGCATAAAGATAATGCTAGAATGACTTCCAATCGTGCATGTAAATTTCCTGTTTTACATTAATTATGAGATAAAATTGAAAATTAAAAAAGCATTATTTAGCAAACGAAATGGAGCAGCCTGGTCATTCACCCGACTTGTGGGGCGCACTACAATAAACACTACAATAAACTTAATTTGCAATTCGTTAACTATTTATTCTTTCAATATTTATACAATTCTTATATTGACACAGAAATTTGTTCCCTCTCATCTAGCTCCAGTCCATTCCCGTGTACATAAAGCTTTACTCAAATACTAAGAAAATATGCCACTTAAACACTACAACACATTCCTTCGACAATCAAGACACCAGACAGCCACGGCCACGGTATGGTGTTGAAAGACATTCTCGTGCTCACGACGTCAACCACAAGCGAGTGCATCGCATCCCGGCTTACAATCTCAACGCCTCTTCCCGGTCACGCTACATTACCCAAACGCAGGCAACAGTCACTGCAACCGTCTCGAATCGCTTCGGGGCGAACAATTCCACTCGCCCTTCCACTCCGACTATCTCCCGTCCGGCTTCGTGTGCGTCCCGGCATGCCGACAATTATTTAGTTAATTATAAAATATCTCCTCTCAGGATGCGCAAACCGCAAGCCCTGCGGCCATTTGTTCGAAGTCACACGACAACTATTCAGTAGCGATTTTGCAAAGAAAAACAGATGATTGTTGGGACGCTGCGTGTTGGTGAGTGGCAGGGCACGCGTACGAACTCGTAGGGTAGTTTTTGTTTGCTGTTCCCGTTCACAATCATTGCACCCACACAGGCACGCGTGCCGGATGTGAAGAAAGATGAGATAATAATGTGCTATTTTGCGAGCTCTTTTCGGTGTCAGTGTCCATTGCCCATTTCTCATTTGCTGGGATCGTTATGGGAGCAAAATATGTTTTGTTTTCCCTTTTTCCTTCATTGGTTCAGCTCACCATGCTAACAGGTGTGTTTGGTCGAGTTGTTTATTTTTATGCACATCACAAAAAACATGTCTTAAGGTGAGCAGGAACATAACAATGGAATTCAAATCGTTAATGAACTGAAGGAAATACGAGTAATGCTGCATCAATCGCAGCTCCGTATTGCATTTTATATGAGAAACGATTTTTATGGTCTTTCAAACCATTTTTGTTTAACAATCAAACAATTATTTCTTATATTTTCTGAATTTTAAATTTTCAACTCAACATTTCTCAAAAACAAATATTAAAAGGGGACAATTCTTGTGATACTGATAAGAGTTTATCATGTATATTTTCCCTTGAACCAAGTTTGCCATTTCATAATCCAACATTATGACTAATATTAAATAAAAAATTAGAACAGTCTTGCCCTTGGCGAGGCAATTCGAACAAGATTCGAACAACGTCGGCTCGTCTCAATAGAAAGTCTATGCCATTATCACTCGGCTACTAGCTCTTCCCTGCGGCTTTTTTAAAATTCATAAATATATACGCTTCAAATTTCACTCATAACTTTCATTGAGATATTATCAATTTGAAGGAAAAATAAAAACAAAACTATGTTTTACTATCGTCACGGAATATTCCCGAAATACGCTTACAAATTTTCCCCTTTTCATGTATTAAAGTATTTGCTAAGTTACATTAGCTGCATTTTTCAACGATTAAAATGTTTTTTATTCACACTTATTTTTCTATAAAATCATAAAACTCAAAATATTTGTAAAAAAATACGTTGCTTAATCTACTTAAAATTGCATCAATCTGACTGTGACATACTGCCCATTAAATGTATTTTTATTTTTTAAAGATTAAATAAAACGCTCCGTGCGATACAACTGGCACCGCTTTCAGCTATTCCATTAATGATGCAACACTCAAACACCACTCGGAACGAGGATTCTCATTTCCCATCCCGACACGAATATACGCCATTTCGGTAGCTCCGGTGAGATTAACCATTCATCAGCGCATGGAAATTATCTCCCGCATATTGGTTGGTTTTTAAAAATAATTAAACATTAAACCGTAGCACGGTAAGAGCTGCTGCATTAAGTTGTTCCCATAAACTCGACAAACATCCCAGCGCAGTGTTTTCACCGAATTGGCCTCTTCAGAAAGTCATTCTGCTTTTTTTTTTTATCCGGAGCACCAGTGCCATCGGTTGCCAAGAAAAAAAAAAAAATATAAAAGCAAACAAAAGGATAAGGGGGTGAAAATTTAACATGCATGATAACATGCAGCTCGTGCATAAATGCGCAAACATACAAACACGAGCGATGGAATTTCGCGATGGAACCACACACACACACACACCCTACCTTTTTCGTTAATAATCAATGAAGGGCAGCATAACACGGTTGTGTGCGCATCCTGCACACTATCCTGCCGGGTGCCCAATTAATTAACTCTGTAAACAGGTTCGTATGTGCGGCAGCGAGGTGCATCCATAATTTGGAAATCTGGATTTGTTTGTGCTATGGATTGGTTTGAAGCAGCACAAGGGAGGGAGAGAGAGAGAGAGAGAGAGAGAGAGAGGAGAAAAAACTGGTGAATTAATTGGCATTTACAACTACACTTGTGGAGTGAGCCGATGTAGTTCTGAAAGGACCCTTGTTAACAACCTCAGTTCTGGTTAGCTCCGGGGAAGGTGAAAAGAAGGAATAAGATAACCATTTCTGGACATACAAAGTGTACTTTTAACTCATCGTTGGGTATGTTTTTGGGGTTTTTCTTTACAGAAACAAAAGAAAAATGAACATCCAAAGTCTAGTCATTCCAAGGAAAATGTCACGCCAGACACATCCAGCCAGGGCACGGGACAAGACCCTTCGGAGGGTAAAACAACTTACCTAGTGAAGCATTCGGAGCAAATGGGAAGGTATCTACTATCTCTATTCTGTCAATTGCTGAAGATCTAAATCATACGCTCTTTCTTGTTAATTATTCCACAGATATCTTGTGGCGGCGAGAGACCTTACAGCAGGGGAAGTCATCATCGAAACGCCACCATTCGTTGTGGGTCCATGCGCAGAAACAGAGCCCGTCTGTCTCGGTTGTCACAGTGCGTTCGAGCCGGGGTGTGCCGTCTATAGGTAAGCATCTTCCTCGGATATTCTGCTACACAATTGCTATATTGATTCAATTTCGTTTCCCCTTAGATGCGAGATCTGCAGCTGGCGAGTCTGTTCCCCCAACTGTGCCGGACTTGCTCCAGCAGGCACTCACCGGCAACTTGAATGCATTCCACTGCGCGACCATGCTGTCCACAAGCACTTCCAAGCGTCCAACGCCACCCAGGTGAAGCTGATGTACGAAGCCATTCTAACGCTACGCTGTATGCTGCTAAAGTCCGTCGATCCACCACAGTACGAGCGGCTGCTCGGTATGGATCCCCTGAACGACGTCCGGCAGCAGATACCGAAGCTGTGGAACCGGAACGGCAAAGAGATCGTGCAAAGGATCCGCACCGAGTGGGGATTCCAAGAGTACAGCGAGCTGGAACTGCACACGGTCTGTGGGATCATCGAGGTGAATGCATTCGAGGTGGGACAGCATCCAACCAAAGCTCGTGCCCTCTTCCCCGAAGCCTATCTGCTGATGCACGACTGCACACCCAACACGGGCCACACGGATGCACTCCGGTCGCACCGGCTCACCGTGCGAGTCCTGCGGGATGTTAGGGCGGGCGAACCGCTAACCCTAACCTACGCACACATCCTGCAAGGCACGCTGAAACGAAGGCAGCACCTGCAAGAGGAAAAGTTCTTCGCCTGCAACTGTCGGCGCTGCTCCGATCCAACCGAGCTGGGGACGAACTGCAGTGCGCTACGGTGCACCAAATGCCGCCGGGGACACATTCTACCGACCGATCCGCTCAACCAGGAAGCGGAATGGCGCTGTCAACAGTGTGCCGCCCGAATGTCCTGCGAAGCGGTTATACTGCTGCTCGAGAAGCTCTCGCAGCAGCTCGAATCGATCGGCGGGAATGATGTGCACGGGCTGGAGACATTTCTTCGCACGCAGGGCACTGTCCTGCATGACAATCACTATCTGCAGCTCTCGGTGAAACATTCGCTGTGTGAGTTGTACGGGAAGATTGAGGGTTTCCTCATTCCACAGCTTAGTGCGGAGCAGCTGAAGCGAAAGGAGACGCTTTGTCGCGATTTGCTCGAGGTGGTGGACCAACTGGAACCGGGGTTGAGTAGGCTGAGGGGAACGCTAATGTACGAGATGCATGTGCCGCTGCTGATCGAGGCTGGACAGCTGTTTCAGGGCGGAGTGATACAGCGCACGGAGCTAAGGCGAAGGTTGAAGGAAGTGCAGAGGCTTTTGAAGGAAAGTGAAAAAATTCTGGCACTGGAGCCGGAGGGCTCACCGGAGTACGGGATAGCGGAGGCAGCGAGGGATGCTCTCAAAAACATGGGATCCGTGTGAGGGAAAAATTGTATTTTTCAAAGACTCTTTGAGTGTTACAAATAAAATGTTTTTAAGTTTTAAGTTGTAATTGAGTTTTTAAGTTGTAATTAATAGAAGATGGTCAACAAATAGTTACATTAAGACCGATATTAACCGACCGAAATTGGGGGAACTCAGAAAGAACTAATTTTAAATTTTAGCATGTCTCAGAGATGTACGTGAGTACTGGAATTATAAAGGTGAAATATAGTCCTAGCTTTGTCCGTCACGATAGGTTTTCAGAGGTGTCACCAGTCAATGGAATGACCGGCTCTTATGTCGGTGCTGTCTTTTGATCCGAGATACGTAAAATTTGGTACGAACGCCACCCATACGTAGATCAGAGTATAAAGTAGGGGTCGATGATGGTGGTACCGGAGATCGGATGCAACCGTGGCTGGAGGATTGCAGCCCTGGACCGAGTTTCCTGGAAGCGGATTAGCGACCTGGCCATGTCTTTTAGACGTGCTCGGATTTGAGCGGGCCAAAGAAGAAGAAGAAGAATATGGTGGTACCATCAATTTGGTCTTCGCCTCGGTAGTCCCCCTCGGTAGCGGTGCAACCCGAGGTCTTAGGAGAGTATAGGAGAGCCGCAAACCAATGATGTCCATGTCATCAGCGTGTGCCAAGATCTGGATTGACTTGCAGAAGATGGTTCCCAAAGTCTCCACCTCCGAGTCGCGGATGGCCCTCTCTAGCAGCAGGTTGAAAAAGAGACAGGCTGGCCCTTGGCTCAGCCTTTTAGAATGCATAAATCTTTATTTTAAATCATTTTCTTTAATCATTTTCTATTTTGTTGAAAAAAAAATATACCTGTCACCAGCTAATAACTTGCATCGATATTCGCATTAATACATCTATACTATGATCCAATCCTGTTGGTATCTTTTGCCAGTGATAATAAGATTTTGAGTCAAGCAATACGGCCTGGCCGTTACTACTAAATAAAAAAAAACTAAGATTTTGAGTCCAGTTCGACTCCAGGATTAATATTAAATTAAATGTGAATTATACTAAAAGACACAGAAAGTCCTACTAAAAGCATAAAAATAGCTGCCAAAGAGGGACAAGTTTTTGTTATGCTTCTTCATAGCTTTTGCTGTTCAGCAGCAGCGCTGTTCAAATATAGTAGAGCGCCGTTTATCCATGCTCTTTGGGACTGATACATGGTATGGGTATTCGAAAAGTGTGGATAAAAGGTTTTTGAGAGTTTTTTTTTAATAATTTAAGCCTTGTTTTGTACAACTTAGATTAGTTTTAGACTTACTTACTTACTTACTTATCGAGCGCTACAACCACTTCGCGGTCTTCGCCTGCTGCAACAAACTCCGAAACCACTCACGGTCTCGCGCCGTCGTCTGGCAATCCGTTATCCCGGCATTGATGGCGGTCGCCTCTACGCCATCTTCCCACCTCATCTTGGGCCTACCACGCCTAAGAGGACTTTACGGGCTGCAACGTCCGGGTCCATGCATATAACATGGCTAGCCCACAGGACCCGGGCGAGCTTAATCCGTTGCACAACAGTAAGGTCGTTGTACAGTTCGTTCAGCTCGTCGTTGTATCGGTTCCTCCATTGTAGCTCCACACGTATGGGGCCAACAATCCTCCTGAGCATCTTTCTCTCGAACGCGGCTAAGAGGGTTTCGTCAGTTTTGGACAGCGTCCATATCTCAAAGGCATACGTGAGTACTGGAACTAGATAGGTTCGATATAGTCCCAGGTTCGTCCGTCGCGACAGATTTTGTAAGTTTCATATTTCATATTTCATATGAAATTTTTAGTAAAGTATTACAGTAAAAATAATTATGATATATTTTTAATTGTTACAATTTGTTTCATAGTCACCTTATTATAGGTGCACAGGATTGTATAAGGTCATTCCAAAACAAATCTGAGATTTTGTATGTAACGATGATGAATTATTTTTTCTTATTTTGCCTTATTTTGACCTTGTTTACATCCATTTATCAAGGTCCCCTTTGGGTATGGCGAATGGGAATCCACAGACTGCTTTCGAACTCGAAAACGCAACAAAACCTGCGTTTGACATTTATCACAGCACCACAAACAAAACGGCCACAGCGAATCAAAACATCCGTCGGCAAGCTGCTCCTTCTCCCGGGCTAGTAATAATAGCGTTCAACAATGGCACCACCAAAAGTGAAACTACACAAAAACACAGGAAAGCTTAAGTACAGTCCACGACCCGGTTCCCTCGCATCACCCGCCCCGCCACCATCAACCACACCAGCCACCGGAAATGCACCCAGCGCTGAACAGTCCGAAGCCGATCGTCAGTTTGAGCTGGAGCTGTACTGGTGCATCCAGCAGCTGGAATCACAGCTAAGCCTGCCAAATGTTCGAGAAAACAACAAAAAATGTATTTTCTGCTCACCTCTAGTATAGCTTCATTTCACTAACTGTCTAAATTCTTCCCCATTGCAGTGGAAGAAACGTCCAAACTGATCAACACGCTGAAAAGCGGCACACAACCGATCATCCGCAAGCGACAGATCATGCGTACCACGTTCGGGGACTACCGTAGCAAGATGGCTGAGGAAGAGCAAACGATGGCCCTCAACCCGGACAGCGTACGGTTCGAAGGGCCGAAGGAGAAGGCAAAGTATCACTTTGTGAAGAAGTCCGCAATTCTGGCCGGTGATAAGAACTTTAAATTCAACTTCCCAAAAGTCGTAAATGATACGGAGGCTGTGCCGGCAGTGGTGCCTGTGGAATCGGAGGCACCGGAGGATTTGGAACCGGTGAAAACGGTGCCAGTTTCTCAAGCGACTGTGGGCAAGATCGTTCCTTCGGATAACTCATTTCGGTTTAACTTTGCAGTCGGTGGCGAATGAGTAAAGATGCAGGCATGGGCGGTGGTATATTTTGCTGATAGCATTTAAATAAAATAAGTTAACGTTAATATGTTTGATGCGTTTCATTTTGAAATGGAGGGTACCTAAAACACGACCCGGCGGATCATCAAAAAAATAACTTAACGAAGATTCTCTCATATCCAGATTTCGCAGTACATACATGAGCTTCGAAAGACGGAAATGGCCGGGAAACTTAGGAGGTTTTAGGACAAGAAAATAGAAGAAATTGATTGTCGTCGTAATTTCCTCTACGATAGAGCAATTTTTTTCACTTTTCGGATGGTCGAATTTTAAAACGTCCAAAATAAACAGAAACTGCCGATTAAAGTTTTATATTTATCGTAAATATAAATTTACTGCATATATTGATATACACAACACTCTAGAAAGACAGGGGGACAAGTGTTTGAGCGTGAAAATAGAACATTTTTGCTGCCTAACATTTCCGACCTATCAAACAAGAAAAGGGGAGGGAGCTTGGGAAGGATAAGGATCAGGATTTGTCTAGCTGACATGGCTCCAGGACGGGAGTGTGTGCCCAGCGGAAGCACAACGCTCATCTTCTCACCGAAATGAAGATAAAACAAACTAACTGGATAGGATGATAACGCGCCCCGAAATTACAGTTGCACACGCGGTTAATTTGAATCGTACGTTAATTAACCTACAGCTGCAGTTAAGGAGTTAAGCTCTACGATGCGCCGCTCTTCATTTTGGCTTCTTTCTCTGTTCGGTGATCGATCGTGCAAGATCGTTGTGAGACATAGAAAGGCAAAGGATAAAAGTTAATTATAACATTTCGCCAGTAAGAGTGAGAACAGCGTGTGTCTGAGAAAGAGAGAGAACTCTTACCTTTCTTTTCCGCCTCGCGCCTTGCAGCCGCTTCCGCACGGTGCTGCTTGATGATTGCCAACCGGGCGAGATCTGCCTTCGCCTGGGCCGTTTTGCCTTCGGCGTGCCGCTTCTGGTACGCTGCCGCTGCCCGCTGCTTCTCCAGCTCCTCCTTCTCACGGCGAGTTAGCTGCGGTCCTTCGTCCTCGTCCACCTCCTCCACCTTCCGATGGGACTTTTTCACGACGCGGTTCGGATTTTGGATCTGTATCACCGACTGTGCACCCTTCGCATTTTCCTCCTCCGATTCCGACTCCGAGTCCGAACCGTCGTTCTCCTCCGCATCGTCCTCCTCATCCTCGTCATCGTCCGAATCCTGTTCCCGTGTCTTGCGCCATTTTTTCTCCTCCTCGTCCTTCTTGCGCTGGGCTTCGAGCTCCTCCGGGTTGGTGAAGTTGCGATTGCGCCCCTTGTGGTTTACGTACTTTCCTAAAAACAGAAACAACAACCCGTACACACGCAGGGACACAGTTAAATAGGGCTGTTTTGCTTGCTAACACATCCCACCAGTGCATTTGTTTTGCTCGTGCTGTTCTTTCTTGGTCCCTTCTGTCCTCCCTCCTCCCCTTCACCATCTTGCGCTAGCTTCTGAAACAAAGCAAACACATTGGTACAGTACCTCGCGGCATGATTTCTGCACAGCTCTCAGGCGTTGCGTTGCGTGAGTAACGAAGCAGCGACGCGTTTTATCACAGTGAAGCACAGTTGAACGTTCCCGTTGTGGCACCTGTGGCCAACGTGCGTCCGGAAGATTCAAGCGCGAAGGGAAAAGGAAGTTAGCACAACCAAAATTACACTCTTGCTTTTGTTGGCGAACCGATCGCACTGTAGCCCCTCCAAACGTGTACCCAAAACGAAAAATAGCATTTGCCGTTTGACAGCGAGCAGCCAGCTGTCAGCTGTCAGCTGTCAAAAATGGCAGCGCGCGACCAACAGGTGCCAATATGGATTTTTTTTACTTACCAAATTACGAGCGTATTGCGGGGAAAAGGAGTGTTATAAGGCTAGTTACATTTATATTACAAACATTAAAATTAATATCGAACGAAAACCAAGAAGAAATATACAGGAAAAGAACATTAAACACACTCGTTCATTTGCTATCTCACTCACACCTTTAACCGTCAAGTGAAAGGCGTCCTAGCAGAGTGTTTTCTCTGCAACGCAACTTGGGGCAATATAGACACCCTTTTTATAGGGTAGGGATAACCACAGGTTTAAAGTAAATGCAAATGTTCAAAATCTACCCATGGAATTCTTTCACTAAAACCTTGTCTATTTAACTTCATTATAAAAATTTACGGAACTATGCAAAAACTGTTTTAAAATACCAATATTGATATTTAGCTGAAGTCAATCAAACTTTTCAATTCAAAACTGTAATTTCTTCACAATTATTTGGTATTGCATCGTTTTTTAGAGGGTTTGTCGCAAATGTTTAAAGATAACACATTTAAGCTTTGAATAATGTAGAAAAGATGTTTTGTTTGGCTATAAATTAAAAAAAATCGATTGCAATCTAAAATCGTTAGCGTGTCCATAATGCCCCATGTTTCCTTACACTCCAATGTGTGTTCATTCTTCATGTGTTTTGCACGGTAGGACGACTTGCGGTTCACAGAAAAACCGGTGCAAAGGAGCGCACAGAATGGCGGACTCAACTGAACCAATCAATCGAAACGTCGTCAACATGGAAAACCAAATTTTTATCACGCACTACGTAAATCCGCACAAGTTTTGGTATAAACCGTTCCATCCGGGCAGCAAGAAAAAGCAGCAAAAGCAACTGCAGGATGCTTTGGACGAGTACTGCGAGCAACACTACCTGCATCAGGTCAACAGCATACCGTACGAGCCAATCTTTGGCGAGGTAAGAAGGTGGAAACGGCCGCCCTTGTTGCCATTCCGCTAGCTTCCTATCGCTTATCGTTATTGTTTATCTTCTTGGTAGGTGGTTGTGTTCTACGACCCTTCACTTGCCCGCTGGATCCGATGCAGTGTGAGCGGACTGAAGTACGATGCCAAAGGACAGCAAATGTGCCGGCTGTGGCTGATCGACGATGGTTATCCGAAGGTTGTAGGCGTCGAGCTGCTCCGACCATTGCCCGCCTCGTTCCAGGACAAATCGACTTCCAGCGTGCAGCGTGGTGCGATCAAGAACGTCTTTCCGGCACGATGCGTAAGGAAGTGGAACTTTATTGTGCTGTAAGCATTTTTTCCAATGGAATCTCTCCTTTTGTTTAATTCCAAAGGTGTACGATCCGCAAGAGGACCAGGTTGGCAGGGAGGAATGTTCCGTGTGGTCGGAAAATGCCAATCATATGGTGCTTTCGTTTATCGAGGGAAGTCGCATGATTTGCTTCGAAAGCGTAACGCCCTACACGATCGGGAAGGAAACGATCAATTTCGGCGATCTGCTGTTCGTTACCAAGGGCAAGACGTACAACGCGGTCAACTTGCTTTCCGAGAACGCGTTTGGATTGATTGTGGATACGAAGCCATTTATTAATCGTAAGTATGCTTCTCTACCTTCACCCACTGTCGTTGGTTGCTTTTTGATGCAATACCCACCTTTATTTTTCTCACATAGAAATGCTAGAAACGGAAACTATTATCGCCAGCGGAAGGTCTTCCATGGTTAATGGCAAAGTGTCGCAGAACGAATCCAGTGCTTATAAAGCATTTGTTGCTCAGCAGTCGCAACCGCACGCAGGCATGACCGTGAATGGGGTTAACGAACGTGAGTTTGACGAATCGGTCAGTATGGTTGGGATGCAAACACCCAAGAACGCCCAACGGGATGCCATTCCTCGCCAGCAGCAACAGCAACAGCAACCGCAGCAGCAACAGCAGGAGCAGCAGCAGGCTTCAGTCAGTGTGGATCAAAGCAGCCCGGTCGTACGTAAGACGGGACCGAGCGAAGCGTCCGAATCGAGTGGATCGAAAAGGTCGTTACTCTTAAGCCAGAAGCTAAAGCTGCTGAAGGCAAAAACGATGAAGAATGATTCGTTAAATAACAGCAAAGAGCGGGCATCATCCAGTGTCGAAACCGGCTCGGTAGTATCCGGACAGCATTCCATCGATCCGTTCGAGCGCATCCGGAAAGAATCTTACGCACTGACGATCGACATTGGTTTGTCGGAAAAAGCGGAATATGAGCTTGTGCATAACACAAAACCGATCGAGCCGAGCGCTGGAAACGATGCGGAAAAGCTGCCAAAGAACGATGCATCGAAAGAGGAAAGCGCAGTAACGAAAGCGGACCGGTCGAAAGATGTACCACCTCACCTGTCTATGTCGAATGCGGTAGAAAAACCACAATGTGTACAGAAACCGAAGAGTGTGGCTGCAGTAACACTTCCAGAACCGAACGAAACACCTGCTGCCTCGCAGCAAATAACAACGCATGACACGAACGATCTGGAAGCGAACGCAGCGATTGGCAGCGGTATATCCATGAAGCAAAAGGTGGCGTTAAAGTTTGCCAAAGCTAAGGCGCAGAAGAGCAAGCAACAAGAAATGGAGAGCGAACAGAACAAGAAACCGCTGCCTTTTGCTCCTGCCGGTGTATACCAAATGCCCGTCATGTCGAAGCAGTCGGATCTGCCGACCGTTCAAAGTAATGCAAGTTTGAAGAAATTTGACAAAGTCATACAGGGAGAGAAATGGTAAGACGTGTTAAAGTTTGGATTTTCTAAAACGGTGCCTGAAAGGAATTGTATGAATTTTAAAGATCGCTATTTAAGCGGGTTGAATGGAATACTCGTACAGGTGTATTATTATCCATTGCTTGTGATATTTCACATAGTTTACTTGCATTACAAAGCATTCCTTCCATTCATTTACGTCACATTTAAACTTACCTAAAGAATAATCTTTCGTATTTTACCAATGTAAAGCATTATTTAGAAACAGACAACACAACCACGTGTTAAATAAAAATTGAACTGACAAATCGAGTACCTTGTACGTTGAGTATTCCTTTTTGCCGCAGAAATTCCGTTTAACAATTCCTACAATTCCCAAAGCTACAGGAAGAGAGAACAGAGTAAAAGCTAAATCCCATGTTTCCCCATTCTTTGGCAGCATATTTTCCCGCCGTACTCACTATCGCGTCCTGGTACACGGTTCGAAAACGCCCAAACCGATCGATCGCATAGCGGCGGCCAACTTTAGCCCCCGGGTACACCAGGAGCTGGAGGAGCTAGGATTCACCAGTCTGCACCGCCTGCAAGCCTACTCCTGGCCGCACATACTGCGTGAAAATTCGTTCATCTGCGTCAACGGTGCTTCGACGGGGAAAACGTTTGCCTACCTGCCGGCCGTTTGTTCCGTGGTGCAGGTAACTAAGTGATGATCGATTCGCTGTGTTTTTGTTTTTGGGCTAATGTTAATGCTTTCTCCTCGCAGAGACAAATCGAAGAGTCGCTGGTGACGGCCGTCTCCGGTCCGGTGGCCATCATTATAACGTACACGTCGCGTGAGGTGCAACGGATCGCGTTCTTCTGCCGGAAGTTGCTTCATTCGGAGGCACACTCGGAGCTGGCCGTGCTGGAATGCTACGGCATACGAGATGTGACGAAAGTTTGCGTATGTTTAACCCGTATCAAAAGCTCCTACTAAACTAGATTTTAACATTTTGGCTTTCTTTTCCATCCTACCAGAACCTTCTCTACAACAGTTGCGCGATTCTGGTCACAACGGCACCGGGCTACCGGCGGCTTTACGAGCGCGCACCGGAAGCTTTCGTGCGGAAGCGCATTCAGACGGTAGTGATTGACAATATCGAGGAGATTTGGAATCATTTCGGGCCGGAGCTGCAGCTGCTGTGCAAAAACTGTGACAAGGAGGGTCTGCAAATGATCGTCACCGCCGGGTACTGGATCCCGGTACTAGCCAAGTTCCTGCAGCGGTATCGCAACATGGTCATCTGTATCGGTGCATTCCTTGAGGCTGCCGTGTACGCAAAGGCACGGTTCAGCTTACTTTCCTTCATGGGCGAAGAGCGCAAACAGTTCGAGCTGATTCGGCACCTGAAAGAGCACGACTACCGCAGCGAGCGTACGATCGTGTTCGGGAACGATGTGGAAGATCTGGTCCCGATCGTGGAAGCGCTGAGACAGAACTCGATCAACCATATCGTGGGCAGCGAGCGGATGGTGTTGCAGCAGCACGCAGGCTTCAGCAACTGGGACGAGCTGCTGCCGGGCGATATGGTGGTGCTGGTGTGCAGTGACACCGTGCTGGGGGATTTGAAAATTTCCAAAGCCCAGCACATCATCCACTACTCGCTGGCAATGACGTGGTCAACGTTTACGCGGCGGTACGCGTGCTCTTTTGGGTACTACGACTGTCCGTATCTGGAGTCCAAGGGCCAAGCGGCGAAGGGACCGGCGACATCGTTGGTGCTGCTGAACGAGAAAAATAATCAACAGTTGCCGAGGCTGGTGGATTTTCTGGAGCTGCACCAGGAGCCCATACCGGACGGTTTGATCGCGTATGCACAGGTGAGAGAACAATCGCATAATATTTTTTTTAAATTATTAAATAATTCGCTAAAACCTAACCATAGTAATCCATACGGAACGAATTGCTCAGTCTCAGTTTTAATCAAAAATGGAAAAAGTAACATCCTTTATCCACATAAATTTCCAAATTTCAGAAAATTCGAAGCATGCTCGAAGCTGCCAGAGTCGCCGAAGGGCGTGCCGTGTCCATGCTGTGCACCTACATACTCGGCTTTGCCGTTTGTCGCAATGTCCGCAACTGCGTCTTCCGACACACGCTCACCCTGAGCGATATGGCCCCGGAAGATGTACCAAAAAGTGGCAAAATACGGATGAAAATCTGTCACGTATTCTCACCGGCTCACTACGCGGTCCGGCTGGAAGCGCATTGTCCGACCGGTGCGACCGGTTGGACGGTGTTGAACGACACCAAGCGCTACCTGATGCAGGATTTCGCGATGCAGGTACACTTTGCGAACGAAAACCGGCACCAGATACATGGGCAGCTGCGGCGCAACGATCTGTGCGCTGTGTTTGACGATCAAAACTATTGGCGATGTCAAATCATCAACCACGAGGAAGCAAAGTATGTGTATGGAATGCCGTTGATGGAAGGATGGAATTGATCAAATTCTCTTTGCTTTTAGCGGTGATCACGGTGAGGTACAGTTGCTGCTGATAGACACCGGCCGGATCATGCACACCAAATCGTACGCGCTGCTCCATCTTCCCGACCAGTTCCGTGAGCTTCCCGGGCAGGCAATCAACGTGCGCCTAGCCGCCATCGTACCGCACGACTACGAGCAGGATTGGGATAAATCCGCCACAAACACGGTGCGACGGTGGATCGACAACTATGCCAGCCGGCCGAACTGTAGCATACAGGGGAATGTGCTGCTAGCGCTGAAGGACACCGTGTGGGTCGACGAGCTGTATCTGGTGGAAGAGCTGGAGGGTGTGAAAACGACGGTCACTTCGGAACGGATCCGTGCATCGCTGATTGCGAAACAGTTCGGTGTCGGCGATAAGGAATCGTTCGAAAAGATCCGCCAGCTGGTGCGCGATTGTGAACTGTTCGGCATGGAATCGTTGCGCCGTGAGGTGGAACAAATGGAGCGGGAAGAGAGCGGGTCCGGTAGTGGGGCGGGTGTGGATAACGTGGAGGACTGGATAAAGGGCCGGTTCAAGCCGACCGTGGAAGTTAGCTTCGATTCGAATGAAACGTTGAATATGGTTAACATTGAAGTTCCTTTAAAATATGACCAAGGGTTGGAGATATCAGACGAGATAGATGAAAAACCAAAGGACAATAGCGGCAGAGTCGAACCAGGAATGAAGATGTCAGAGGAACGTGATGGAGCACTAAATGACGAGACCGCTAATGTGATTAACGAGTTATTCTATGCTATCCAGCAGCAACATATCACTCCTGCGATACGACCTGCAGATGATGACGATGAGGATGAGGACGAAGTTAGCGAAGATCATATGGAAATGACACCGTTTGCAGAGGAACCTCCATTGGAAGGTATTGAAAAGAGTCCAGAATTGGAAACAATCTCAGCTTTCCTGTGTAGCCCCACGGAAGAAATTGAATTAGACCTTAAAGATTTGAATTACGAAATCGAACACCTCTCACAATTTGAAACAACCCCGAATACAGAAGACATCCCCATGGCAAAGGTTGAAACGGATGACACAAATTTAAATCATGAAATTACCGAAGCGCCAGCAATTGAAATGATCCCAGTCGACGAAGAAACACCCACCGAAGAAACCGAAAAAGACGACCAAAAACTGGCGCCGGTCGAGTCGGATAATTCAGTGTCCTCATCCAGCTCGTTCGAAATGCTTACTGGCTCGCAAGCGGCGGAACGGTATCAGTTCGACGAGTTGCTGGTCGGTAACAGCTACAACGTAATTATTGGCCATTATCTCGCACCGGACGATTTTTATGTGTATCAATCGGATAGGTAAGTAAGCTTTCGTAGATCTAAATACCTCTTTTAACGAGCAATTCATCGGCTCACTCATTAACACCCGATTGTTTATTCTAATCATTTCCTTTTATAGTTTAAAGAAGTCTTTACAAAAACTGAAAGAGGCCTATATTAATCGTGTAACAAAAACCTTCACCAGTTTTCACTTTAATCTAATTTGCTGTGTGTACTCTCTTTCGTTCCAGGATCCGCGAAGTTGACGTGCTAATAAAAAAATTCACCCAGGACAGCAGCTCGCTCGTTCCGCTGAAGCATCCACTCGCCGGACAGCACTGTCTGGCGTTGTTCGAAGACTTTTACTACCGCGGGCGAATAATGGCCGTGCCGGAGAAGGGTGCGACCGAGGTGGACGTTTTCCTGCTCGACTTTGGTGGCATCGTTCGGTGCAGCAGTGTCCTCAAAGCTTCGGACGAACTTCTGCGTGCTGTTCCGTTTTTGGTGCGTATCTTTTCGATTTTTTTCTCATCAATGTATTATCTTTTCTAATTTGTTTTAAATTTAATTTGCCCTTTTTAGGCAATTAAAGGATCGTTCGCCCACATCAAGCCCACGGACGGTGCAGCGGCATGGTCGGAAGAGGTCGCCGATGCGATCTACGATCGCTGGTTGGCGCAACACAATCAGGGCACGCTGTTTGCCTTCATCGGACAGGTGCTACCGTGCGAGGACACAGAACGCAACGAAGGTTGCCATCGGTACGAGATGCTGCTGTGCGATGGCAACACGTCCAATATGCTCTCGCTCGTGTCGGACATAGTGTACGACGGGCTGGCCATCTGGGTGCGAAACGAAGCGGACGACTGGACCAGCACCGTGCCGGACACGGACGAGGATGACAACTTTACCCAGGTGAACTTTACGCACGAAGAGCTGGCGGATCTGATGCGAAAGGCATCCGCTGCGGGTGCCATCATGGACACGACTAGTGCGCGCATCACCGAGCTGGCACCGGTGGAAAGCAAAGAAGTGCAATCTGCTCCTCCTCCTACTACTACCCGTCCCGCCATCAAGTCACAGGAAACGTCCGGAGATGAAAGAAGCACAAAAAGGGCAATCCGCACCCAGAAACGAACGCTACGGGAACTTCGGCTCGAGTGTGACTATTGCTTTCCGCCGACCGTTTGGGATCAGGAGAAGTACTTTGTCGTACTGCGTGTTCACGCACCGGACGTGCAGCGGTACAACCTTATCCTGACCACCACCTCGGTGCTGCTACAGTTCGTGAAGGAGGACGATGCTACCCAGCGGTACGTACTAGCCTTGACGCTGCGCAATCCAATCGTTCCGCGGGACTCGGTGCACGGTATCAGGGGTCTTTCGATAGTGCTAAGGCTGCGGAAGCTGGTACCGGGCAAGCGTTGGCCTACGGTGGACACAATCGGGAGCAAAAAGCTGCGCTGGGTCCAGTTCGCTAACGGCGATGACTCGAGCTCGGATGAGATGGTGAAGGAAAATCGATGGAAGGATATGCTGCGGGCACATCTGGACAGTAGCTCGGTCACTAGTTCATCGTCCGGGGTTGAGCAGGAGGTTGATTCCGACGTGGAGGATGAGGAAGGCGTGTTCCTGGCGTTGAGCTAGGTACCGCTTCCTCTTGTGGCCTTTTATCCAGCGGAGAGGATTTATTTCTTTTGTTCCGATGGAATTAACTTTCATACACCTAGGACACGCAGTACAAATAGGCTTCAAGTCAAGTCAAGATAAATTGTTGAATTATTGCCATACATTGCCGAACAAGAGAAACATTCTTCAAGCAGACTAAGTTACCTTTATTTCTAACTCTCATTAAAATGACAATCAGCAATTGTAATTGACAAGGAAATCGAACGAATTTGTAATAAATTGTCTAAAAAACATCCTGTATTTTTTCGCTTAGAATGGTCCTAACCGCCTCTATTCAAATTTCAAATCATTCTCGCAGCAGGCCAACACGTGCGCGATCGTCTTCTCCGCCGCCGGAGTTTGCTGCTAGCGGACACCCTCCTCCGATTCCTGCACTCTCGGGGCCTGGTTTCTGCACACACAAGACGTAACAGCAACTACATTCGCAGCGTGCGCCTCGGTTACACGCGCCGCGTGATGCGCGTGACTGTATTTGTTCAGTGCGGTAACCAAAAACAAGCGCCGGGAGCGCAGCAATCCAAGCAGGCTGATTGTCGGCCATGCACGCGCACTTGCAAGGGAAAGTAAGGGAAGATAGGCAAAAAGGTGCTCCTAAAGCAAAAACGCACTTTTCCAAAGTAACAATGAAACACGCGTTTTGATTTGCAAAAAAAGACAAATTACAATAACAGAGTATGCTAAAATACCTAAAATAATAACACAAAAACTCGAAATAAATTCAAAACAATAGTATTAACTGATGGTAATTTTTTTTGCTATTCTTTAGGCTTAAGAGTAAATTGTACTTTTATTACTGTTTTTGATAAGTTCGATGCATAGTTTTGTTAGTTAAAATAATAGCTTTTAAGTCTCGTTAAGTATGCATATTTAGTCGAATTTTAAATAAAAATGTGTTCTACCATGGACAGGGGATAATGCAACCAGTTGGCAGGGCGAAATGCATCGTCAGTTATTTTCGTCATTTCCCTCTCTTTTCGTAAAACTGACTGAAAGCTCCCGAACAAGTGAACCTTGTTCACAATCTAAATAATTGAACAAATTAATCAATTTTCCTTAAGTGGTGCATTTGACTCCGTCTTCCATTACAACACAATCTTTGGTCTAGCCGCGCGTGTGTGTGCGATGGGTACCTGTTGCCTGCTGAGAAGGATGCTCTCCTAGTAAAAGACAACGAATAAAGTCCAGTTTTGAAATTGTCATTTTCTGTGATGACAGATCGCGGCAGAGCAGTCGGGTGGCGTGCAGTTTTTTCACGGAATGTGAGCGGCCGTGTTGTTTGGAGGATTATTTGAATTTTTTGCCGTTATCGTTCAGGCAAATTTATTGTTTTCTCTATCAAATGTTATTTAGTGGTTAGAAAAACGTTATTACAGCTATTTTAATGATTGTTTTATATGAGTTCAATGAGTCATATTGACAAATGCCATATTTTTTTATAGTTTGCTACACGCCTAAATTGAGTAAAGGTCAATTCAGGATTGAGAGTCTTTTAATTTAGTATATTTTTATTTTATTTTTGTGCCTAAATGTTACAAACAATAATAATGACCGGATGGAAACGTTGAGGGGAAGCGCTTCGAACAGCGCAGGCATCTTTTCATTTAAAAGTTTATTTAATGTTTTGCTCGCTATTATTAAAGGCATTGTGATGATCATAAAAGACATAATTCACAGTGACTCATAGTGTTTTTCTAATTATTTACCATTCGTCCACGCCAAATTTTAGTATTTTGGAAACCGCGCATTAATAATTATAATAATCCGGTTGGAAGTTTATCGGGAGATTTTATTGGTTTTCTGTGCATTGAGCAACAGGTTTAATACAATGTCAAGAAATAGAAGTCTGTTGAAAACGTGGAGTCATTAGAATGAGTAGAACGAAACGAAGAGAGAAATTAAATGAAACAACAGGTTGTTTAAGATTAATTAAACCTTCATTTTAAGCTAATTACGTTTGAAGTCCTTTTTCCCTTCGTGTGAATATTCTCCGGAAGACGAAACGTTACATAAACAATATCTTTCTCTCTTAACTTCCCTCTGCAAAATTTTTTTCGTGTGCTTACGGATGGCCCACACACGTGTGGTAGACATCAGGTACATCTACAAAAATTAAGGCAAAATGTTGAACCCTCCCCTCATCAGACGTTCTCGGGTGAAGAAGAACATCCTGTTTTGGCACCGAGTCTAGTCCATGCCGAGCAGATTCTTGTACTGCTCCAGCAGGCTCATCTCCTCGTCGAGCGGCAGATCGAGATGCGAATCGGCCTCGCTCGTCGTTCGTATATCCTGCGAGAAGCTCTTGAACAGTATATCGAGCATTTCCTTTTTTCGTTTCTTTTCCTGTGCCTTAGCATCCTGCTCGGTGGAGGTTGAATGAGGCGCGACAGTCCGCTTGCTCGTCGTTGGTGTATCGTCGGATGGGGTGGACGGTGTTTTCTGAACGGTTGACTCTCTATCTTGACGGAATCGCTCCACCATCTCGAGGGCCCGCTGAAATGCCTCACTGTGCTGTCCACCCTGCACGTTCGCTAGCAGATAGTTCGTTGCACGATCGTAATCGTTTGCCATCAGCTTCAACGCAGCGTGTGCCAGTTTCCGCTCAAACCCGAGCGCTTCCAGCTTCGTCTGCAGTTCCTCATCGACCGATACCGTGCGAAGTAGCTCCGTTTGCAACGCATCCTTGTTTCTCTCAAGCTCGTTCAGCGCTCCGTTGATATCGTTAGCGCTTCTCTTCAACGCCAGTGCAGCCAGCGCCTCCGGGTAGCCCATCTCCATCAGCTGATCGACCAAATCCAGCTTCAGCCGCTCAAAGCCCTCGCCACCCGAAGCGGTGTGATCGATCGTTTTGTAAAGCTTTCGTTCCCGTTCCGAGCGCTTCTCGTTCGTTTCGCGCATCTGGCGCCGGTTGTGGATGAACTCGATCGATGCTTCCACATCGTTCGAACAGGCCCGGAGCGCAATGCGGCACTCCTTCGTCGAGTATCCGCACTCCATCAGCCGGCTCAGACAGTCGTCGTCGATGCGCAGCTTGAGCAGTTCCGTTTCCACCACACGAAACATTGTCCGCGCATCGTCCCGCTTGTTCTGGTGGAAGTACAGCACCGCCTTCAGCAGATGGAGCCGCACGAGCAGAATCTTTTCGCTCGACTGTTCGCCACGGATCGCGGCTACGCGTTGCATGTTCTTACCGTAGCTCTGCTGGAACTTGAGCTCGCACACTTTCAGCCGCTCTTCAGCATCGGGCAGTTGGTTGAGGTTCTTCAGTCTTAGATAGCACCATACAATGTCGAGATTGAGCAGCGCGTAGTTGTCGACCACGTTCAGTAGCTGCGAGTTGCAGGCACGAAAGTCATGGTCCGCTTCCAGCAGCAGCAAAAGCGCTTCCTCACAGTTGTCTGCCTTCATCGCCGCCTTACCCTTCTCGTACAGTGTAAGCCCCATGAGGAGGGCTTTCTTCTCTTCCTTTGGTAGAAAAATGGCATTTCCCGATTGGTCTTCGATCTGAAATTTAACACAACATTTACGGTCATGTAAAACAATTTCAATCGTACCAATTCATCGCTTACTTACACTCAGGAAATTCGAGCTATCGTTCTCATTGATTAACATCTCAGCGTCGCTCCGTATCTTGTGCACACGGTCGTACGTTGAACATTCTCTTTTCGCCTCCTCCGCGCTGTGTGCCATCACCAGAGCCATCACCGTGGCACCGTTCGTCACCATTTGCTCTTGTAGTGTACGCACTCCGTTGATGATTCTTCCAGAGCAGACCAGTTTTATCCTGAAAATAGAAAATTCCCTTTTAATGCCGTTTACCTTGCGACTCTTAACCTCATCTACCACTTACTTGCGCGGATCCAGCGACAACCGTTGTCCGATCAGTTCGCACAGCTGGCTGCCGGTGTCCGTGATTTTCACCTTCAGTTCAAACTCCCGGTTCGAACCGGTCTGTGTCGGCGCTCGCACCCGTACCGTTGCCACACCCGTGCGCTGAAACTCATCCTTCGACTGCAGTTTGTCCAGCGCATTCCGCTGCAGTGCCGTTAGCCCCTCGAGACACAGATCCGTCGCAATACTGAGCTCGGAACCGAGCTGTTCCGCCAGCTGAAGCATCACCTCCGAGTTGCTCTTTCGCTCCTCGCCCGCTATTAAGTATGGCACTTCCCAAAGTTTGATTTTACGCTCGTTTAGTTTTGCACGCAGCTGAATAAGCCTGTTTTCGTGCTGCAGCTCGGACGACATGGTTGTGCGTAGATAGTTTTAAGGTAGCAGATGGCACACGGAACGTGTGGAATTGACTTTTTTTCCTTTAGAAGGCAACGCAACACAGCACAGTTAGAGGCAGCAGGTGAAAAGCAAACGCTCGCGAAACACAACAGGAAAAAGCGGAAAGTATGATTCACCCGGACATGGCAACAAACGACTTGCTCTCTGGCCGGTTTTGCGGATGCTTTGAGGGTTTTATTTTTGCTGAATAACTCCAAACCAAGGTGATAAATGCATGCACCTTGCCCCAAACAAAGAAAGAGTAGAACAATAACAAAATAAAGCAAAACAAGTGTTGTGACAGTTCGGAGCAGGGTTTATACAGGACACAGGGTATGACTGAAAAGGCAAGGTGTACACAAACTTTGTCTGCATAGCGTGGGTCCAAACTAGAGGGGGACAATTCAGTTCATTAAGTGAACGTGAATCAGATTTTTCGTTCATTAAGGAATAAAAACTCTACAGATGTTGTTTGCACAGTATTGAACGCCGTCATTGTGTTCAAATCAAATTGAAAGTTTTTGTAATATATTTCAAATGTTTTGCAAATTTAAAATGAGTGAGTAATTTTTAAGAAATATACAAATAAACAAATGTTGAACCCAGTGAATAGAAATGAGCTTGAAGGTTTAGTGGAGGGGTCTCCAAACTACGCTATCGTGAATCTAAAGAGCGGCCCACGAATTCCTTGGTTGGTTTTTATCTAAAATGGATCGAAAATTATTTAAGTTGTTGTAACCGTGTGACCACTGGCCATGTTATACGCATGGACCCGGAGGACCCAGCCCGTAAAGTCCTCTTAGGCCGTCCACATGGACAGAGGAGGCGTGGTAGGCCCATGCGAATGGCGGTGTGAATGGCGTTGAGGCGTCCGCCATCGAGGCCGGGATAACGGATTGGCAGACGACGGCGCGAGACCGTGAGCGGTTTCGTAGTTTGTTTCAGCAGGCGAAGACCGCAAAGCGGTTGCAGCGCCCGATGAGTAAGTAAGTAACCGTGTGGCCGCAGACGTTTACATTTTTTTTATTCGGTAGTAACTCGGCAGTATATTAACAGCTAATAATTTTTGAGGCATGAAACGCTCGGAGGCCCATTTTTCAGTCTTAAAGAAAGCCAACAGAATGTAAGGAGCACAAATGGTTCTTCGGTAAATATTCTACCTTTGTCAGCTGACTTTGGAATCTCGTAAAGCGTTGAATTATGCTTGAACAAAAATTTCTATCATTTTGCTGTAGATAACAGCGTGTTACCCTACGGTTAGATATGTTTTACAAAATTATATCTAAATTTATGTTTAAACAGCAAAACAGTTAATACAGTACAGGTTGTCCCTGAGTTACGTAGTCACTTATATATGTGGATACAAATTACCTGGTGTAGTGGTAAAGGCGTAGGCCTATCATAAGGCCCAACGTTGTATCTAATCACAGATAGCTCTTATTTATTGAATATCTAAATTCATATTTTTTTAATCGAAAAGCAATCAAACAAGTAACAAGGGCAAAATCCTTAACTTCACTCTAATTCTTTTCTTGAGTGGTATAACAACACTTATATGATTAAGGGCTACCAAAGCACTTTTGTGTTTTCTGACTTTTTCTGTGACTTAGTGTGTACCCTTAGCAGGATGAGGGGAGGGGGGAGGCAAAAGCAGTTCGAATGAAATTCGATACAAAAATGGGCTTATTATGATAGACCTAAGCCGGTACCACTTAAACCACCGAACCGACCCAATCGTAGACAATAACGACAAAATGCTTAACAAATCAGAAACTAACTTGTTTCAATGTTGATAGATTTTCTTAGTATGCCATGACTAATCACTTCTGGGAGCATCTTGAATGAGTTTCTAAAATATTACAATTTAATATCTTGAGCACGTCTAGTCAACAAATTGTCACAAAAAAGGGTTCAACTAACTAAAAAAAAACCAAAAATATGCGTGGCAGCCACCACAATGTCCCCAAACCGGAAACGTTTCGGTAGGTGACGACCATCCGCGCAAAACGTGCACACATCACACGTGTTGAGCTCTTTTGTAGTTTTTTTAACACCTTTCGAGCTTTTAAACGGTATTGGCTTTAGCTACCCGCTCATAAATCAGGTAATTTCAAAGCTATGAAATTCAAACATCCATCAATAGCCACCCATCAATGGGCGGAGAAGGTGAGAGATGCTCCGATGAGTCGCTGCCATTACTGCACTGTCACCTGCAGCGGTAACAGTATAGCTTCTGCTGCGCGAGTTACCCAGTAGGCGGCGAAACTCTTTATCGTCGTGGACACCTTATCATGTGGCGCAAACTTTATCAATTTATCCATCGAAATTTTATTTGCTCCGCTGTCCGCTACCTGTTAGCAATCAGTTTTTGCGGCGGTAGGTTAGGGTTGCAAGCGAAAACCGAAAACCGCCGTTTTATCAAAAGTGAGTGTTAGCAGCTTATCAGATGTACCTGCGGTGGATAAAGCGAGTTTAGGGGTTTTGTTCCGGAAATTGATCTAGGTGTGACGGGTTAGTTTGTGGTTGACCAGCGAACAAGCAGCAGCACAACCATCCGGAAGGGCCGGGCCTTTTTCTCGGTGCTAGCACCGCTTGCGCCGTTGCGCGTAGTACGGTGCGCGTTTGTTGAGTGAATTGCGTTACGTGTGGAACATATTTGAAACGTCTTTGAAGCAACGAAATATACTAAAGTGTGCCAAAAGTGTTACTGTTTAAAGTGTGTAAAAACGAGACAGCAAGGAAGAGATTGTTCGAGAATTAAAGAAGTGATCGTGTCAGTATCAGTGTCGTACTACAGGTTGCTTTTTAATCTCACTCAAAAGGAGAGCATAAAGTGCATTTTTACTTAAATAAAAAAAACAAGCAAGTGCCCTAGTGTCCTGTGTTCCTCAGTATTGAACTAATCGAAAATGGCCATCCTAACTGCACAATCGACCAGTACGGCGGCGGCGACAACGCTCACCCAACCAGCCGGCACGTCCGGCTGGGGCAAGTTTGTGCTGCTGCTCTGGAAGAACTTTCTACTCCACTGGAGAAGCAAAGTGTCGAGCCTGGTGGAGATCTTTATACCACCCCTGTTTATGCTGCTGATGGTCGGGCTGCGCAGTTTAACCGAAATCGAATCCGTCCCGCACGTGTCCGTCTACCAACCGCTGGATATCACCAACTTTAGCGCTATCAGGTAAGGTTGACAGGAAGGGATTAGGGTTCAAACAAAGATACAGCACTTTTTTGTCATTGTTTCACGGTTTTATCGAATTTTGTGCAAAACACACAGGGTGGAAAACCAACCCTCGGAGTGGGGAAAGGTAAAATAATTACGGTTTTTTTTGTTGGTTCTATCACGTCACTAAGCCTAAGCCTAGTGTGAGGAAGCGAGTCGAGTGATAAGATTGAGAGAGGGATCAATAGCTTTCCGTTGGCGCGCTATACTACTCAACCTGCTATTTCGGGAGGTATTGAATCATAGCCAATGTTGCAACTTCGCAATATTAAGCAAATTAGTGGCAAGAGTGATGCATCGACTTACTGTGCAATTGTTAAATAGTCATAGATAAGGGGAAGGAGTTGAATTTAAGAAGCTAAAATTAATTGATTTGAGTTTCAGGATAAATATTACAAGCTATTTGAGATTTAAGTGACTTTGGCTGCTTTGATTATCTTTGACCTACTTGTCGGTGTAATGATGGCGGAACAGACCGGATGGGAGTCGTTTAGTGATGTCAAAATTTTTTTACGGGACGCAAAAAATTTCATTACTGAAACGGAACGAGCGTACAAGGTTCGGTGGATTGAACTTCAACGACAATTTTTAAAATGATTTATTAAAGTGAATCTTGTTTTCCACTAGTTGGCGATCAGGGTAAGCCATGCTGTACTAAACATGCCGTATTGCAGTTACGGCTTTTTGATATATGGAAAGAAATCCCTTAGTAGAATGTACATCTACACTAACGCCATCTGGCGCTGAGTAGCGCAACATAATTCAGCTCAGATTCATCGACGGAACTATCTGGATTCTAACTTAATGTCTGCGATCAAAACTCGTTGAATTTTGATCCGGATTAGATTGATTGGCAAGATTGAGAACCAAATTAAGTTAGGAGATGAACAACTGAACTGAGATCTATGCTTTGATTTTAAAAATAATTTTAAGTGACCTTTCTTGTCTTTGTTATTGTAATTTTTTGTAACAGGGATTTTGATCGGATTCGGTGAATTCAGGATACAGATCGATTGGACTTACTCCCTCTTGGGATTTTTCCATCACTAGTTTCAATGTTTTGCAAAAACTTTCTTTTGAGCTTTAGAGTATCAAAAAACTGTCTCTCCTGTAATAGATTGCATCTCACAGGGACACTGTGACTGTTCCTGATGAAAGCACATTCTCTGTCCTCCACTGCAATCCTTTCTAGATTTAAGGCCTACTCTAGTCATGGGTTTTCGGAACCGCACCTACGACCCCGAACTACTTCGAACCCACTGTTCCGTTTGAAGTCACTCGGATTCGTTCAGAGCCGTCTGGAACCGTCCAGAGTCGGCAGCCAGAGCCGTTCGGAGCCATCCAGAGCCGCAATTCGACAGCCGGAGACTTTGAAGTCGCCCGAGCCGTCCTAACCGCCGAAGCCGTTAGAAACGTTTGCAATCATCCATGATATGGTAATATCAGCAACTCAAAAGAACAAAGGAAGTCGGACCTGTACTCCGGATGATTCTGACGGTTCCTGATGATCCCGACAGCTGCGGATGGTTCCGACGGCTTATATGACTCCGGACAGCTTCAAACGGCTCCGAACGGCTCCGAACGGCTCCAGACGGTTCCGAACGCCATCATTCCGAGTCCGGAGTCGCTTTCGAAATTGAAGGTGCCATTTGGAAGCGATTCAGGTTTTATGTCGAATTTATCCATCTCTAGTCTGTTCGTGTTTGAACCTTACACTCCTTATCAGTGTGCCTATCGATGATATCGATGTCATTCGTAATGCCTACATACTGAAGTGTAGTAGAGGCGTGGAAAGTAACTTGGAGCATCTGAACAAAAACAATACAAAAGATTGAAATGACTATGAGCTTTCATCAAACATATAGAGTTGATTTGCGAGATCTTCCAAGATGTTATAAAAATACTGGGAGTGTCATTTTGTGTAGCGAAGTGATGGATTTAAGGTCCGAGACCCGCAATTCTTGGACATAAATTGTATTGGGCCATAGTCACAGAATTGACTCCCGTAGAAATGTCTTCATAGATCTGGTTTTACTCTACACTAGAAAGTAACGTAGAAAGAAAGTAACCCCTCCTTATATCTTATCAACGCAGCGTTAGGCTTAGTGGTCTTCAAATGCAATGAAAATTCCGCAAGAATTGCCCCGTCTTCCTGAATGTTCCCTTCCGTAATCACAAAAAATCAATCTGCTTTCCCTGCAGGAGAAACCTGGTCGTCCCCTTCCAAGACACGCTGGCCTACTCCCCGGACGGGCCAGCCCTGCGCTCCCTCATGCAGCCGGTCGGTGAGTGGATGAACCTCGACCTGCACCCCCTGCCGAACGGATCCGCCCTGCAAAACTTCCTGCTCGGCACGAACTCGTTCGCGGGTGTAGAGTTCGACATACGATTGAACGCATCGAGCACACTACCGAGCCGGCTAAGCTACCGGTTACGCTTTCCGGGGGAGCAGCGCGCCCAGTTCACCGTCGGGCATAGCTGGCAGACGGACCGTCGGTGGGGCTCCCGGCCGGACGGGGGTGCCCGGTTTGCCGAGGATAGCGATGGTGGCCCATCGCCCGGGTACTACCGGGAGGGATTTCTCAGCCTGCAGCACTTTATCTTTAAATCGTTCGCGGATCGGATCAAAACGATCCCGGACCCGGTGCCGGACGTTTACTTGCAGAGGTTCCCCTATCCACCGTTCCGGGAAGATAGCTTCCCGTCTAGCCTGACCACGTTTCTGCCCATCTCGGTGATGCTTGCGTTCATCTATCCGTGCATCAGCATCGTGAAGAGCATTCTGTTCGAGAAGGAGAAGCAAATTAAGGAGGCGATGAAGATTATGGGCCTCCAGAACTGGGTGCTGTGGACTTCCTGGTTCGTCAAGTGCTTCGTGTTTACGCAGATCTCGATCGGACTGGTGGTGCTGTTTCTTAAGGTGCCCTGGTACTCGACGCCGCACGTGTCCGTGCTGACGTACTCGGATGCCGGCCCGATCTGGCTGATCTTCTTCGTGTACGGCATATCGATCATCACGTTCTCGTTCATGCTGAGCACGCTGTTCTCGAAGGCCAACTCGGGCGGCGCGGTGGCGGCCATCATTTGGTTTCTGGCGTTCGCACCGTACATCATCATGGTGCAGGACTACCGGAACCTGACCGTTTCGCAGAAGTTGGGATCGGCGCTGCTCCTAAACTCGGCGATCGGGTTCGCGATGCGGCTGGTCGGTGTGTACGAGGGCACCACGGAGGGCGTCCAATGGTCGACGCTGTTTCATGACAGCGATGTGGACGATATCAACATCGGGCAGATGCTGCTGATGCTGCTCGGCAATGCGGCGATCTACATGCTGATAGCGCTCTACATCGAGCAGGTGTTTCCCGGAGACTTTGGACTGGCCCAACCGTGGTACTTCTTCGTCACGAAGCGCTTCTGGTGCGGCGAACGTCCCACTTCCGACGGTAAGCGAGGAAGAGGTGTTGATTGAAATGAGTTACTCTAATGACCATCTCTTCCACAGAACCGATTCCACAAAGCGTGTCCAGCAAGATGAACGACAACATCGAGGCGGAACCGAAGGGACGCATCCCGCGCATACAGATCCGCGAGCTGCGCAAGGTGTACTCCAACAAGAAGGTCGCCGTCGAGGGCCTAACGTTCAACATGTTCGAGGGACAGATAACGGCCCTTCTCGGGCATAATGGTGCGGGCAAAACCACCACCATGTCGATGCTGACCGGCATGAAGCGGCCCAGCTCCGGTACGGCGATCATCTGGGGCCATGACATACGGACGGAGATGAAATCGGTACGCCTCTCGCTGGGCTACTGTCCCCAGCACAACATCCTGTTCGATGGGTTGACCGTGCGGGAGCATCTTTACTTTTACGGTCGTCTGAAAGGGCTGTCCAAGCTGCAGGCCCACTACGAAATCGACAGGTACGTGAAGGCGCTCGAGCTGGTCGACAAAGCGGACGTCCGCTCGTCCAGCCTGTCCGGTGGCATGAAGCGCAAACTGTGCGTCGGAATTGCGCTGTGCGCCGGCTCGCGGGTGGTGCTGTGCGATGAGCCAACCTCCGGCATGGACCCGGCGGCTCGACGCGCCCTGTGGGATTTGCTCATCTCGGAGAAGGCACGCCGCACCATGATCCTCTCCACACACTTCATGGACGAGGCGGACATGCTGGGCGATCGTATCGCGATCATGGCCGACGGCAAGCTGAAGGCAGTAGGATCTTCGTTTTTCCTGAAGAAACGGTACGGTGTGGGCTATCGGTTGATTTGCGTGAAGCAGCCGCAGTGTGAGGTGGACGCGGTGACGGAAGTACTGCGCAAGCACATCCCACCGATACGGGTGGAGTCGAACGTCGGCTCGGAACTGTCGTATCTGCTACAGGAGGAACACTCGCGCGGCTTTCAGACGATGCTGGAAGAGTTGGAAAAGCGTGGTGAGGAGTTGCACATCGGCGATTTTGGCATTTCGCTTACCACGCTCGAGGAGGTGTTTATGAAGGTTGGTTCCGATTCGACCGGGGTGTCGCAGGCCGGTGAGGAGGCCAGCTTGCATAGTCTGCAGTCGTACAGCACCGGGACGGATGTTGAGTCGCGTACGACGGTCGAGGACTACGAGCTGCTGGAAGGGTGGCGTCTGTTTTGCTACCAGATTTGGGCACTGTTCCTGAAGAAGATCTACCAGACGTACCGGAATTGGTTCTTGCTGGTAGTGCAGGTCCTGATTCCGGTGCTGTTTGTTGCGGTAACTATTGCGGTGGTGCGTAACTGGGGAGGCTCGGGAGATATGCCACCGCGTGCGTTGGGACTTCGGTTTTACAATCCTTCGCTAACGCTGATACAGCGGGAACCGGAAGGACAGTCAGATCCGCTCACACAAAAGTAAGACGATTGACCATCCAGTACCTGCAACGGGTGAAACAAAATCTTTTTTGCATAATTTTTCCAGAATTCTAGACAACTATATGAGACTGTTCAGAAACATTCCAAGCATACCGTTCCCAATTTTCGATTGGATGGAGGACATCTTTTTGCACTTTGCCAACCTTAACCTGATGATGGTGAACCGGCAGTTCATCGTTGGGGCCGGTATCTTGAATGGCAACCTAACAGCTTGGTTCAACAATGAGGCACTGCACTCCCCGCCGGTTGCATTGCAGATGATGCACAATGCGCTGCTGAAAACGTTTGTGGGATCGCAGGGCTATAACATATCCATCACGAACTTCCCTCTGCCATACACGGACGAAACGAGGGTAAGCCATTACTGGAGTTGAAGTTTTTCAGTTCGGTTCTTTAGCGTCCTTTTCCTCATTGTCCTTTCAGCTCCAGCTGATGCGTGCGTTCAACAATCTAGGTTTTCAGCTAGCATACTACACCGGTTTCGCCATGTCGTTTGTGGTTGGATTCTACGTCATTTTCTACATACGCGAGCGCGTCACCAAGGCAAAACTGCTGCAGCTCGTGAGCGGAGTCAATCGGCTCACCTACTGGTTCACCGGCTTCATCTGGGACTATCTGACGTACGCGTTCGTGTGCATCTTTATCATCGTTACTGTGGCGATTTTCCAGGAGCCCGGGTTTAGCACCGGCGGAGAAGTGTTCCGCCTCTACTCGGTCTTTCTGTTCGTCGGCGTGCCCGCCCTGCCGCTTACGTACATCGTGACGCTGTACTACAACGTTGCACCGGCGGCCTTCATCCGGATAAGCGTTGCGTACATCGTTACCGGGACGGCACTGTTTATCTTTGTGTATCTGCTCGGAACGGACATGTTCGAGCTGGAAGAGCTGTCCGAGGTGCTCTCGAACGTGTTTCTCATCTTTCCCCATTTTGCGCTGTGTGATGCGATCGTCAATCTAAGCCATATGTCGGTGACGATCGATACGTGCGATGCTGTACGTCCACCGGGCGTTACTCCACTCCCAATCTGTGAGGATGAACTGTACTACTACCAGTGGGAACGACCAGGCATTGGGCGGCATCTCTTCTACTCTCTCACCATGACGGTCGTCTACTTTGCTATACTGTTTCTGCTCGACTTTAAGGTATTGAAGTTGATCGTGCAGAAGGCGCGCGAGTGGTACCATCGGAAGAACTACAAGATTGAAACGGGCCAGGGATCGGTGGAGATGGATTCGGATGTGAGAAAGGAGAAGGAGCGAATCGCTTCTATGAGCGTGGAGGAAAGGGGACGTACTAATCTAGTAGCGCACGAGATGACAAAGTACTACAACCGGTTTCTTGCCGTCAATCAGCTAAGTGTGGGCATTAACAGGTAAGTTTTCAGAATTTAATCGCACGTAAATGTTCGTTGTAACGCCCTCTCTCTCGCTTAAATAGTTCCGAATGCTTCGGTTTGCTCGGTGCAAATGGAGCCGGCAAGACGACCACCTTCAAGATGCTGTCCGGCGATGAGACGATTTCGTTCGGTGACGCTTGGATCAAGGGACACAGCCTGAAGAGTGAGCTGAAGAAGGTGCACCAGCACATCGGCTACTGTCCACAGTTTGATGCGCTGATCGAGGATCTGACCGGGCGGGAAACGTTGAAGCTCTTCTCGCTGTTGCGCGGTGTGCCGAGGTTTAACATCCCCGCCGTTAGCATGTACCTCGCGCGAGAGTTTGGCTTCGAGAAGCATCTCGACAAACAGGTCAAAGCGTACAGCGGAGGTAACAAGCGCAAGCTAAGCACTGCCCTCGCAATGCTGGGCAATCCGTCCGTCGTGTACCTAGACGAACCAACGTCCGGGATGGATCCGGGCGCAAAGCGTAACCTTTGGAACGGTGTGTGCCGGGTGCGGGACAGTGGCAAAACGATCGTGCTGACGTCCCACAGCATGGAAGAGTGCGAGGCCCTGTGCACTCGGCTGGCGATCATGGTGAACGGGGAGTTTAAGTGCATCGGATCGACGCAACACCTGAAGAACAAGTTCTCGCAGGGCTTTGTGCTGACGATCAAGGCGAAGCGGATGGATGGCGGAGGGAAGGGCAAGGAAGCGGATACGATTGATCTGCAAAACATTAAGGATCATATTGTCGCACAGTTCCCCGATTCACACCTCAAGTAAGTGAAGCGAAAGGGATGTCATTTTAAGAAAAGTGCTTTATCGACTTTATATTCACAGAGAGGAATACCAGGACCTGCTGACGTACTACATCCGCTCGAACAGCATGAAATGGTCGCAGATCTTCGGAGTGATGGAGCGGGCAAAGCAGCAGCTCAACATTGAGGACTACTCGATCGGACAGACGAGCCTGGAGCAGGTGTTCCTAGCGTTTACCAAGTACCAAAGAGAGTAAAACCGGACCCGGAATGAGGTCAAGAGCGTCTCTAGCGAATGTAAGCAAATATAGATTAAAGGACAATAAATCTAAGCGTGATACTATTCCTTCATACTACTAGTTTGTCATCAGTTGAAGACATTAAACATACACAACAACAATCAGTTGTACGATACTTATTTTCTTCTTTTCTTGTTCTGTGTGTTCTGGGGGTTCTGGGGGTTTCGATTTAAATCTACGGGTTTTTCGTTTGTAAGATAGATATAGTCACATGTGTCTACTATGCGTTCCTTCTAGGAGATATACTAGACGTGTGCGGCACTGTCCGAAACATTAGAAACTTTACGCTTAGTACAGTGGTGATGGTGACGTCTATATAAGTTTTTTTTCATTTGAAATACCTTTTGCAGCTATATACTTTAATGTGTTAATGGGTTTAGAGGTGTGCTATTGATTGGGCATCTACTGCCCACAATGTCACTCCTCTCTGCGTGCGCTAAACGGCTACCGCAGGGGAGCGTGTATTCTCAACCCGCATGGTGGATTAAATACAAGAAGTTCCGTTTGCTGGCACTTCCGGATACTTGCTTCACACGTCACACGACATCGATAGACTAACAAACCAGTGATACTAAGTGTTATGGGTAGGTTATTACACAAGGCAAAAACACGAAGTACGACGTGAATATATAGTCAATGATAACGTACATATAGTAACGCGCCGATCCATACAGGAATCGGGCCGGGATTTTGTCGCCGCTCGGTTCTACTCTAGCGACGGTAAAGTATTTACACATATAGTATAGCTTCTACTACTACTGCTACCACTAGCACTACACGGTTGTAGATACATCAATACTCATTTCGCAAACGGAAAATGGGTAGTTGAGATAAGAGAAAACACTTGCTAAACACTTGAGTAGTAGCTGTTTCGCTTTTTTTTTTGGCAAACGCATCCTACCCTTAACGTACCATCTAGAGAGAAGGATACAAATTGGAACAAACACGAAGAAATAAGGAGGTATTTTGCACTGTGATGTGATGACAAAACGGGTCCCCACACTGGAACCACACGCGTTTCGTTGCTCGATGATCATTACCTACGATGCCTCACGACCGTTTTTTTGCTCTTCCTTCTAGAAGTGCTCGAATAGTTTTAAATACGATCAATATTAAGGGGTCGCGTTACGCTTCCGCTTAGCTCATGTACAATCCCAACACACACGTACACCACCCATGTACAAAACACGTGTTACATATATTTGGCACATACATCCGATTTACGACATTTTTTCCTGTCTGCTGTGTTAACGCTACTACTAACCATAGAACGGGAACGGTGTGCTTAAGACAAGAGGAAGACACAGGAACGTAGCAGAGGAAGGAGGGAAGCGGGACTTGTTTAAGTTTCTAATGCACACGTCATCTTCGTCTTAAAAACACGCGCTTATCGCTAAACGTAACACCAGCACAAGAGTAGTTAGTGTATAACACATATAAGTAACAGGTTCTGTGGATAAGGGCAAACACATCGCACCTCGGTTAGTGTAGTATAAGTATGTGTCCAATAATAAGTAGATTGCGATTGGATACAATTTCTCTCACTATCTCTCTATCTCTCTATCGTCATAAAAAAATGGGTGGTGCATGTGTGGTGACGAGTGTTCTCGCGCGCGCGTGTGTGCCATTCCTTCCTGAAGTACGCTAAAAAAGTCTAATAGATAATACAAATCTTAACCGCTACCGCTTGTTACTACATAAAACTGTTCTTAATACAATGGTATATCGTTCGCCCTACTCGTTCTATATTTACAATTACAGTGGAAGCGATAGTCTGGAGCGGGATTTATAAGAACCAAACGCAAGGTACTAGATCAGAGCGTGTGATCGTGTGCTGTGGAGTAGAACTTCTTGGTGACTATTTTAACGATGCCTCGAATAAAATAGATGATATTCATACAATTCGAGAGATGTCACATTCGTCTCACCTTTCCTGCACGGTCTCCTTTTTGTGCAACGGTGTAAGATCATCCACTTCCTCCCATTTGACGGGGAAGTTCGGAAGAAAACGGGAAAGATTGGTATTTTCAAAAGAACGAAAATACATCTTTGCTGTGTCTTTAAGCAAGAAATACAACATAACACTACCAAAAGTGTTGTGAAAAGGTCTTAAATGTAAACGAAAAATCAGGTATGGGGAAGACATTAAGGGTAGACAGGTTGTTAAAAATAAATTGCCCTATTCTTACTCCAAGATAAGAAAAAGCAACTTTGAAACACAATATCACAGATTGTCTGATTCGTAAAAGATGGAAGGCAAAGTCTTGGTAGGGATTGCCGATCGTTACAATATCTGGAGGTGGGATACAGGGAAAGATAAGACGAAGTTGAAGTTACAAGTTGTCAGATGAAGAAGACTACATTTAAATTCTTGCACATATCGCATATCGTCCTGTTGGGAAAAATTCCATTGGAGTTTGGAGTTTGGAATTTTTCCTTTCTTCGTTCCTAACCTGTACATACACACACGCGCACACACACACACGCACGCGGTAAATTACACTCAAATTCTCTCCTCCTTTTCTCTTTGCCATTATCGAGGAGCGATCGCTGCACCACCTTGATCAGGAGCTAGACATGGATACTACTACGTAATACTTAAAGCTGGACTTTGCGAAGCCTGCTGGTGTGGACTTTGGTAAAGGTTGCGCCGCTCTCCTCCATCCTCAAGGGGGACGGGGAGGGAGTAGCGGGGGGCAGAAGGGGTGGGGGAGTCGGGGGATGATTGCTGTTTGGAGTTTGGAGCAGAACAGAGCAGAACTTATCTCTGCTGGTGCTGGTTCAGCTGTCGGGCGTTCATCACCTTGTACACCTCCTGGGCGGACACTTCCTTGTAGAAGTTTTCGCTCGGGCTTTTCGAGTTGCCGCGTGCCGAGGGAACTGGATGTGACGATCCGTGCTGCTGCTGCTGCTGCTGGGACTGCTGGAAACCGGTTGCCGAACGCCACCGGTTGCTGTTGGCCTCGGGGATAGCGTCTCGATCACTGCTGCCACTTCCCGTCGTTATGGATTGCTGCTGCACTGTGCTGTCACGGACCAGCGGCATACGGGACCAGAAGCGGAGCAGCATCGGCTTGTTGCCCGTCTGGTCAACCTCCCAGCCGGACGGGAGCCACCAGAAGGCGGGCCGCTGGGTCGTACTGTCCGGGGACTTTTTCGGAAAGATGTCCGGCAAACGATTGCTGGCCGAGCCGGGGAAGCGAACACCACCGCCACCAACTGTCTGTTGCTGCTGGTAGTTGCTGCTAGCCGCACCGGACAGTGTCTCTTCGTCGCGCGAAGGGAAGCGAATGCGCGAGCCGGACGATGAACCGACACCAAGTTGTTGCTCCTGCTGCTGCTGATGGCGACGCTTCTCTGCCACGATTTCGTTTATCTTTCGCAGCTGCTCGAGATAGTTACCGCCGTTGCTGCTGGCCGGTGTCGAGGCGAGCGGTCTTACCTGCAATATGCTGCTCTGGGTCGTCGAGGTAGCTTCGGTAGTGTACTCCGCAGGGGAGGCAACCGTCGAGACAGGCAGATGATGGTACACGAACCGATTATTTGCCTCGTTTGCGTCGCGCTGTGCCTGTAGAGCCTCATGCCGATCCACCTCTGCACTGTTCTTTTTGTCTTCCAGCGAGTCTTTACGCACCGGCAGTATGCTCTGTGGCTCGGTCGAGCGTTCCACCGTAATCGCTTGCGTGGTCGTTTCCGGTGTGGCACGTGTGGTGCGATCCTGCTGGATGCGGTGGCTAGCAGCGAGCAGGTGTGCCGATGCTCCCTTCATTCCAAGATCCCAATCGCCCTTGATAGGGGTAATGATCTGCACCGATGCCTTCGTAGGTATTGGAACAAGTGGACGTACCGGCGGTGGAACTGTTGTGCTCATGGTAACAGGTTCTGGAGCGTTGCTTGCCACCGTCGGTTCTTCGCTTGGAACCGTTTCGTACGTTGGAAGCGTATCTAGATCCATCTCCGAAAGGTCCGTAGTCGGTGTGTCGGATGGTGCGACTGAGCTTCGATTACTGTCCATCAGCAGCAGCTCCTCTTCCAGTTCTACCTTCATATTCTCCAGCTCCGACGCGTCTTGCTCGGTTGTGCTCGGATTTCCCACCTCTGTCGTGAGCGTTGACTCCTCCTCGTCTTTCTCCGTGGTGCCACTACCATTCGCATCCACTGCCGTAGTCGTTGGGCCATCTTGGGACGTGGTTTGAACGGTGCTCCCTAGGACATCACCATCCGTACCAGCTGTATCAGTAGCACTATCAGCTGTTGTACCGGTGCTACCAGCGTCTCCAGTGACCGTAGACTCCGTTGTGCTGCCTGCGTCGGCCACCGGTACATCAGCTGTAGTGGATGAGACAAAAATGTTCTGCACCACCGTACTATTGCTTCCCTCCAGCTCGACTTGACCGACCAGCGTACCGTTGGCGAGGGTTTCGAAGGCCAGGAAGGAGATGTCGGTGTGGCTACTTTCGGCACTGCTTGCGTCCAGGTCCACCGCCTGCTCGGGTGTGCTGGTGGTGGACGTTGCAGGAAAGGGCTTCTCGGTGGACGGTTTCTCCGATCCACCGACCAGCACAGTCGTTATCTTTGCCTTGTCCTGATCGACCGTCGTTACGTCCACCATCGCACTGTCGTAGAAGCTCGGCCCGGGCACATCCTTGTACGTGAGCTTGGGCGACTGTGACACGACCGGTTGCGGCGGTTCGGGCGGCAGATCGATGCTGAGAGGAAGGTTTACGTGGAACGGACCGGTGGAGTCGTAATCGTAATCGTAGTCATCTTCACCGGTACCACCACCATTGCTACCACCGTCCCCGTGCTGCGAGAAAAGACTCTGCAGCTTCGTCACGAGTATGTCCGCCGTGTTGATGCTCACCACCTGGATGCACTTGCCGTTGTAGTCGACCTTGTAGTCCGGCGGGCAAGCGGACGTGTTGTAGCTGTTGAGGAACGGTGTGATGAAGATGGATTTTGGGGTGATTTTTTTCGACTTGCCGCTCAGCGGCATCGGCGCACGGCTGTCCTCTGACAGCCAGGCCGCTTCCCACGTCAGATGGTCCGGATTGTTGTCCAGCGGTTTGGAGGTTATGGGCAGTGCATCCATGAGCGGCACGGTCGGGAGTAGGAGCAGACACCAGCAGCAAAGTGCCGTGAGTGTACCGGTGGCCGGTGTCATCGTGCTGTGTCGTTGTTTCATCGGTACCGGGTTGGTGGATGTCGTTTTCGTTCCCTTTCGCAGGGTTGCTGTTTTAGTTGACTTACGTTTCCCACCGGAATCACTAGTGGCACTAGTGCATGATTTGGTTGGGCAATCTGTAACAGAGAGAGAAAGGAAATAAAAAGAAAGAATATGAAAATCGAGTGCTTTGCAGTAAATCTAGCAGAATGAAGTAGCTTCGGGAGGAGTGCGTAAAAGCGAGGAGCATATTTGGATTTTGTCGTTCTCTTTGAGGACACCAAGTCGGGAGCCGATGGAATCGCAACACATGTATCGTATGATTTTTTTATTTGGAGAATTGGACGAGAGAAGTCATTTTACAGGATATCTTCGTAAAGGGAATCTTCTATTTTCTGTCACAAATATCTTATTTTAAATCTTATAAAATAAATCAATTTGAAAATTTCACGTTGTCTTAATTAAGAACTATCTACATGATTGTGATTAGTATTTTATTTTTGTGGAAATTATGTGCTCCCTCTTTTGAAGGGTTTTCACGAATTTAAATAACATACTCAGTGCTCGATTGAGATAAACTGTCTTAGGAAGTACTATGGACAAAAAGTTGCAAACGCATCCTAGAAATCTAGGACTAAAATCTTTATTACGAACTCCATCTCAAATAGTCTTAACTTCCAGAATTTCAGAATTCTCCTGGCACTCCAAGGTTCTGGTTATGGAACCAAAATCTCATATCAAGATCATGGCTCAATTCTCTTGCCTTGAGCATAGTACCGAGCATAGTAGCGAACTCCATCGCCAGCCTGTCATCAGACACCATTCCCAGTCTAATTCTTAGCCTTGGATTCCTCTTCAGGGTGCTTGATCGGAATACAACATGCTGTAGAGCATTTCCGTGACACCGAATCATCAAGAATAGGTCTCAGTCTAAAGTCTCAATCCACTACTTATGTAGGCCAATGAAAACAGTTTCTGAACCTTTGTCTGAAAAGACCATCAAGGTATCTAAAGCCTGGTTCCTTGCTTAAAAAGTACAGAATTCGGTAGCGATTAGGCATATAGGCAGGCGAAAGATAGAAAAAACTGAAGACAAATATTTGGTTGTCCTCTTTTTTTCTTTTAACAAATAACATAATAATGCGACTTGGACGTAATAAAACAAACAAACAAAAAATCACCAAATATGAACAAAATATTAACAAACTTTAACGACCAATAGTCTCCAATTAGTAGCAGTTCCCCTTGTGTGAAACGTGTCTCATAACTCTACCGCCATAAGTCACCCGGATGGAGTCGTTAAGGTGCAACCGCCTCCCAATAGCTGCCCCGGTCCAGGGGTTTTTATGTGTCCAGCGCTCGTGTCCGGCCATTTCTACGCTCGCTACAGCTCGTACAGCTAATCGAACCGTAACAAAAGTCAACAGATGGCATTCCATCCAAGCTGGAGGCCGGGCACACACAGTTTTCCAATCGAACGAACATAATCGTTGAAATGGATTGAGGGTATTTCCGATTTTTTGCCGTTGCAGGGCCGTTAAAAAATGCATATTTCTCCCAACGGCACAAACCGAAACCGAAAAATGGAGAGATCCGATAACCTTACGGTGTGACAAACACAGACTGCAATGCAACTGTACGCCTGTATCATGTTGCCCTGTCAATGGTTGGAGAGAAAAGCATTGCCAGCGCAGATCCGGATTGCTGTACGCGGCGGTGGTGTGCTTTATCGTAACACACGCGCATAATGATTAGAGTGAAAGGGTAATCGAGACGATTTCTAAACCATAGACATTACTATTACGAGCATGTAGACGGCAACCACGGTCGTTCCCGTCTGTTTGAAGCAGTTGGATTTATTGTCTCTAAAAAGTAAAATAAATAAATTGAAGGTAATTTGTTCCTCAAAGAACCTAACCGATCCTCCAAAACGAAGACGAATGGGATCTTCCCGCAACCTCCAAGTACTACATCTTTTTCTACCTGTCACATTAAGACACCCATCTGCGCAACTTCCATCGATTTTTTTTTTTTATTTAGTAGTAACGGCCAGGCCGTATTGCTAACTTCCATCGATCAAACCAAACGATCAAGAAATGATCGCTCACACCCCGGGGCCTTTTTCTTTCCAATGCTCGTGTTTGAAGTTGTCTGACCGGATGAAGATGAGATGTGCCGCCGCCTCCGGGTGATAGATAACCTGCTTCCCGACGGGTGCGGATTCTGCGAGCCTCTTTCTGGGTCAAAAAGTGTAAGTTTCCTGCATGCACGTCCACTTCCCACCCCACCGTTTTCCGCGCCCGAGCGAATTGACCACCTCCCGCGGGCACTATCACGTTCGATTTCAGCTAGTGCTTGTGTGTTCAAGACGTCACTGGCTTCGGATGGAAAGGTTAGGGCCAAGCTCGGACGGACGTCCAAGATGAATAGCCCCATGGGCGACACATTGCTGCGTGATAGTGATCGAGCCCCGCAGGTTGGTCTTTCTCATCCGCCATGATGTGTGAAGAGTGGATAGTACTTCTTGCTCCAGGGCGGCATACTGCGAAGCGAACAGAACTGGACACATTTGCACATTTCTTGCTCTTCAATTTCGGACAGGTTTAGCAATAAATCATTGATCCTCACTTTCAAAGCCTTTGGGGCGGCGATGGTTTCGCTTTCCTGGTGCCATGTGAGCAAATAAAAGGCTATGCTGTTCCTTCAGAAGGGGGTTTGTTCTGGTAGAAAGTGACATCAAAGGGGGAAAGTGATCTCGCCATGGAATGATTTAGGATGATGCTCTGTGTTGCGTTGCCTTGACTTTGTGCACACAGTCAGACCGAAATGTGTGTGTTTTTGAACTCCAGACTTCGTTTGTTGGTTAAGCTCCGAAGCGAAAATTGATGAGAATAAATCAACTCTTCGATACGCTGAAGTGTCCGAAGGCTAGCGAGCTGTTGAGCGTCTGACAACTTGAAATTCGAGCTGATCGCAAGATGGTGCTGGACCTTACTCGCACCCAGTGGCAAAAACTACACCGCGTTGGAACTTTATACCTTTATTTATGCATGCGCAAAAACCCAGAACCTGCTTTGAAACATTGAAGATAAACACGATGAAAAGGGCAATCCTCGCCCATCGGCTCCATTTCAAGTGGCTGCGCGGCTGTAAATGGGGGCGTTTCCTCAATCATTTCAAGCGTTCGAGCGTTGGATTGAAGCGGTGTGTGCGAAACAGAATCCGTCAGGGTCAGAGTCACGAAAAACACGCGTGTTTATCTATTTTCGCGAGACAGGTTACGATACCGAAGACGATTCGTTGTGCCAATTGGGGTAGGGTAATTAAACCGCTCGGGTCGGGAGCGTGCGTTATTAATATTTTTCAAACACACGCACACACACACACACCCTCTCTTTCGACTTGCAATTGACCCCAAGGGGGGATGTTTTATGGCGTAGTAATACGCAGGACGCAGCTCAAGTTTTAATGACGTTTGCAGACGCATCGGCTCGAAGGCTAACATCGGGGCCGTGGTCTAAACGATCGACGGGCAGATCGACGATAAGAATATGCTGGTCAATATGCTGGCCTGTGTCAACCTTCCCGGCCTGTGCCATCCTTATCGACGGTAATTGATTGTGCTTCATTCGTATTGAAGGTTGTGTCGAAGGTGGATGAGTATGAAGATCATACCGAGGGAATAGTGTTGGGTCGTATGCTGAGTTTAGCAACGTATTAGCATTCAAATAACACAACTACCAGATGTCGTTTCAATTCCAATTTCAAGCACACAAGTAAAACCCAACGTCGCAAAAACTCGACGCTCATATTGAGATATCACTACTCTACCCTCAAGTGGAGAACCATCTTCAGAAGCTGTCGATAGGCATCAGCCAGTGCAGCATCATCTACAGTGGCATCCCGGCATTGCCCCACCATCTGGTTTCCGATTTGCGAATAAATCAACCACTTCAAAAGGGTCGCAAAAGAGTGCAATACTCGTCAGCTTGAAAAGCACTTGACTTGATCTGGAGCTGTGATCTTGCAAACTCGCCACTATTTTGGCAGCTGCAGATGCTGCGATCGTACCGCTAGCTTCTACCCCGCTGCGCACGGCACGGTGGCCGCAAAGTGTGGATTCAATAAAATAAATTAAAAACGAGGTCATACATACGATTTCCATTAGCATGCGCGCGTTGATCGATATATTTCGGCGGTGCGAAGATCTGTTGCGCGGTGTAGGGACGTTCGTTTTATCGCGTTTGTCTTTTATCTCGTATGTTTTGAGGTTGATGGGTGGTTTTAAATTAAACACGAAATTGACCGTCACCTTTTACAAAAAAAAGGCTATCTATTCCAAATTTAGGTTGCACTTGAAGGTCAACATTTTTCCAGGTTCTTAAAGGTGAGCTGAGAGGAGGTTAAGCTCAAAATATAAGATTTAGTAAGAAGGAAGTACATACATTCTTTTCTGTCACGAATATATAAGAATATGTTGATAGCAGATCGCCATTCAGACACTTAAAGTCAGTGCTCGATAAAATTTGCTTAAATTTATTTTCAAACACACTGTTGTGGATTCTTTTGACTCAGTTGCGGACTTTGATGTTTTTTTTTCTTTTCATTTGGTCATGATTTATCTAAATATAATTAATTCATGCATAAATGGAAAATAAAGATGAAACTTTACATTATTCTTTCCTAATTTGTTACAACCAATATTTATGGGACTTAAAATACACTATTGATAAAGTTTTAGATTCGTTAAGTGAATAGATTACTTTAAATATTTTTAATGACTATGAATATGTAGCAGTGTTCAGAAAGGTTCACAAAACAAATTTTCAGAAATGTTAAGGCTTTAATATAGGGACAATATAAAATATAAAATATATCTTAAACTCGTTGTAATAAACTTATTTGAGAAATTACTATAAATTTATATTTAAAAATCATGATGATGATCAATGATTATTTAGAAACATTAAGGAGTATTTCATCAACATGAAAATTAATTCTTGTTCCCCGGTATGAATAATATGTGTTATAAACATGAACTAGGCAAAGCTTTTGATTTCAAAAACATCTGAACCAACTAAAGGTGCTTAAAAATATCGTGAACGCATTTGTTGCTTGCTTTATCAAAATTGAAGCTCTAATTGACTCGTTAGAGCTCTAGCAACAGTTCATACTACATTTTCGATGATTATTTCTTCAATAAATTCCTTGATTCCTCCTCAACCAAATAATTTAGTTCAATTATGAAAGAAATAAATGTTGACCCTTTGTAATCCTTCCCCAAACTTTCCACGTATATAAGAAATGCAGCATTTTTTGGACCTTTTACAAATATTTGCCATTCAGTCACGCGAAACACGGTTTAAACCGATCACCCACAACATCAGATCGCGTAACGGCAATGGTGTTGTGACAGACCCGAGACAAATTTTTTCACCCTGCACTCCTTTTTTCAATCACCAGTGCAACGAGTCACGAATGCACAATTCCTTCGCCTCACTTTTTCACATGATTGTGTAATTTTTGCGACATGTTGACCTTTTTCAAAAAAAAAATTGTAAAAAGCTCAGCAAAAAAAAAAAACAAATCTTTTGCGAATGTTTTCACTCGCTGTGAAATTAGCGTTTACAACCGGTCTCTTTCCGGGAGGGGGGGATGGGGCGTACTGCATTCTTCGGACGATAACGTCCCAAAAGTGGGAGCACACACGGCACACAACCGCATATGTGTCACTGTCAAGCCCCAAGCGCACACACCGAACACTCCACAAGGTTTGGAAAAGGTAAAGTTCGAAGAAAACAGCCCTAAAGCCCGAATAAAAAAAAACGCTTTGACAACAAAAATTCCAAATCGCACCGATCCCATCGGATTATCCGCCTCGCTCAGCCCGGGCGTGGGGATAAGGGCACACTGTCCGATTTTTAACTTTTCTTTCACCCCGGCGAAGGAATTTCGTTTCATCTTACTTTTAAGATAAGCACGCGGTGTGCGACCACTAGATGGGAGGCTGTGGAGCAGGGAGCTGGAAGTGGAGCGGGTAAGGATCTGCGGGTGGTCGAAAGCAAGACGCATAAAGCCATCGAAACGGTCCGCCGTGGGGAGAGTGATCGTTTGCGAAAGAGAAAGTTTACCAAAAATCTTGACCTTGGGGTTGGATGGGAATGCCTTTTTGGATTGGATTGTTTTTTGTTTTGGGAGGAAATAAAGACAGAATTTGTTGCCTAAAATTTGGGATTTCAGAGTGATTTGTTTTAACGTTAGGATATTAATCTTCAGAACACATTTCTAAAATAGAGACACGTGTATTAACTGCGCTATAACCTCTGCCAACTATTATCACCTTTCACAAAGACCCATTTCAAACAGAGAACACTTGGGACGTGACTATTTCAACCGATTATACCCCACTTTAGATGGTTTTGTTAAAATCTACTAAGCATCAATAAAATCAACTGATCATAAATCCAGTTGAACGTGATAAACGTGCCACGATGAGCTCGGCAGAGCACACTAGTTCTAAGCTCTTGGTTGCTATTTAGCACACTGGCACAGCATACTGCAAACAGTGCACGTTTCAGCGTAATCTACATTTCTACCAACCTGAAGCGGCCCTTCTCACTCACTCTCTCCTGGGACGAGCTGCTGCTCCACCAACTGTTTACTTGGGAAAAGTTAGCAAATTTATCACCAACTACGAGAGCAACTTTAGAACCTTCCAGCAGTGTAATATCGATGTTCACTGATGAACCACACAGGATCAACTGCATACCATTTGCAATCGTTTAGGTGTATTTATGTGTTTTTTCCCACACACAAAAAAGGACAAGAACCCAAAACAAGACATTACCCAAGTTACCCTTTTTTGTTTTGGGACGATGAATGGTGCACAGGGATATGTGTGGATGCTCCGTGGAAAGGTCCTGGAGGTATCTCATCCAGCCCTTGGTAGCTCTCAAACGTACGCCGGATCAATAGGGCAAAAGGTTGCTGATAATGCCAAAAAATATGTTGAGATCCTTAACCATAAAGCATCAGCAAAACTTTCTACACATTCGGTTAATGAGAAAGCAAAACATGAAAACAGGGACAAAAGAAGAACTGTTTTCTTGCGTCATGTACGGTTCGGTTGGCTGGTGCACCATTGTTCTACGCTGCTTTCACTCCACGGGGACGTGAGGACGCGTACGATTATGTTTTGACTGCTCGTGATGAATGTCTCCTCTGTTGACCCTTTCCGTAGAATTCCTGCATTTAGAATGAAGCTCAGAATGTGCTGCACCTTGTTGCACAAAAGATGACAGCAGAGAAGGCGTCGTGCCGTGCAACAGAACGGAAATCAATTGTTTGCAAAAATGTATTCTTTATTCCCGCATTAAATGGAGAAAATGAAATCACAGTAAACTCCCTAAGAAAACAGAACCCTCTGTTAAAAAACAGGCTACCCACAACGGTGTCAAGGACGCTGGGCGGGAGAGTGTTGCTTTGTGGTCACCAGACCAGACCAGAAATCCTGATTTAGAAAGTCACGTCCCCGGGGAAAAAGGGTTTGCGGTCCGAAGCCCTCCCGCTGACGGGCCTAATGCTGTTAAACGTTACCGTCATCCACGGGTGCTTCAGGGCAGAACCCGTTGGGCTGGTTGGTGCAGCCGCTTATCGGAGCACTTTATTTTGTTAACTCATTACCGGGAGGCTTTTCAAGTGAGATATTTAGCGTGCGGTCATTGGTAATGAGGGTAAAGGGTTTTTTTTCCAAAACTATTTTTGTAATTGTTTTTTACGTTCCTTGTCGCCACATTGCTCGTTTGGCAGGTATCGGACACTTGAGAGCGAATGGCCTGCTGGTTGCTGGTTTACCAATGGGATTTAAATATTGTTGTTTTGTCAGAGGATTACAGGGTTTACCGGCGAATTTTAAGGATTATAATTTGCTGCATTTGATGACTCTCAAATACTTTGCTGATGCAAGTGTAATTTTGAACACATAGCTATGACATCAATAAGGTTTTATTTCCACAAAGTAAAGGACTAGTTATTAAAATGTTCAAACTGAAGTAAGAGACTGGCAAAAAGAAAGATTACACTATCGAACTTAGGTCTATTTCTCATGGTTCATTCATTTGTTATACATTTATCGTTTCGAAAATCATATTGGAATGGTTAGAAGGTTATAAGACCATTCATCTGAGTTAAACGGAAATTTTTCAAACAATTTCACTTTAAAAAACCGAAAAGTAAAATCGTTTCATAAAAGGTTGTTGGAGCAATTTGAAACATTGGTATTAAATTGTTCTGTCCTTGAAATGGTTTAAAAATCTTTGCTTTCAAAGCAATGTTTCATTAGTGAAAGATTAATTTCTTTATGTTATTGAGATTGATTCCTAATCCAAAATCCTAATTCTGAAGCAAATATAATCACGATACTCAAAATATTAATATAATTTGGCAAAGAAGGAGGTGGCATACTATTGTGAAAATATTAGCATTCCATTTACTTTTTTCTGTGATGAACCCTTTAATTGATGATTTTAAAATCAAAACATCAGAATTTGGTTGGATTTTATATGATTTAATTTACTTGAGAAATGATAAAAGCGGTTTCTTGATTGATTCTTCGGAAAGATGTTTGTCACCGTTTGAGTCAGATAATGTAAATTGAAGATAATAATATTCGTTGAGTTATAGATGCCAAACGAGCGTCTAATCCAGTAGTCAAACACGCATCGTAATGCAAAACTAGAGTTTTGGATCAATATTTTTTTTCGAGTAAGATGATGGACCCCACAAAGAGTCGTATTGCGATGAGTAATATATAGTACGGCAATTGGAGTACATTTCGAAAGCTTCAAATTATGCTGTACACGTCCCAAAGTGACTTGTTAAATCATGTGTGGCACAAATATACCCTTTCAAAATAACCATATAACTCAAAACTTGCGTACAATACGTCTCCAACCTCTCCCATCAAGAAACAGCAAGAAACGGATGCTTCCAGGTAGCGAAAAATTCTTCACAAATGACTCACGGCAATTAAGATGCCGGACTTTTTAATTACCTGTAAGAGCACAAAGAAACCATTTCTCATGTGATTGGAGCATCATTTTCTCCTAAGGGGGCAATTCTTCCCTTCAGTGTCTAATAGACCATCAATCAAACCACAGCTTCCCCAGCTAATGCAAATGTCGCGCGCAAAGTCCGACGAATTTCACAACACGCATAATGTCAAACGAATGTGCCTCGTCGTCGATCCGCAGCGTTGAGAACGCGAGAAGACGACCCAGCACCAACAGCAGCACCAGCAACCGGTAAATCAATTAAACGCCATCGTTAACACTCCAGTAACCTTGGCTTTTTGTGCTCGGTGTGACAAGATTCATGACATAGACCGACCGTATGCCTGGCTAGCGTTTGCCCACAGATGATCAGACACTGAACGGTTCTCTGGAGGTCCCACGGGTAATTGAAGAAGCGCGCTTCTTTGGTAGAAAACGTGGAAAACGCTACTATTATTGCTTAATAGAGAGCAGAGATTCTTGCCCTTCTTGTTGACCACCTCGTTGAGAAGCTTCTTGTGTTCTTGTTACCTCGTTGGCGATGGTATTGTGCCGCTAGATCGGTTTGGATGGTTTTGTGGCAGGAAGAAGGTCAATGTATCGGTGAAATCTTCTGTTTGCTGTTGTTGAATTCCCACTGAAAGATTTGTCCAAAAGTTCGACTACCTTTCCCTGGAGCAACGTGTTTTGCTGGTGGTTTCTTATTAGAAAAGCTAGCTGGATCCTGTCTAATAGGACATTAGAATGCGAAAGCTAATGAGGCTTATCGGGGCCCGGTGTTGGAAGCTTGAGGTTCCAGAACGTCACGCCGAAAGTTCACTGACAGACCACACGTGCCGGGGGGGGCAAAACGAGCGTCGATTGTGTGTCTATAATTTCCCAAAGCCTCCACGGCAAACAAACGGAAACAACCATTAACGATTGCCCAAAAGGAACGGTTCTAAGGCGATGATATGTTTCGGGGTACCATTAGAACTGGATGACTGAGAAGTAGATGTTCGCCGTGTGGCAATACCTGCAATACCCTGCGGTTCATCAGAACCTTTGCTTATGCGGTTCAGGTGCTAACGGTGGCATTTACGACTGTTTCAATGCGCTTAGACGCTGATTGCTACTACAAACTACCTTGTTGTCTCTCTACGGCGTTTCCATTTTTCTTCCCGGATCGATATTTCCTTCACCAGCCGATCAATCCTCCTTCAGCGACGGCGCGCTCTCTAATTGTGTGTGACGACAATCGCTATCGCTCGTTAAAGCTGTCATATTTAAGTGTCTTTTTGTGTACATATCAATTATTGTTTCCAACCACGGGCAGGTTCTCCTTCGTGAGGGTGAGTCCTCAATTGTGGGTGAACCTAAAAAAGGCGAAATGCATTTGTAGGAATGTGTAAACACTCCATTCGAGACGGCATCGTGCGGTTGCTGCAACGGGCGATGTACACATAGCGTTGAAATATGCAAGGCCAGCTTAGAAGCGCGTCAAGGATCTCGAGGCAGTAAAGCGAGCTACCGGCAAACGGTAACGGAAAAAAAACATCATCTCACCGCTCTTTCTCTGGATTAACGTTTTGAGAAGAATGGCCTGCTCTTGTTGATGGTTTGTGCCTGGTGCGTTTTAACAATAGCACGAGAGAGAGTGATGGAATTCGACGTGAAACTTAGAACTACCACGAAAATTGTTTTGTGAGCCGTAACAACCGAAGCTAAGGCGATGAGTCAGTGCTGGTGGAATGTTGGCGTACACATTTCGTCGGTAAAATTGGTTCGGTGGCACACACATACACACTACCCCTCTTTGCTAGAATGAGATACTTTCCAGCGGATTATGAACGTCCGAAAGGAACTGGGTCAGAAGGTTACTAGCCGCACCAGATACTGATACTAGCTATCGTAAGTGCAATATTTATGGAGCATTAAGTAGTGATCGGTCGAGATGCACATATTTACGACCTGTAGGATCATGCATGCTTGGGCGCAGTGAAGTCATTAAGGTGCTCAAAACATGAGAAGTGAGTGTTGGAATTATTAGAGTGAATAGATATACTTTCCTACGTCCTACTTTCAGTCCTGATTACTGTAGTGATTTGGAAGATGTTCAACTTTGTTTAATTTTGTTGTTTTAGTTTAAGTCATCAAAATTAGGAATGCTTGATTGATGTACATATCAGGCAAATTATTGCAATATTTATTAACAGTTGATTGCCTTTCAGGTTCTTTTGCATTATTTATTTCTCTTTATTCGTCCATTTGAGCATGATTTGCAATCATTGTTTTGTTACTTAAATTGCTGTTGTATATAAAATCATGTTCTTAGTTGAAAGAAATATAAGTCAAATTATTAAATTAAATCTAAAGACTCCAACTACACTCGACTGGACCTGAACTAAACGATTTCCTCATTTAAAAGAAGCGGCAAACGAATGAAAAAATAAAATCTCACCTCATTTTAAAAATTGCAGACGAAATAATAATATTTTTTCATAAAAAATTGTTATCCTACCCTTATTGCACTCGACATGAACGAACTTTTCGGATGTTTTGTTTTTAGCTTTAGGTGAGCTAAATTGACAAAACTGGAATTCAGTGTCAGTTGGATATGGTAAAAAACTATGGAATAAAAATTAAAAAAGACACAGTCGAGGAGGTGTATTAGTTTTTCTTATTAAAGCAAGGTTACCTTTTGTATTCAGAAAGGGATCTCAGATTACCTTTTGAATTTCCAATTTTTTCACACACTTTTGCTACTGTTTCCCGCATTAAATTTTAGTTTAAAATGGCTTCCAATAACCTTTAGCTCATTTTGTATCCATCCTCATAAGAACAACAAACAAATTTTGTTGAACAACTGCTCCCTGAAAACCAACTGCTCCGATACAATTGCTACTGCTCCTATCTGCAAACAATTCCAAAGAAAGTGGAACCTAGAATGGCACCCACAAGACGATGGTTTTTGTGTACGCGTCAGCAGGCAGGTTTGCAAATCGCACGTGCCGTTCATGGCAGATTTCGCCCCCAGTTGGTACCCTGCGCTACGATTTGACCGCAATACCTGAGCGGACTGGCCAAACAGCTTCACCGTCACCCGCCTCATTGCTTCGGATCAGCGGGTATTGAAATCCATCGAATCCGATCGATTGCATGAGGTGAAGACGCACATGTCACCCGTTCACGTAACACACATTCAGGAAGGCGTGTGCGCCCGTAACCCAAAGGAGTGGCCAACCGGGCCGGGCTGCTTAAGCGCTTAAATAATTCGCTTTCGCGTGACGCTTTGCTGTGAGGTGATTTTATTTATGTGTGTGCCATTTCTTCGGTCAACATTTGATTTGTGGCTGGTGCCCTATTAATGGGGCTTACTTTGGAGGGATGAAGGCACCGAAACCTAGCCTCTCGTGTGTGTAGGACAAACAGAATAAAAGGGACGTTGCGGGCGTCGAGAGTAGTTAAATGGCGCGTTCTCTAAGCACTCCGGAGTGCTCAATATATTCATAATTTCAGGTCATCTCGGGGATTACCGGAGAATTTCCCGGTCCCGAAATCTGTTGCTGTACACATTTTATGCTAATGTAGTGTGCAAAAGCGTGAGTATCGTATGCGAATATTGTTCGCTAGCCGGTTTGTGCGATCAGTGCGCAGAGTGTGTCGAGACCATGTGGTAGCACGCTATTACATGCCCGCAATATAGCCGCCAGCCAGAAAAGCGATGATGCATACACTGTTTTCCAAGGGTTTATTCCCCGAGCAACGGGCACAATGCGCTACACCGTACGCTGTTGGTTTTACCTTTTAATATGTTTTGATTTGATTCTGTGCCGCTGAGTGACCGGTTGGCGTGTTAGTTTTGGGGGGAGTATTACGCGTGCATAAATACTTCTAGCCTCGGGGTGGTGCAAAGAACGCTCCACATAAACGTGTGGGACGTGTGTTTAAGTCCTTTTTGTGTGTGCCATAGGGAGACGGAGAGATGGGTAGGTAGGATTTGGCATAAAGCCGCATTATGACCGGTAAAAGTGGACTAATGTAACAATGAATATTTTAGGACAATCGTGCAAAGAGAAGCTTCTGTAGTTGCTGTATAAACTGAGCTGAGATTTGGCGAAATTGCTAGCAATCGAATGAAAAATGTGAACGAAAGTATTGATGATAGTTTTAACTGAATATTATCCATTTTAAAATTGATTATATTATCTTCTTTAATGTATACTTAACTAGAAGCAGCAGAGCAAAATTTGATTTACTCTTTTAGAAACCGTACCAAAATGCCTAAAAATAAAACCTTTGGTGCGAATAAAATCGACACAAAGTATTGTATTTAAATAGTCACAATATTATTCTGTTTTTAAATGAATTAAAAGATTTTTTATATCTAGGGTCTCTTCCACTTTAAAACGGTCATAAGAAGCCTCTCTTTTGATTTAATCACGAACGAAAATGCAACGTAAACCAGAACTAAATAAAATCTACCTTCATACATGGTGAATGTTATTTTTGTATGCAGATTCGGTACTTTTTTTTAGATAAAATAAAATAAAATACTTATCGGGCGCTAAAACCACTTTACGGTCATGGCCTGTTGCAACAAATTCCGAAACCCAAGAAAAATAAAATAGAATAAAAAAAATTTTTTCAGCTCAAAGTATAACAATTCAACTAAAAGCTTTACAGCGTAACCTAAAGCTTATTAATCTCTGTTAAAATTAAAATATATCCATGTTGATTGTGCCTTTTTCCATTTATGGTAAAACGCTCGTTATTAATAGATGATTTCAATATTACTTTCGTTTTATTTTTTGTTTAAATAAAGTTTTAAAATTCTCTGATAATACTAGAAAACCAAAATACTATACCAACATTTTGAACATTAAGCGTAATTCGATGTTTCAGTGATCGTTCCGAAACGATTTCAGTATAGGATGTAAACTTAAATTTGCTTAAATGTAATGTAAACTTACATTTGGTTACATTACATACACAGTAACACCTTATTAAGACAGTTTATACAAATAAAACCTGATCACCTAGCGTGACACAGTTAAATTGTTTTGTTATTCATTGTCTGTCATTAACATATAGCAATTAATTTATATTAAAATCTTTTAACAATGATTCTACAATGATTTAACAATCAAGAAAGCATATAAATCAAGTGCAAAGGTATAAGAATCTTTTGGACGCAATTTCTTGATAACATTGAATGAATAAAAATTAATATTATAATTACGAGTTCGATTTAAAGCCAAGTAATTTCACAACACCTTACAATTCCTTTCAACACTTTGACAATCGACTGTCTCTACGACTGATCTTGGCTTCTCTACATCTGTTTTTTTTCCATGTCATACTTTTTATGCATTCCACTACCGTCGCCTGAATGACCGCCATGGTACTGCGCCGTGGTCGTAAATGGTTATTACTATTGCACAAAATTAACCAAATTCAACAAAAAAAAACTCTCCATTCTCATAAATGTGCATCCAGCTCACGCACGGCACGCTGTATGCGTGCGGAAGGTGGCATGGAGCCGGTTTTATGCATCCCCAAACCGTTGACCGTCAGAGAATGGCCATCGATGCATCGTGCAGTACGAATAATCACGCACTGAAGGCTGGCCCAGACACGTTGCTTGCATCGTTTTGCGACCAGCTCGGGGTTTTCCTCGATTAACTCCCACTACCCGTTGGTAGGAGAGGATGGTTCATCGTCATGAAGATGCTAAGGCGAAGGGATTACATAGAATGCACCCTCAACAGCACAAACACGGCCAATAGTGGCTCTGATTTGTCTCGGGGTGAAGGAGCGTTTAAGCAGGGATCTTACTATGTTTTGCAATCACCATCATCCACAGCCGAAGGGCCTCCGTCGTTTGGAAAGGTCAAACACGTCCGTCTAGTGCGGGTGCTGCTGTGTCATACACGATGATGGACGGTCAGAGGACGTCGGACAAAAACACTCGCCAGGCGGCAACACTTATGGCAACCGAATTGCATGTGATGATAACGTGCTGATTTGATTGAGCGTATTAAGGCGTGTGTTTACGCTGTAACTACGGATTGTTAGTCGTCTTTCGCGTAGAATGGTTGAAGTGTGCTACACAGAGAGCAGAAGTCCAACGTGAAGGAAGCTACGATTCATTCTCGGCGGAGAGAATTATTTACTACCAAAAAGGGATGCTCTTGAAAATCCATGTTAACATGCTGGCTTATCGTGGATTATGTTTGCTGTCTGGTATGGTACTTTTGGAGTGGCAAAACTAAAGCAAACATCACTCCAGGGGACTCTGGAAGCCGCATCCAGCGTAATTCAGTTTGTGCTTGTTTGTTCAGTGGCGACGACACTTCCAGTAGAACCTAGAATGAAGTGACGAAAAACCTTGGCTATGATGATTTTAGTACTAACTAAATGCAAAAACTAATTTAAAACCACAATACGTATGACGTATTTAAGATGAGTCATCTTGTTTATTGATTTGCACCTAGTAGTGCATTGTTTTGATTTATGTTTTCATGTCTTAATTGACCGTCTTGATAGAGAGGCCTATTTTTGTGTTTCCGTTTTGATTAATGGTTTAAGTTTTTTTCTCTTTTCTATGTTGATGAATTGAAATAACTATTCTTGACGGATCTCTCACCTAATGTTTAATTCTTCACTTTAAAATTAAGAACCTTGAATGAAAATAGTAAATAAAAAAATAATGAAAATTGAAAATGATTCAAGTCTAAAACTTGAAAACCTATTACGAAATAAAAAAAATAATTTAATATATTTCATTTGAATAGTTACAATATTTTTTTTTTGTTAAATTCTTTAAAGAGGATTTTGTTATCTATTTGACTTCGATTTAAGGTTCATATGAAATACGGAATAATAAGAATCTTGCATCTTTGCAGGATGGCACTCGATGATAAATAAAAATTGTTTAAAATTAAAGCATGACCTTAAGTAGGCACAATAAAATAAAAGTGAAATATTATATTTTTTTTATTATTTAATATTTAAATTTAAGATTAAAAAACTTAAAAAAAAAAACTTTAAATTGCAAATGCTGCTTATTAAAATCAAGCAAAGGAGATAAAAGCTAAAAATAAATGCATTACTTCACACGTTTTCCACACATGCTCACTCAAGTCACCGCTCACTAAAGTCGTTTACTCCACCACCGCTCTTACACCGTACCGAGCTCAAGAACAACACACTAAAATATTCATAGCGTAACATACAATTATCCGATTAGTCTCCCCCCCCCCTCCCCATCTAACAGCGCCTCATCATCTGCCCATTAATCGTGACAGTAAAAATTGCTCATCATTGCTTTACGACTCGCCATCAAACGGACTGCCCCTGACACCAGCCCTGGTGCAGGAACGCAAATAAAACCGCGCACTAAAATCCGAACCGGTCGATTAGATTTTTCCTCACAGCGTAAAAAACAATGGAAAATGAAACAAAAAAGGCACACGACTGCGTTTTGTACACTATTTCCGCCCCCCGAAGCGGTCGTTCAGTCTCGCATCGCACGGCACATAAAATAAGTCGCTTTTCACAAACGAAAACGTTGCACAATCGTGCTGTATTACTAATTCACCATTCTCAAGCGAGATCTGTATGCCTTTTGCTGCCCTCTTCCTTCCTTCCTTCCTTCCTTCCTTCCGCCTACATCATCCCAGGCCACAGGGCAACAATTGGTGTTACAGAAAAAGGGCCGTGTTAGAATGGGCGACGTGCGAGAGATCGCCACGTACACCCTTGGCAATCACACACTGCGCTCTCCCTAAACTGGGCTAATGGACTGCAGATGATCGAAAATGGAACGGGCAGACGGGCAGGAGAGAAAACACATCGCCAAACAGCACGCGCAGATCAGGAAACAAAAAAAAAAACAAAACATAACACATACATGAGCCCGTGCATCCGAAACATGGCAAATTGTGTGCTCGCTGCACACGATCGAGAAGCATAGATGCGCTTCCGATTCGAACGGCACGCCCTCGCGAGTGGGAAAATCACCGAAACGATCGTGTTAAGCTTCGAGTTTAATATTTCGACCCAATAAAAACTTCACTGCCACTAAGACCTATTGAGCTGCGAGACGGCCTGCGCCAAGATGTTCCTCAGCCCACTCAGCCACAAACGTTCGCTGCTTCTGGCCGGCCCATGGACCTTTTATTGATTTACGTTGCGCGGGAGCGGGCAGCAGCTAGAGGGCTAACCTTAAAATTTACGACCGGCGCTGATCGAAAGCGAAAACTGCTTTTCTATTATAGGTCGAGGATCACTTTAAATTCTTTGCGATTTCATCATTAGTGCTGTTGATGTTGAAAGAGGCCCGGGTTACTGCCCCGAACGAGCTCGATAGTGGCAGGGTGTAGCAGGAGAAAAACAATCCCCAAAAATGACAAACACACTTTTAATGGAATAAATGCTCAACCACCCATTAGGGGCGTTTGGGAAGTTTGCTAACCACGCTTCGATTAAGACAAAACAACCCGCAAAAAAAGAGTCGTTCATTCACACTGGCGCGTGAGGAATATCGTCCCTGCCCTGCCGCCGCTGCTGCTGCCGAGCGCTCGATTGGTGCTAATGATCTGCTAAGAGTAATCACTTGCTTACAACTTTTCACAACATGTTGTCAACTGTTGTGACGCGAAGCCCGGGTGGTTGTGGAAATGGGAAAAAGGAAGGAAAATTATTAGCCGTAACAAAATGTGTTGGTGGCCGTGGCAATCGTTCGCTCACCCCCCCCCCCCCTTGTGCTTTCGATGTATTTTTTTAGCTGTACGGAAAGGCAAGCGAAAGGGAAGCATGTGCGAGGGGCGCGGTGGATGTGGAAATGATGCAATCCCGAGTGCATTAGCGCATGGGGATGCAGCATTGGTGGTAGAGCCGTAGTCTATCATCAGCTCGGTTGTTTGGAGTGCTATTAATTATCCGCGGGTATCTGTGCTGCTGAGTGTAGTGCAATGCTTTGCAATGTTTCGCGCATAAAATGAAGCTATATAAAATAAAGGAAATTTAATTAATTGAATCACGGTTCATGTTGGGTAGAATGAATAAAGGAAGGAATAAAAAAAAATCTTATCTTTAGATATGCAACAAAAACGATAAAAGCTTCCCGGAGATAGATAAGAAATAGCAAGAATGTATCAGTTGCAGTGCTATTCATTTTGATTATAATTTGTTGTGCACTCATTAGATGTGCAGATAAGTTACGGTGGATTTTACCAAAAAATGTTTGGTTGTTTGAAAAATGTAGCGAGCTTAGTTAAAGCTGAGTAAAACAAGGATAAGAGGGAGCATTTTTGTATCTTCGCTTGAATGAAATTTTCTGAATGAATTTTCTGAAAATGAGATTTTCTTTCCGCAATACAGTCTGGTCGTCACTGCTGAAATAAAAACAAACTTAACTTAACTTAATAATAACTTAAAACATAGTTTTTGGGTTCATAATTGTAAATAATTAATGGTAATTAAATAAGTGTAATTAAAATAAAAAAGAAGTACAATAGAACGTAGGTTATATGGAGGCTGATAAACCGGAAGGGCGGATTATCCGTGACTCAACAATTTGACAGGTCCAGAAAACAAATATAAATATGAATATGAAACTCATATTAGTAAACCTAGCGTGAATTTTACGAGTATAAGTCAATTGTAAATTCGGTTACATATTTTTTAATTAAATAGGGGTTATTTATCATTTACATAAGATATACAAAACTTAGATATACAAAACAAAATCGATACCTTAACACCAATGACTGGTTACTGCGTGGTCTCCAGTGGTCTTAACTTGATTCAACCATATGGAAAAAGGCATTTTTCTTCCGGAGCTGTCAATCAGCCCCCGGATAATCGACGTTCTACTGTATAAGCTTTTATATTTATACGGGTCGTTTAACCGTGCAAATCGATTATCCGGCATGCGTGAGGTCCCGACCACCCCGGATAATCGACATTTTACTGTATTAAACAATTAAAATAAAATTGAAATGAATATTCCTAAAAAAGCAAATTAACGATATACCAATTAAAATTGCTAGAAATTTTTACTTATGGCCAAAACGACACTTACTTACGGGTAATACAGCAAGTAACTAATGCTCCACCGATGAAGTAAAAACTTCTAACTTACATGTCAACCCATTCGAAATCATCTGTCAATGTAATGTCCAGCGTTTCATTTCAATCTCAACTCGTTAATTGATACATTTTACTGCCCTACCGCAAGATACCGTATCATTCCTGTAGGAAAGGAGCTGATATCATCATAAAATCTCTCGAAAAAGAGTCCGATTTTATCAACGCTTAATGTGAAATTACCATCCACACTCTCTCATAGGAAAACGGTTTTAATTAAGTCATACGAGAGTTTTGCAAACATTCGTAGTGGTTCGGTCAAACAACAAAGCATCACACAGCGGAAAGATACATTATTCGATACGCTTTCCTGGCATTGGTGCTAATAATTCTTCCATTTAAAACCATTCCCACCACTGGGATGTGCTTGTGGTGCCTTTCACTCGCAACTCTGTGGAGAGCAGAAAAGCGAAAGACATTTCTCCGCGCCGAAAGACATGCCGTCGCTGTAGGAAGTGCGGTAGAGTTGTTTTTGTGTGCCGTTGTTTGTGTTGAAAGAAATTTGACACTGGCACAGCACGTCACACACAGCACGTCACACGACGATAATAAGCGCTCTCGTTCCGCATGCACCGGTCGACGGGTCGGAACTGCGTCCGGGCAAGCGAACGTGGAATGTTACGACCGCCGAGAAGGCCACCTGCAATTTCTGGCCCGCTCGGTTTGCTGTTTTGCTTTGTCCAGTTTGTAAAACGACCCCCAACGGGCCAGCCAGCTTGAGACGGTACAACGGACGAATTCTGGCGTTTTCGGAGATCCAAAGCACGCAGGTGCATATGATGTGGCGGCCGGCGGTTTACCGGCGCTGCCCGCTTGAACTTGCCATTGAAAGCGCACGTTCAAGCGCAAGGTTGCGGTATGTCGTCTGCACGCTATTTGAACTTCCTACGTGTTGTGGGAGGGGGCGGTTAGGAGGGTGTTGGATGTAAATCCACTGTTATGATCAAAGCAGCAGAGCTTCGCCAACACGCACGCCAACCAGAAGAGTCTCGCCGCCCGGCTGAGGTCCTATGGATGTTCCGTCTTCTGTACGTGACACTTCCCGAAAGCGGCATTTCTTAAACAGAAGGTGACTCAACCCAGTGGCACTTGGTTAGATTGTGTTAGAACACACACGTCGATTTCACAGAAATAACAGTTTCGGTCTATGCCAACTGATTGCGTTCCGTGTTCGGGTTGCCGAATCCTTGAAGAGTGTTGTTGAAAACGGTGGACAAACGGTACGTGATACGAAACGAATTTACCCACATTCAAGGCGAGTCGGCGAACTCGGCAGTATAAATGGAAATAAAACATTATTGACAAAGACCTTGTCTGCACCTTAAATGTGTTATAAGTTCAGCTAAATACTAAATCATAAAACAATTAACACAGTCAGCACTGCAACCGTAATGTATCCATTGACCGAAGTGTAGCAAATATGATACCATCTTCCCACCTCAGTTTGGGCCTACCACGCCTCCTCTGTCCATGTGAAAGGCCTACGCGAACTTTACGGGCTGGGTCGTCTGGGTCCATGCGTGTAACATGGCCTGCCCACCGAACCCCGACGAGCTTAATCCGTTGCACAACGGAGAGATCGTTGTACAGCTCGTTCAGCTCGTCTTTATATCGGTTCCTCCATTGTCCCTCCTCACGTATAGGGCCAACAATCCTTCTGAGCATCTTCCTCTCGAACGCGGCTAAGAGGGTTTCGTCTGATTTGGACAGAGTCCATGTCTCAGAGGCATACGTGAGTACTGGACCTACATAGGTGCGATATACAGGCCTATCATTTACGTCAAACGGCACACGAATCCGTCGGGAGGTGTCGAATCGAACGGGAGAAATATTGGTACCATATTCGCCGTTCGATAGATGAAAGCTTGATCGATTTTTTTCTATGCGGTATCAGCGTGTTTGACAGTTGATCAAAGCAACCGCTGGAAACAGCGCATGCAAACAAATTCATACGGCGAAAATTTAAAACAACATAAATTTTAGTGATGAGAATGTTAACAAACTCTGACTGAAGGTTATTTTATTTAAGAACAGTTGTTAAAAGCTTGAATTCTTCAAAATTTGATGTTTCCGTCGACTGTAGCTGTCGGCAGAAAATCTCTCGAATTCGACCTCCTGTTCGAAATATACGATACCCATTTTTGATTCATCGACTCGAATTTGCCGACGGTTACTCGAACGGCAAGGCAACTCGACATACGATACAGAAATGAACCAAATGAACGTTCCAGTGAATTTTCTCGAATGTCGAACGCTATATGATAGGTCTGTTATTCTGATTCTTGAATTAATTCCCTCGATACACTATTCAAACGATGTTGCAAACAACCCACCCAAACGTACTTGCAAACGATCCAGGTCCATATTGCAATTCAATAAAAAGTGAGAAGAAGCAAATTATTATTATTAAAATCCATAAAATCCGGAATCGGTTATGGCCCAAAACATTATTTTATCATGTTATTATTATATAATTTAAAACAAAAATTGTTCATTCAACACTCCTAGGCCAAATGTCTCTCGCCCATATCTTTCAACACTCGCTGTTTCTCTCGAGAAAACCACTTTAAAAAACGACCACAAGAATCTGTTTTTACCCCATCCAACCAATACAAAAAAGAAAGAAAAAAAATCCAATCTTAATCTGCATGATCGGTCCCACACTTGTGGGTAATGGAACGCTAGTACGGGAACCCACAAGAAATTACAATCATTTCGGGTCGCAGTGTCGTCCCATCGGTCACTGCGCGTGTTCCGAAGCATCCTCTTAAAACAGAGTACCATAAACTTAATGATGCCATAATGATGGTTTGTGAGTGAACGCAAGAACGCACCGCTTGCGGTGGGATCGTTTCCCAAAAATTTAAACCGTTTAACTGCAGCTTAATAAACGTTTGAGAGTGCCCACAGGTAAGAAGAAAAATGATTGAACGTGATGCATTATTCTTGCCAAAAGGGTGAAACAAGCGAAGGTAGAACAACACAAACGAGAAAGACAAATCGTAAGAGCGAGCCGGAATGCACATAAGCACGTAACGAATTACATAATGATAGGAATTTTCTCGCCTTTTGTGCCCGTGTGCCGTTCGGGTGGAGTGGAGTCCCCCCGTAAGGAATGTTTAAGCACCCGGTTCGCTGGAAACATGACATTCAACAACTTCCCAACCACAGCCCCACAACGGGACAACGTTTCCACGGGATGGAAAGTGATGTTTGGGGCAATAAAAACAACATCAGATATTGCTCCCCGGACATCTCTATGTGTTTTCGGTTTTTTTTTTGTTTGGCAATGGAACATTTAATGCCCCATGAATCTGACATAAACCCATCACCCCCGGTGGCTGCTACTGCTGCCTACGACTACCTGGTGTCATTCTCCACACGCCTTCCAAACCAAACGAAATAAAGAGTTCGCATGGTAAGCATATCCCGTTCCTCCCCAAGACCAGCGCGAGAACTATGATAAATGGAACAACATAATGTACGATGATGTAGTACAACAGCGCGGAGGCTGTCGGGATTGGGACAGGAGCGGCCCATAGTGCCGTGTTCTGTCCGACCGGCTTGTAAGCGAATATGTTTTCCGACCCAGTCCGACTACCCTGCTCACTGTTTGCGCTCTTTCCGCTTCACAAGCAAAACATCCAGGGAGGATGGAAAACAAACCATGTTATTGGCGGTTTTCTCAGTCCGTTGTCGGTGTAACGACCGAAAAAAAGAATTCGGTGGATGGCGTTGTAGTAGCAGGTTCTACACCGATGTGTTTCATGGTTGGGATTTAGGGACGTAGCGAGAGTGAGAGATAGAGTTAGATGTTAGCTACAAACTATTTCGAGCGCATAAAGGTTGAAACCTGTCCGATGGTGACATTGGGAGGGAGAGTTTATGACAATTTCGGAACCGTTTTGATGGATGTGTTCGGTGTGACGTGGGAATCAAGATCATCCACCGGTTGTAATTACACTAAAAGCCGAAACGCGGAAGATGGATCGATGGAAACATGCATGGATACATCAGTTAGAGGGGAAATGGTTCAATTTGTTTTTGTGTTTGACATATTGGCAAACCAAGGGGTTTTGCATTTTATGTTTTATTTTAAGGTTGTGTACGACGAACTGCAGGATTTTTTTTGCTTTTTTTAAGATGAGCTATACGAAAAAGTTCATCACTTATTACAGTAAAAAGCTTTTTTCGTTAGACATGTTTCAACTGCCTCATTCATCTCTGGATGCTCTATATTATTCTGAACCTGTTACTGAACTTCATTGAATGCTTTCACTTATTTATGGTTTAGAACTAAAATTCATTTAAAACCCTACAATAAATGATACCTTCCATAAGGTAAATAAAAAAATGTGTCTAAACTGTGCTAGTTGTTATGTACTTCAATTAATGATTATTGAAAAATGTTTTTATTGATACGAAATTTTGTATGATTTAACAAAATAGGCAATCTTAAGCGCTATTGTAAAATACTGCCCAAGAGTAAAAAAAAAAGAATTGAAACAATAAATACAAAAATGGTATAGATGATGCTACTACAAGACATCACAAATGTGGCACATGACATCACAAAAAACTAATAACATGTCACAATACTAATACTTCATTTTCTTGCCAAAAGATTGGATATGAAACAAGCTAAAGCTAACCAAAAAATATAACTCAAACGTGGTTCTTTTAATCCATGAAGCAAACATTTCTCCTGACAGAACACGTTAAAAAACCGCTTCCAGTGAGTTCAATGTCAATGCCATCATCCCTTATTTTTGTCGGAGGTCCAAAAATTATGTTGTCGTTTATGCCTCTTCCTACACAGTAAACATCTGCGAGTCTTGACACTTCTTACCTGTATAGTTACTGCCACAAGAAAATCTGCAACGAGAGTGGAAAAAACAAAGACGTACTGATTAGCGCTAATGTTCACAACAAGGCGGTGACGGGTAGGTATGGTGTACTGCTCTCACAAATTACTTGACAAATGAGCATTAAGTGCCACTCGCCGAAGAGGAAACAATGAAAATCAAACAGGAGAAAAAGAGCGCAGCGAACGTAGAAAATGAAGCGACTTTCCTTCACATTCCCACCGTAACTTTTACTTCCCAGCGTTTCTTCGCGAACGTGTTTCACCATGGTTGATGCCGAGGATGGGGTGTAAGAGTGTGTGTGTCACGTATATGCGGGAGAATGTGTTTTATGCTGGCATATCACCTTCATCACCTTCTTAATAATTACTTTACCAAAAAAAAAAGTGGGAAGATGCTGCTAAAGAAAAACAAACGACAAACAAGAGCCAAAGTGGAGTGTTGTTTCCCAAAAACATTTTTGTGAGATTTTGTGACTTGCTGTGATGGCTGGAAAACAATCGCAAAAGAAAGGGTAAAGGGGGCGTTGGGAGGTGATGCATTATTTTTTGATTAATTTATCACGACACGAGTCTTTCTCTTCTGCCTTTGTGCGAAACACGAGTTTCCGCAGGAAAAGGGGCTTTAAGAAATAATCTCCTCGCTCGAGCGTTAATAATTAACACGCCCAGCGCAAAGCTCCAATAGATGCGTGGCGTCAAGTTGAAGAAGCATATCCATACCGTATCCATAGTAACGTCGTGTTCCCCTCCGCATGCTCATAAGATGCATCCGGGAAAATAATTGCAACAAGCTTTCTTGCGAACGGGATTTATTTACGCCCGGAGGGTTTATTGCATTGCTGTGAGTGGTTTTATCACAGCCACACTAGACCTGCCCGATCCTTTGCATCCCTCCCCGATAGGTGACGGCGAAATGTCAAATGTAGACACCGTTCCAGGAAGCCAGACCAAGAAGAGATTTGCGAGTGGCAGCACAAAGGCATAAAACCATAAAAAAAGCCAATTTCAACCAATCATCAGACACCCTTCACACGGGCTGACGTCCAGTTGGAAGCCACGCCAAAAGGGAGAGTTGTTCACTTGTCATAACATCTTCTCCGCTACGTCTGTCAACGTGAGGGTAGGTGGCGCACCACCGGCACACAATTGCGAAAAGGTATTAATATTTATTTTTATTGCACCCGACTGGGATCGTACGTCGCTCTGTAAAAGGATGCGCGGCAGTGCGTTCGTTATTCTGGGCCCTCTTTTTCTTACGGGCTTTCCGGATGTGGCAACCAGCAACCATAATTAACGCACTCACATGCGTGTGTGATCGTTTCGTCTGGACGGTGTCAGGGGGGCAATGATGGGTGTTGCGAAAAGGGAACGCTTCTCTTTTCCGTGATCATGATTGAATTTCATTGTAGCCGCGCGTGTAAGACGACCTTCAACGCGGGGAGAGCGCCGGGAAGGAACACGTTGAAAGGTCAACCGTTTTATGCGTTCATATTAATGTTGCGCCTGCATCGATGCAACAAATGCTGATTGATGAAGCGTTTAATGTAATTTAGTGTTGTGCTGGTTTGTTTATTTTTAGCACGTGCACTTTCTTCCCCGTGTTTCTGTGCGTTTTCCAGCCGGGGAAGGATGATAAAGCGATTGGCTGTAATGATTTCATTTCGCATCGTGTTTGCATATAAATTTTAGTTCAGTCTTCCGTTTTATTGTTCACCCTCTGTTGTACGCTTTGTTTACCTTTCAGTAACAATATTTTACAATAATAAGTGTGCCCGCGCTTTCATGACACAATGTGAAGAAGTAATCAAAATGAAATGTTATAAATGAATTTAATGGAGACTTCTGGATGCCGTTTGTAGCACTGTCATAACGCAAGGAAACCGATTCATTTCCTGTTTTCATTTTAAAGGTGGAAAAACAAACACAAATAAATGCAAGATTTGATTCACGGTTCGGGCCGTTTGCCAATCGCCGGGGCACAATCAGAGCGGAAAATCAATCTTTCCTCTGCCAGGATACTCGCTCTCGGCTGTGTTTTATTTCAGCGTGAATGTTAACTTTTGGCAGCAATTTTCTTTGGGTTTTAGGAAGGCGCGCAGTTTCTATGCCCGCGTCCGAGCTCGGAACGAATTTCATAATTCATCACAGTCCGCTGGCAACGATAATGAATGGTGCTGCTAATCTGAATGGATTGTTTGTCGAGAGGATAAGGAATGAAGGATTTTAAATTTGTCAAAGCAAAGCCGGAAGCGTTTGTTCGAAGTATGGTTAAACTTTTTGAAATTTTAGTATTTTTGGTATTAAAAATTACTAAGTTATAATAATACAGCAAAACAAAGCAATACCTCTAGATCTAAAGACCGGTGTTATTGGGTGTGTAATATTGAAGTGTACTAACGCTAAGTAGGCTGCGAAAAATGTTGGACCCCAAAATTGAAATATTTTTGTAGTTTTTGGGGACCTAACAGGCCACAATATGCAAAAAGTAAAGCAATGTATCGATTTTGCAGGTTTTTCCTACATTTTAAGCGAAAAAAAAAATGTCAAAGGAGCATTTTTGTGCTAGTCACCAGTAGATGGCGCTAGTGTAGATCAAGATTACGGTTCGAATTATTCGCTAATCACGGCCTCAGGGAAATAGTTTCAATATGATTGATAAAGTTATAATAAATATATAAAGAGAATTGTAATGTTATGTTAGTTATGTTATACACAGAAGTTAAAATTGGTTTGAATACAATAAAAACCACAGTACAAACCTGCGAGTACAATAAAAACCAGAGTACAGAGCACCATAGTACGCGCAATTTTTTTTATAATAAGCTCGTCCTTCACTAGCACCATCTGCTAAAAGATCGACAAAAAGTGCAATCTTAATCACAAAACATAATAAAAAAAAGATTTTTAAAGCCAGGATCGACGGCGCGTACACGCATGTTTAATCTGGCGCCATCTATTGGCAGTTAGTGGAGGCTTACCGACAGTGCAATCTTTCCGTCAAGAAGAATTTTAGGTTCACAAGCCAACAATCGTGTTAACTCGGTTCTTAATCTTATTGACATGTTAAAATCAGAAGCAGAGACCAGCAAAATGGCAGACGACGGCGCGAGACCGTAAGCGGTTTCGGAGTTTGCTGCAGCAGGCCAAGACCGCGAAGCGGTTGTAGCGCCCGATAAGTAAGAGACCAGCAAAACTTAGCTGTTTCTGCGCCTGTACCAGCAGGCTTCTTGTTGTGTTCCTGTTATTTTAAGCGGTATTTAAGCGTGTATTTTTTTGACATGTAAAATACACTACCGGGTAAATTCGACTATTGTCTTCTAATGGCCCCTGCGTAGACCAAGGTTACACATTCGAATATGCTTCTTTGATGCCGGTTTGAACAGAAAATGTCAACATCGTAATTCAGCTAAGGTCTTCTGACCAACTGGCAAAATCACCCATATTCGCGTGGTGCTCCCTTTCTGTAACACAATTATTTACTCTGTGTATTTTGCAACTATTGACCGAGTTAACAAAGAGCTAAAATTTCCACCATTTATTACACTTGAAGGCGCCATGGTAGATTATGACTACACTGCCCGATTATGCCACGTGTATCCCTACTTTGGGTTCAACGCATAGTTATAGTAAATATTTTCGTTTCCTCTCGTGATGTACAGTGTAATTTTATTCTTCATTGCTTAAAATGCAATCCTAAAAAAAACGGATCAGAAATATAGAAGTTTAAACAAAAATAACGCATCAGAATGTTGTTATTGCAACTTTTACCCTTTTCCTCATCTGTAATTCCTCATCCGTCCATCAGTTATGATGGACAGGAGAGAACAACCCAGCTCACTCCTCTCTTTCAAAAATAGCAAAATTTGCACCACAAGTTCTCTCACCCGGGCGAAAGGAAGTCCACCTAATGGAGGGTACACTTACTTAAAGAGCACACGGGGGATGGTTTGAAAAGAAGGCGTAATACTCGCGATAAACCCTTTGTCGGCACGATGACGCAGCACCAGCAGCAGCAGCACGGCGGCAGGTGCTCAGCTGATGTGAGCGGGAATTGTTTTAATGAAGTGTTTAATTTTGTCTTCACCCTTGTGGTGAGGAAGCCGAAGCGCGGAATCTTTTTAATGGAGCACTTTCCAGACGCTTAGATGACGATCGAAACATGTGACGGGATATGTTGTTGAGGAATTTTCAATCTAGTTTCTCTAAGCATTTTAAAACCATTTGCTATAGTCGCTTCCTTGCTTATCGTTGGTGTTCGAGGGCTCGTAGCAGATCCCATTTATCAATGCCCAAAAAGCGAAAGCCATTTAGCGGCCACTGGAGCGATAATGTATGCGGTATAAATCCATAATGGAATCTATTATACATCGTCAAACGATATCGCACACCATTGTCATCGAGGTCTAGCGGATAACCATCAGTCTCGTTCTAGATGGCTCGATGACACAGAGATCACCCTCTTCGGTTCGATTACCGTCCAGGGCACAGTGGGTCACAAATGGTCCACCCGCTTCCCTCCAATGATCATTCGGCTTTTGACCTTCACACGGTGTCCTTTTGATGATCACTCGGAGCTTGGTTTGCTCACGTGTCTGTGTTTAGCGTCAGCTGACGAGCCGCAGCTGCCAAGAGCAACCGTATGTTGATGTTCACACACCACTTTTTCTGGGGTTTTCCCTCCCAAAAACCCATAAATCAATCCCGGCAAGGCCCTTCGAGCCGGTATATTTAATCACTCACGTGAGGGCGCTTTGCAAAGGTGGCGATGGTTTTTTTTTCTACTCTCTGATAGCTATAAAACGTGTGTCGCAGTAAAAAGTGAACCAAACAGTGCATCCCTCACAGAAGCTCTCTCAACACTTGTCGCAGGAAAAGAAGCGTTCGCTTTTCCGGCGTTTCACGGGATTACGCTTTGTGGCGTTTGGCACATTCCCGAGAGATAAAAATAAAAACGTAAGAAACAGTGGTGCTGCTGCTTTGCCACGAGTGCAGATAGAGAAAAGTATTAAACTCTTTGGAAATTTTGTTGAAATTTTGTAAAATTTCAAATCAGAAATCCACAACCAGAAACAATGTATTAAATTTCAATTCAAATATGAAGAATAAGAGGACATAGTTAATTGGTATATATAGTTGGAGTAATTGTCAGAATATGCTTACCAGCTAACGGACTACAGCGATGTGGAAGAAATAGAATAGATGGCAGATAGCGAAAGCGAAACAACACCGGTCTTGTGTTCGAATCTCGTTCGAAAAAGTTTCTTGTGTCGTTGTTTGTACAAACACTGCACCTGCTTTTTATTATACCTCGTCTAATAAACACTGAAAGAAACGCTTTTAAATTGGCTCAAGGGCATCAAGCAGCCCGTTCCGTCTGCTCTATTGCCCCAAACAGCATGTGTTGCTTTATGAATGAAACCTGCTTACCGTCACACTTGGCAAGCCTGGGCAGGAAGAGGGCTGTCAAGCAAGTGACAGTCAGAAAGGGTTACCGTGTAGTGCCATCCGCACAGCTGCAAATTCATTCATAAGCAATCTGCGCACCGAACAGTGTTGGAAAAGCGCCCAACACCTTAAACCCGTCCCGAACAATCTCCTCCTTCGCCTGACTCATGATCACTTTTCTCTGTGAGTTGGCTTACCGATAGGTGGTAAGTGAATTTTGCAATTTCTGCTCATCATTGCCAACTGTTTCTTGGGGAATGTACAGCGTTAATGGCAGTAGGAGCTCAGCTACTACCGATCGGGACCGACATCACAAACCCTGCGGAATCATCGTTGGTGTTCTCCCCCGGGCATGGATGTCTAGTTGTGGGTCTAGTTGTTGAATGACGAAAGATAATGATGATGTACAAACATCCTTCATTTGGTGGTCTCTCTTTCCACAGGTCTCATGCCATCTTTCCCTTTAAGTAAAACCCTTTTTTTTGAGCGGCACACGATTTTTGGCTCAAGATTTTCATTGAACTGCGCAAGGCAGCGTGGAAATTTTCCAACAGATGTGCCTCGACGCTGGCGGATGACTAAGATAAATACCGCGCTTTCCAAGCGTGATACGGCGGAAGTGACGGCAACGGCAACAAGGTGACCGGGGAGTTTTCGGGGGACTTTGATGTCTGTCAGTCTCCAGTGGGTGGTAACCGAGCCCTGGGCGAGTGGAAGAACATTTATTTTGCAATCCATTCGAGGATGTTTGTTTTTAGACGGTTTAATACGGCTTGCGCGTACCAGCAGTCAACGACGACGACGACGACGACGACGTGTGCCCGGTATTTGCATATCCAATTTTTCGGGGGGCTAATGCATGATGAAGTGCGGAAAATGGTTTCCAACCGGAAAGGTGTTTATTTGAATGAATGAAAATCACTTGGCGAGGAAAATTAATTTCATACCATCCAAGTGGGATAAATTCGGCCCCGGTTGGATCGGTTTTTGTTTTTCCTCGCGTGTTTCGCTTTCCTGGGTTGGCAAATAAGTGATTGTTGACATTTGTTGAAATATTGCAGCGTGAAATGTAACAGGCTTCTTCCTCTTAAGACGCTTCATACAGATTTTTTTTAGTAGGAAGCGAATTGCATCTTACAGTGGATGGAATGGTGTATTTTTAAAATGTAAATTAACGTTCTTATTCAAATTATAGACACTAAAGCCAATTTTGACATGTTTTTTTGTATCTTATGTACAATAATTATTGAACCATACAGATATGCGAAATGAATGCGAATTTTCTGATATTTTGATTTGATTAAGTAAAAAATCATATGAACTTGAAGAACCCATTGCTAACAAATTCAAGAAAATTAAAGAAAAATCAAAATGTGTCTATCTATTTGTTTAAATGTTTTGGTAAATGTTTAATATACATTGAATGTTACGGTTATGACTTTAAAAAACTGGTATAGATAATTTCTGTTGCGTAAAAAAAACTTCTTTCGTTTTTACGTTACGTTACAAAAGCATAGTTACAACAATGTTGCAATATTAACGAAACGTTAACGACAAGTAAACTTACAATAATGTTTTATTTTTTATATCTTGATCACAGCAACAAACTCAACCGAGAAATAAGCCACAAAAACACGATTAATCATTTCATCATACATGAATGATGACGAGCTCGTGAATCAACTCATCCTGCAACTTGGTTGAACTTTTGAAACCAGTTAACAAAAAAAAAAAAAACAAAACGCCTCACAAATCACTTTCCACAGTCCATCAACCCTTCCCGCGAACACGTGACCGAACATTTATTAAAGCCTTTGAAAAACATTAACGGTTTGCGTGCGCAATGCAACTTCACGTCGCGTGAACAGTTTGCAGTTGAACATTCGTCCCTGATCGTGGATCGAACTGCACCGGCATTACCCGGTCACAAAGAGGGAAGGTCAACAATATGTTTTTATGTATGTGTGTGTGTGTATATGTGTGTGACGAGCGATGATTCTTGACTGCCGTACACACGTTTGCCAACAAGGACAAACAAGCGACAAAAAAGACATGAGCTCCACGATGTAAGTGTGCGTTCCCTCCGGGAGATCGCCAAAGGTCGTCTCTAACGAGTTACGGACAACGGGCACCTCCCGAACCCTCCAGGCTCGAACCGGTCGAAGCGGTTTCTAGAAATGGAACCAGCATTGCAGCCGCCCGTTCGTACGATGGTACAGTTCATTAAATCTTCGGATTACATCGTCCCGTCGGGAGGGGGAAACATACGCATTTTAATGATAATGCATCGATTATCGGCAGCTTTACAAGTGCAAATGGTTGGTTGCCATGGCAGCTCGGTAAAGGGTAGGAGTAGTACCACAAGTGATGCACACTGAAAAAGACGATGGTAAGAACTGGCTGAGGGATACGAACATATTAACATGAAAACGGTGCTCTTAAGGAATAACTATTACAGCAATCATATTATCGATTAGTTTTAACAATATATTTAATCCCAAAACCTTTTTTGTAAATTTTTAGGTTTTAATTTAAATGAAAAGAAAATTTCAATTTATAAACCATTTCTTGGTTCACTATGCTAGTCAACGAAACAAGACCATCCGTTGGGACTAACACTCATCACCATCGTTGCCGCGGTCCTGTTTCTAGATAATGGATAATTTATCTCGTTGGCATTGTTGTTGCTGTCTCCCGAGGGGTGAATTGAGAGCATAAGAATGTCCTCCCGACGGTGCACTGTCGTAATATTAGCACTCTGGCACCAAAGGTACAGGACCGTACCATCATCGTAACCCCATAAGCCCTTACTCCGCTGCATCTCTACATAGGAAAACGATTTCGATACCCGGACGTACGGACGCCCTAGGCTGCCATAGGATATTTAATTACAATTCAATTTATGTGCAATCCGTTCGAAAGATCCAGAACGAGCGTTCGCTCTGGTCCACGGCCCAACGGTTGGCAATGGGTTAAAAGCTAGATGATCGAAATGGAAAGAGTTGATACGATTTTTAATTGTTCAATTCCGTGACATCGGTGTGATAATGTGTCGACGAAGAAGCTTGGTAAGGTTGTGGTGCGAGGTAAAGAGAAAGAGAGAGAACCCGATGTAATATGTCCATTAAATTTAAATCCGTTTTTTCATATACTTCATCGGCGAGAGTGAGTTTTTGCATCGATAGAAATACCCTCCGGAAGGGATGGTACGAGTTAGCTAGATGGTAAATAGAGATCCTTGCATAGTTCCTGGCAAATATGGCAACGGTGAGGGTAAATATTGATATGGAACGGATGTATGTCCGGCCAAGACCGGCGAGCACTAAATCCTATCAATAATCGAAAAGTGCAATTTATGCTGTGAACTTAAACCTTTCGCTAAATAAAATTGAATATTTATATTTGAGAACTTGAAAACATTAAGCAATACGGCCTGGCCGTTACTACTGAATAAAAAAAAACTTGAAAACATTTTATATTTCACGTAAGTGTTCTTCTCTTTTTAAAATGTGCACAAGGTTTTTTCTCATCAAACAAGAAAACGGTTTCAGTGCACTAAATTATTGTATGGTGAAAAAATATTTTACGTTTATAAATGTAATAAAACACAATTTAATAATATAAAAAATCTGGTTTATTCTTATTTTAGCCAAAGTTCTTAAAATTCTATAACCAGAACCAAAGAAATGCAAGAAAATTCAATAAGCCTAAGTATGTGTCAGAGGTTCAATACAACCTTCACTAAAAATTGTTAAACTACTATTAAATTAACACATGTAGTGTAACAATATCTATAATTTTGGAAATCCAATTATTTTATTTTTTTGTGAAACTGTAAGTGAGATAAAACTACATTCATACACAGTAAAACATCGACCATAGAGAATTAAAAGAATTTGAAAAACTCTAGTTTTTTGAAGATTTTTTGCTATACAGCTCAATACAAAAGAATATTTAATTGTTTTTTGAATGTTTTGCTGTAAAATGATAAATAAAATGAAAATGAAAAAGTGTATAGTTTGTCTATCATTGTTTCACCTACAATCATCAGAACTTTATATATATGCATTGCACATTCAAAAAAGTTGTTTTTCGACAGTAAACTTAAAACCCCTTTGAAATTATGATATTGAAAAAACGTTTCAAAATTGGTTTAAAAATAGCACTGCAAACAGCTATATTATCGCTGTACAGTGAATAATTTCGAGTGATTTCATAAGAATAGAATATTATCTGACAACCTATTACCGGAATTATTATCTTTTTCTTATTTCCATAGCAACGGGCAGGCTGTATTTTATTGTTATCTATTTGCATTAACATGCTATTATTAAATACTTTATTAAAAAAATATGTAAATTTGTCTTGTTTTATACACAAAAATATTGAAAAAACTATTATTCGTAAAAAGTTTGTAGTTACTCAGAATTAACAATTTTTTTGATTTTCTACGAATTCAAGAAATTTTTATAAATTATAATGGCTAAACTTGTGATTTTGAGTTTTGTTTTTGGTAGTAACGGCCAAAAAAGTATTTTGAGGATATAATCCTTGGATTTTTCAATTTGTGTTCAAAAGACAACTCCTGATGCAATTTTGGTATGATGTATAAAATCCTAAGCAAACGTTCCACACTGAATTTCGAGCAAATTTTATTAAGAACAGCTTTATATAAAAGCTCAACATCAGCTCAAAATAGATAGAGAACTTTTTATCTCTGCATTAGTTAATATGCAGTCTAGCCCAACAAACTTCTAAAAATTGTACCATCCCGTTTGCTCTACGTACCTCCATACCTGAGCCTTTAATTAATTGACCAGTTGGCCACACGGTTGCGGTGTGTATGTATGTGTGTCGAAGATGAAGCGCGTTAATTAAAAATTTAAATTGACGATGAACAATTTCATAATTTTCCGTCCCTCCTTTCCCGCGGTTTTCAACTGCACACTTGTTTGCACATTGTAGCCATAATGTCCATCGGCACAGTGCGACCGTTGCTGGACAATTCTCTGCCACACTGCAAGAGACAAAAAAAAACTGACTCAAATGGGTGATTGTGAGTGCCATGTGTTTGCATTCCCAGGCGTATTTTATAACACCCCCCCTCCACCACCCCTCAACCTCTTGCACATGTCCTGGCAGTAAATGTCCGAGGTTGTGTCCAGGATATGTAAATTTTGCGACAACGTTACGTACGAGCGTACCGCAATCAGGACAGCTCGTGAGAGCAAAAAGTAACTGCAAAAAACAAAAAACAAAACGAGATAGAGTTTTATCTGCCCGGGTATAGCTTGGGAGATTGTGAACTGCTCTGATTGTTATGATGGAATTATGAGCGGACGGGATTGGACGCAAAAACATGCTAACGAACGGTTGGGACTCGTTACAGCTGGTGCGTTTTCGTTCGTTCTGTTCAGTGGGGACAACTGCATTGCAATGTTTCCTACCCAACACGATTCTGTTGAATATCTAGAAAGTAGCTGCGTGCGTGTTTTCGAGACCCGAAAAACCAGTTAAGCTAGACAAGGAGTTTCCAAAACCCAAAACATTCCTCTGATGGGAAACGATCTAAATCAATCAAAAAACTTCGAATACAATCTATTCATGCGTGATGTCTTTATACACGGCATCAGTCGAAAGGACCTAAAGAACTACTTCACATCTCAAGGAGATCTAGAACCCTTCCAAAGCGAGTAATCAAATCGACTCCGAAGGTCACCCTTGGTAAGAAAACGCTAGGTCATTACCTACCTACCGGCCTAGTCTCGTGGGCATCAGCTTCCAAAGAAACTCTCCCCGCACCTGTCCGTCTGAGATCTTGGAGGGAAGTAGCGAGAGCATTACTCGACAGAGATCTGCAGTGCAGCAGACAAACGCGACGCAATCAAAAACCCGGCCGGGCAAGTTGAGGCAAGACCACTGCTCCAGCGACAAGTGTCTGGTACCTCAAAGGCATCTAGAATGCGCTTCAACGATACAAAAAAAAAGTCAAACCAGACCACTGGCGGCCAGAATCGACCATCTCACGCAAACGGGGCCACCACCACCAGCATCGAGCGACACTGTAAAATGTGTAAATTTATGCAAATTAGAGAACGTGTGGCGGCTTGGAACCCCTATACAACTTGTCCAACAACAACAACGGTTGCAGTTGTCTTGTGCCTTATTTAGTTACCCTTTTTGTTCTGCTCCACTAGATCAGACCTGTTAAATGAGAGCCGTTTTTGGCGCCGCCACCATCATTGAACCTGACCTGAAGCAGGTGTCACAGCTTGGATGACTTACAAAAAAAAAAAGGCGCGCACCCAATTTTTGAACCATCTGGACCAGCCGGTCTCTGTCACCATTCTCCAGAAGCTACGCTCCATCCGGTTGCGAAAGGATCTTATCAGTGTTTTTATTTGCTCACTGTGCGCGTTGTTGCCTACAGTTTTTTTTTGCCAGTACCCCGCAAGAATAAATGTGAGCTTATCGGAGTCGTGTTGCAGACGTTTTGCTAGCGTTTGCGTTCTAGTGGAGTCTTTTTCTCAATGAAAGATAAGAAAGTGGTTGCCCACACAACGATCCACTTGCCGGTTTTTCTGTTTTGTGCACAAAACCATTGCCGTTGCTTTGTAGTGTTGTCTAGCAGGCTGCTCAGGAGAATTTGTAGCTGGATCAAGCCCAAATTAAACGTGAATGAAGTGGTGCAATTTAGAACACACTTTGCTTGCTTCTCCTCCCAAAAAAAAAGCTAAACAGAGGGAAAGAAATGTGTCATCAGTTCCACACGAAAACCCTGTCATGTACAGTTACTATCAAAACCCGGTGTTGCGTACAGTTTTTCTTGAGCTTTCCCAGACGCTTGGTCTGTGGGCTGCAGAATAAATTCGCAGCCCGTTACAACCCATAATGGGGCAGTTTCGTGGGCTGGTGTTTTATTTTCGTATCCTTCACTGCGACCACATTAAAGGTACTGTTTGAAACAGACACCACTGTACGGAATGGATTCAATGCTTAAGTGGCTTTCTTCAAAGTGAACGCTGTGGACGATAATGCTAAAGTCTCTGGGGACATTAGGTTACATCGGGAGGGAAAGGATAGCATACTACAACATCGCAGGAGGGTAGCTTGGTGGATGCTGCGAGAGAAAGTGAGCATCATATCGCACAATTACACTTTATTACCAGCGGCACCGTCGAGGGTGAATGTTCTAGATATTACTTGCACGCTGGGGAGGGCGATTTTGGTTTGTTTTTTGATGTTTGTTTTATTGGAAAACTTTGTCCTGTGAGCTTTGAAAGCAGCATTTTAGACGAGTGCAATACTGCCTAGATATTTCTTGCTTAGATTGTCTGCCTTTGCATAGTGTATCAAATTCAATTCTTGGATATTTGTATGATATTTTCTTGTAAAAAGTATTTCTAAAACAGGTTGAAAATATAAAAAAAATATCGAACATAATCTTTTTCGATTATTTATTTGTCTCGTATGTTTTTGGAATTTCTCTTCTACAAAGCAAACTAACTTAAACAAATTTTTTTGAAAAGGTATGACATTAAACTCTTGAAGATCTTGATGTGTCAAATAAAGATTAATTCTAAAAATGTTTTTTGAAGACAGTTCTTCCCATATAAACTTCTTCAACAAGCGAGACACCTTTTAACCTCAGAAGTTTATTGATAACTTTAATTTTGACACCAAACAGAATGGATTGAATAGATTTAGTGATTTGAACAATTCTGTAAATTTATATTCTTGGACCTTAAGGCGAGGTATTTTCCAAAGTGTTTTTCAAATACATTATTTTCCTCATTAATTTCCGATGTCATCTATTAGTACCAGAAACATTGGATACCTACTATCCCCCAACAAAACAAAACAAACAGTGCTAAAACTTAGTACTCCTGGCTCCCCAAGATAAACCTCCCTCCTGCCAGTAGACACGAAGGAGTGGATAAGAGACACTTATATCTTCATTACATTTCGGTAGAGTGTAAATAATTCATTCCCTAAGTGTCCAGGCTACTTTAGACTTCCTGCTTCATCGCTGGAGGGGAACGAAGCGCTTGCAGATAAATGAAGAATCGCTTCCACCACTCCTACTTCTTACCGAGCAAGAGTGTGCAAGACGTCATGGGGCGCGCACTCCACAGTGTTGTTGCGTTCAACTTCAGCGCCGGTGCTGCCCAGGTTAAAGGAAGAAGCTAAAAGCAACAACCCAGTGAGATAAGAAGCAAAACATACTTTTTTGTGTGATATCCTCAGCGAGGTTCGCATCCCTTTGTGGAATGAGCGCAGAAGCAGTAATCGTAATGTTTGAAATCATAAAACAAAGCCACCTTTTTGCGAGTAGTACCACATTCCAGCGATCCGCACACACCTTGCGGCGGAAGAGCTGAGAGCGCGGTTGGGATGAGGTTTTGTAGAGCAAAATTATTACTATGCCTCACACCATTGTGCGATGGGCTGGGTTTATCGGTGGACGATAGAGTGAAATGGTTCGTATCTGTAGCAAAACAACAACAAAAAAGGGTCGTCAAGGCGCGATGGTTGCGCGCCATTGCGCTTGAGATCTTCCAACATTCCGAGGTAATCTTCGCCTGTCTACCTTTGTTGGGACGTTACTACCCCATTACCCATCGTACACAAGCACGCCTAGGCAAAGGAAGATCTCTGAAGACCAGGAAACAGATCAAGACATCCAAAGACTCCCTACTGGAGGGGGGGAAGGCAGATAGAGCGACCACAGTAACGAGCCCCAGCTGCACAAAGCAGAGCGCAAATGCACTTTTCATGTTTTTCTAAAGTTTACACCACACCCTCTCCTCTGTCTTCATCCCATCCCATGAGGATGACACTGGAATGGAACGCCGGCAAACAATATTTCCAGCATTCTGAGCAACATCCGCCTGCTCACACTTTGCACACCTCCAGAAGTGTACAGACGACACTCCGCGCCTTTTGCTAAATAGTTCTAGTTTTTAGACTTCCCCTCGGAGATGGTTCCCAACAGCTCCAACAGTAGCAGCATCTTCTCGGGCGGCTTGCCCTGGCACGAAGAAGCCGCGCGAACGATTCCGATCGATGCATTACTTCCTCATTCCACAGGCAACGCAACGACGGCTTCCAGCGATGATCACCCGGGGATGGAATCTTTCACTCTTCACGCTAGCAAAACTGGTTAGCACAAATTGAATGATGGAACGATTTAACTATTCCGGCGAGAGAATGCACCAGCGGCGCCGAGAGTGCACAGATTTGTAGCGCATTAGTGTTGTGCTTTCCCGAACACAAGCAGGATGAAGTTTTCCTTCAAACCAACCGGATAAAAAAAATGGATCATATTTGGGTGCGGGAGAAAACTTTTCAACAAATAGTTTTGCTTTCGGGTGGAATGTTTTTCTCCGTCAGAGTTGCTGCTTTCTTCGCCGGTAAAGGTTTCGGAAGGGGGTTTTCGGGTGTTGTTAAAAGTTGCGGAGCGATGACAGTTCGTCTGCTTTTGAGGCGAATCAAATTTCATTAAAATAATTGGGTTTTTTCATAGTTCTGGGGACTTTTGAAAATTGTTTTGCATAAAGACTGCGCGAGTAAACTTTGTGCTGAGTAGACGAACTCCTGGAAAAGATTCAAGATGTCTCCGATAATGGTTTTTACTGTTAGAAAACATCGTAGTATTGTATGGTTTAATCTAGCTATCCGAAAATCTGTGTCGATAAGCAGCTCTGCCATCAAAATTCAAAATTCTCAAACGCTGGGGTGTAGATATGAACCCCTTTATTTACACGATTTCGATAGCGACCTTACCCCACGGAGAGTTGATATGGATAGTGTATCAGTTACTTTGTACGAAAGAAATATTCTGACCTACGTTAAGCTATCGGTTGTTGACTTACACGGTTTTTTATCTTGAAAGTTTTAAGTACGGTAAATCCCTCATAAAATCAGAATCTATAAAGAATGTCAGCTGTGTGGTGGGTTCAATGGGTTGCCATCTTGCTACGGCATTTATTCGTCGATGAATTATTTCCTCGATGTGAGACGTTGAGGTGTATCGTTTAAAGAAAACATAGAATTAACCTTTACAGCGTCAAGGAACACGTCCACACGTGGTACATTTTTGGAGAAGGTATAGAACGATTTTTTTTTGCTGGGATAAGTATTTTTGCGCCGATTCAAGAAGGGAAGGAAATTTAAACAATGAGTGGTTCTTGAATTAAGAATTTAGTTAGGTTTTTTTTAGCATTTTATTTACTTTCCATATAACGACACAAGAGAAAAAATGAAACATTAAAAGCAATGACAACAATCGCCTATTGAACAGCATTAATCTAATTAAAAGTAAAGGCATGCAGAGAACTTTATCCACCAACAGGCTTTGAAGGGACAACTGAAAGAAGAAACATTCCGGTCGTGTCATACGACAATAATTTAGAAATTAGAAAATATATTTTTCAATGCTTCAATTACACTTTTCATAATTTATAGTTGATCACAATTGTTTGGAGGGCTAGATTTAGCAAAAGAAAGTAAAAGCAATGGATTTTTTTTATTTCAAAACTTATAAATTCATTACGAATGAACAAAAACAGAAAAAAAGATATCCAAGTAATTAGATTTGAAATTGACATTTACTTGTCGAGAGTGATTTCACACATAAACTGCATAGCAAAGGGACATTATTGAGTCATGTGTAGTAAGGTATTTTAGTCTGATTCTCTTATGAACTATACTCATTTGAGTCGAAGATCTTCTTCGCTTATGCCCAGGCAACAAAACAGTCATCCTTTCTCCTTCTGGTATATAGATTTTGTAATGAGCAAGACCGAGAAAACACGTCGATTTTGCTACCTGTGTGAAAGACTAGATCGATGGTCGGATCGAATAACCAACAACAAAAATATATCCCAAACCAAAGGTTTTGGAGCATCATTTTAAGCAAAGTTCTAAAGTTCGTGTATTCAAATTAAATATTCAAAACAACAAAGCTTACCAAGATTGACCCCCTAAAGGTTAGCAAAGCCCACAGCGCAAGGCCTTCGTTCGGTTCGAAAAAGCCTGTTTTATTGACATTTAACCAGCAGACGGCAGGCACGGCGAGGTAAGCAAGCCGGTTGTGATCTTTAAGCCCCCGTGTCAAGATGATCAGCTGACACTTTGCCGGAGGAAGATTGCTTGATTGCCCGTACCGAACCGTTCTCATCCATTTGATTGGAGATGGAAAGAGATGGGCCTGGTGAGTGGGCGAGAGCTTAAAGAATTATGAACATCCTCGACAGCGGTACAATGTGTGAAGAGTCGCAAGGAAAGCCTAGATAAAGATTAGATCCAATGTTTACAACCCAGCATGAACGCTAATCTTGTGATGTTTATTGGCATGTAGCAAGCGGATGATACTCCAAAGAAACATGACATCTACAACACATTTATACATTGTTTCCATTTCCCTTGCCGGTTCTGTCGAGCTCCATTCCAGTCCCTCCAGATGCATTGCCAAGAGTCCGAACGAATCAACGCCACGTGCTGTGCGCACAAACACATGTTGAGACGTCCATACGATTTCCAGCCCGATCAGCAATTATGCACAACTTCCGCAAAACGGGGGAAAAGTGTTACAGTTAAACCGACCCGGATTCCCTTTCTTCAATCGGCTTGTAAACACGAACCTGTTGAACCGTCTTCACCAGGCCCCCTTGGACCCCCACCCCCCCGACTAGATGGACTGGAGCACGGGTAATGAACGACACCAAGACAACCTCAAACTGTCCATTCCAATGTCCAGCCAGGGGGAAGCGGGATGACCTAATGTTTGCCGACGCAATGTAAACAAATGTCCATTGTAGAACTGCAACGAATGCACTCAATGCACATTGTACTCCACACACACACACGGACCCTATGCGAACGAACAGCAGAAGTAGGGCCACGTGCAGCAAGAACGTTTTTAGCGCAAGAATTTTATGTCAAATTGGTAATGGCATCAATTTTGTTTGGAAGGAAGCAATTAATTGATGTATTTTGAAGGCAGAGAACATTAACAGCTTTGTTGATCTTTGATCTTGTACATTTGCCACACTCAAACACTTTAACAGCAAAATGAAACGTGTTGGTGTGCAAGCCCGTCTGTAAGCCACCTGTTATTTCGAGCTGTCTGTTATTTTTCATTCTCTCAGCTTCTCGTGCTCGTACGGTTTCGAGCCTCGAGTAGTGATTGTCAAGAGTTTACGGCTCGCGCAACACGCTTGTGCGCGATCGCGCGGTGAAGCACCACGAGCAATGAGATTTATTTTCGATGGGCCCCCATCGGTTGAAATGTTAACCTGTTTTCAAACAAGTTTCGAGTTCCTGCCCGGGTCTCCGAAATGCCGAAGGCTTCGAACGAGAAGAAGCCGCGAAGTCGTTTCCAAGCTGGGTGTGATTTGTTTGACTCGGTTTAAGGTGTCGTGCGATTGAAAACGAGATCGATCTGTGGTCTGCGCTTAGGCACACGCCACCTTGCAATGTGATCGTCGTCTTGTGTGCAAATATTTCACTTGCAATAAGATCGTGAGGGACGCGATGTGGTGCGGTATGCAAAAAACGAGAAACACAGTTGCAGCCAGTACTGCAAACAGAGCGCAGGGACTGTCCCGAGGTTACAAGTGCAAGTGCAAGCTTGCAACCATCGGGCAGCAAATGTAGTTCAAGTCGCCACTTTTTGCATACGCCGGCAGTGTGCATCGCTTTTTATAGCCAACATGTTGCCGCTTGCATCCGTTCGGGGTGCGTAAAGAACGTACGAACGCACTTGAATGAGCCGGCGTCAAGTGTATCACCTTCATTGTTAGAATGAATGCAATTAATTAACTGCATTTCGCAGCGCGTTTGCCGGCACACCTGGTGCTCAGATGGCGATCGGCGAGGGTTAATAAGCGAAATGAAGGATCTGACTGAACGCATCGTTATTCTGCTGACGGGAGCGCACGCTCCGCTGGGAGAATGCACAAAGTGTGATTTGCGAAGTGGCGGCGAGAAAAATGCATAAGGTTTGTAATGGAATGTTTTTTATAGAAATGCATTTAATACGATTAAATAGCAAGTAGTAGAATAGCAATAGAGAAGGAATTTCAGGATAAATAGATAGTAAAATTCTCTGCAGGAACATATTTTTGACATTATTTTAGTAATAAAGTATAAATGTCAATATTTTAATCATTAAAGAGCAAAATGATTACATTTAACCATTTATGGGATTAACTATGGACACTTTGTCCATAGAGGGACTGAAAACGCTGATATTGTAAATAACTCAACTGATTGAATCTCTTAACTCATGTCTCATGTTTTCCAGTGGATTTTTTATGCATGGGAGACTTAGTTAATACGTAAATTATAACAAGAAAGTATAACAAGAAAGCAAGGCATGCCCAAGCCTTACGGGGGAAAGATAAGGACTCAGCGCGTTTAACTCATCAAAAGCAAGTTCAAAACTTTGTTGACCTTATTTTTAGATTTATGTGAACATGTTTTCGAAAATTGAACATCGTTCAAAAAGGTTAAACACTTGAGTTTAATATGAATGGAAGAAACACCCACGCTTTAAAAAATGAGCTTACAATTTATTTACAATTTATTTGAAAAATTTTAGTTATCCAGCTAATAATTGGCCTACATAACATTCATCGCAAAATAAACCTGATGCAAACCTAATGATGAAACATCCTATTAGATTTACTTTAAAACTAAATAAAAAAAAATAACACACATCCTAAACTTTTCACAGTAAACTTTTCATATTAAAACCAAAAAAAAAAAATAAAACACAACCTAAACTTTTCATTTTAAACTATAAAAATAAGTTCGCATGGTACTTAAGCTAGAGTTGAAGTCTGGATTTAATTACGGGACATTAAATGTTCATTTAAGCCTTTACCTGTTGTCTTGTTCCATGCAAAACTACAGTTTTTATTAAAGTTTTTGTATAAAAATCTCATGAAAAAGTCCTCAAGCATAAAAACCACACCCTTTCTGCTAGCTCCTTGGTTTTCGAGATAAACCTATAGTACCAATTGCAGGTATTCCCCGATATACGGACCTATCAATGCGGACCAGGAGCAATAGCGTACCTCGAATATTCGCTTATATCGAATTCATGGAGAGGTTTCATATGTACCTGAATGTATGAGTGTCGAAACAGTATGAGTACCAAGCAATAGCACATTTCACCTGTTTTTTTATAGTTGAAACCATCATAAGGATCCATGATGACCAAACTCAGATAATCAGACAATTTTAGCTTGCTTCAGAAAAGAAATCAGAAAAGGTACGGTGTCCCAGAAGATTTGGCAACCATTATTTCCACTTGACATTTGACATTTACATTTGTTGTGACATATGGTCGTAGATTGAAGGATATAAACAAAAAAATTCAATTCCCATAATTACGGCTCTTGCAACAATGTCTCACCACGTGATTGTTATTAAATTTACAAAGCATTACCTCCTTGAAACTGATTCCGGTCTTCTTCGGTTGAAAGTATGTTGATAGTTACCCGATAAATATGTACATGTAACTATCTTTTGGTGTCTAAAAATTCATTCTTCTGCTTTTTCCACTGGCTGTCAAACAATTCTTCATCCATTCATGCTGCAATACTTACACTAAATCTACGTGATATTTGTTTATTATCTTGCCAAGATGAAGGTCAGTGTTTCCTGATAGTTTAAGTGATGAGCGCTAGGCTCGTTAAAAATCATCACTTTTGTTTTGGTAAATAAGTAATCCGTAATGTGTACCGTTTTATCGGCAGATCAAACACGCTTCTATTTTCCCTAAGCGTCTGTCGATAGCGGTGCTGAACCAACTTATCTCCCTCTTGCTCTTATTCCTCAGAAAGCAAAATCAAGGGAATCATTATGATGTGCACTTTACATTTACGTTTTAAATCACTTTAACTAGTAGGAAACAATGTCCTAAAAAAAAACTAAAACTTTTCACGCTGGCTAGTTTTGCCTGTGATTTTGTATCGAGAGCTTGCAGCATTTTAGCCGAGAAACGTCAAAACACATACAAAAAAACTGGCTTAGGTCATCATAGACCCCATTGCGTTGCTACTGCTAGATTGATACACGTTATTACAGGCTTTAAAGAAAAATTCTTTGAATTGCTTGTATTTCAAGTTGTGTCTGGTAATTTAGTTTATACCAGTATGCTTATGACTAACAAACTCATACTGGAAGTATGACAAAAATCGTCAATGAGTATTCAACTCGTTAGAGTAAAAAGTCATGAAATGACAGTTTCGAAAATTCGCGTATATCGAGTATGGCGTATATCGAGTATGGCGTATGTCGAGGAATACAAGAATTGATTAGATGATCTCATATCATACTTGAGTTTGATTTATTTAGATATGATTTCTTAATCTAAACCACTTCTACATTTTAAGAAGACATTCCCCTCAATAACACTTAAGGAACTCAAAACGAGCTTACGACTTCAGCTCAAAATGTCTTTCCAGGTGTATTTCAACTTCAATCATCTATTAATCAATAATGTTTCGTCACAATTCTAAAAGATTTTTTTATAAAAGCTAATTTTGTTAGCGAAATTCTCGTATTGAGGAGACTCTAGATTCTTTCTTGAATATGTTGCTCTAGCCTGGTTACTTAGATCCTCAGTAAAATGCTACATTTTCGACTTTTCTCTCATACTGGAAGGAGTATCCTATGTCTAGGCTTTTATGAAATAAGTCCAAAGTTATCTACGTCACTATTAGTACATATAGGAATATGAGAAAAAAGGACAAGAAATACATCTTGCTTCTCGTAAATTAAAATGTGGCATTTGTGTATTATATTTATTCAAATTTTTCAATCCTTTTAATTATAGATTATTCTTATTATGCTCATTGCGAGCATGAAGTGTAAACATGAAATTATTTACCAATTTCATTGGTAAATAATCACTCCGTAAATTATGGTGCGGCGGGAAGAAAATAACTAAGCAGCACAAATATTCCCTCCACTTCAAGGGCTCCAATTTTAATTACTATTTTCTCAACCAATTTTGCCTGATTAAAACAGTTCTTATTTTCACACCCAAAAAAAAAAAGTTCCCTGATTGGTGCTCACGCACTGGCAAAGTCCTGCTCACGTGTTATTAACCCTAACAAGCGCTCCCTTACGCACCTTCCCCGAGGGAAAACCCCACAGCACCAGGGCCGAACCCGTCCACCATCCGCCAATAATTCATCGTGTCACCTTGCATCCGTCATTAAACGGTGCTGGGCGCGCAGCCGGTTATGCGGACCTGTTGCAGCAACCGATGCATGCAAAACCGAACGCGAAATGCGTATAAATTTCACCGAACCTTGCCGGACCACGGGCGTCGAGCAGCAGCAGCAGCAGCGAGCAGACGATCATAAATAATTATTTTTAATGCTCACCGCCACCCTGCAGTACGGTGCGAAACGTGCGCGCTGCGTAGAGCATATGTCTCCACCGGTCGAAGGCACACCCGAGAAGGCTAACCTTCCAAGATTGATTTACAGTCAGACGACGCGCACCGAAAGACGTCCCTTGATCTTCCGAAACGGCAACAACGGTGACGATCCTTCCTCCCCTTTCTGGAGGTGACCAGTTTAAGTGTTGGAGCTCTAAAATTATACCACCCGAAAAAAGAAACAACAGAACAGAAGTAAAGACGGCATGCGAACGAGAATCACTCTTTCGGCACGCACGGACTGCATTCTGTTTGACCGTGGAACGCCACTGATGGTGGAGACCAATTTAAGAGTGCGTTAAACAACTTTCTTCCTGCTGCAAGTTGCTGACACGAGGCGACAGAATGCAGCGCTTGTGGAAATTTGGAATGTATTTTTGTGCCGTATCTGTCGGTTATGGGACGTCCCGCTTTTGGGGCAGTTGATTGTTGGCGCCGTTGGTTGCCGTTTGGGCAGGAGACTGCAGAGATACGTAATCACTTTCTTGAAGAATTCGGTGCATATACTTCAGGCGAATTGATTGAACTTGATCAGTGGCTCGTTGATGTCCCTTTTGAATTAAGAAGCATTTTGTTATTCAATGACTAGAGGAGCATCATTTATACCACTTCAACTATTTGTTTCTACACCCATCTACACGGCTTCCCGTGGCAACAAAACGAGCGTGGAAAAATGATAATCATCCCTTCGGTTGGCTACGTCCACCTCAATCAACACGTGCTAGCGACGGCTTGGGCCATCGTTTGTCACACGTGGGGTTCGCTCGACGCGTTCCCCCATTGCTTACGGCCAATTTTTAAATTCCCGAACGAGTTCCCCCTCCGCGTCTTTCACCGTTCGACACATTTCTTTCCCTCGAGGTGGGAAGTGTTGTAGCAAGCCTACTCCACAGATTGGCATGAAAAATATGTAACACACAAACGAGCGGGAGGAAGAGCCTGTCACTGGGCCAAGGTGAAAGCCAATTTTCGGGATGCAATCTCCCACGAGAAAAAGGGTTAAATGAGGGAGCAAAAATTAAAAAAGCACAAAACATAAAAACAAAGCACAGTCGTGTGTCTGTGTGTTGATCCCGGCCAATTTGAACCCCCCCCCCCTCCCCTTTCCTTCAAGCTAGTGCCCGTGGGGCGCTTTTCACTTGATTGATGCACCGCGACCTGATTCCGGCGATGCCAGAGCCAGCGGGGCTGAGAATTGGGTCGGTGATTGGGACGCTGTGCCCTCACCCTTTTTGGACGTATGTTTGTGCCTTCTATGTAGGGGTTTCGGATGAGGGGGGGGGAGGAGGTTTGTGCCCTTTTTGCCGTCCTCCTCTCTGCTCCATTATTGAATTAGCATCTCTTTATGAATGATAAAGAAACGCGGATGCTCTCATTTTGGACGGTTTACCGTATGGGTTAGCTGTCGTAATGATGTGTTTATTTTCGGTGCTGCTGTCGACCTCGTGGGTGCCTAATTTTGGGGTGCTTGGGTGGTTGGCTGGACATTGGGACAAGCTCACGAGGCGAGAGTTGAAATTTACGTTGGTGAAAGATGGTCGGGAGAACCTCCAAGAGTCTTTTGTTGGTGTTGAACACTTTAATGTGGAAGCGTGGTCATAGCGAACATGAAATGTGGGAAAATGTATAGTTAAACATAAAAAAGGGGAAAACTCCTGTGTTAGAGAAAACTCTAAACAGAATTTTAGTGAGACTTCGAGCATCCATTTTAAGCAGACATGTGCAAGAGTAAAAATAAAACCACAACTGAGAGAGAACATTGAAAACTGTGTTTTCCTACAATAAAATTTTCTTACAATAATCATACTTTAACCCGAAATTCCCGAATATTACAATTTTAATACAAAAAACCTTCTCCAAAAAATGCTGTTGTTTAGGATAATGTAATCTTCGCTTCACACCTCAAGGCAACTGATAAAAACATAAAAAAACTGTAAGTAATCCACAATTTTTCACATCTCCAAATGATGAAATCAAATTAAATACTACGATTATTGGATGTGCGAATGAAATTTCTTTTTGGCAGCTTCCACTAACTGTCAACAGGTGGCGCTAGTTTAAAACAAGATAACGTAGTAGAGTACGCCTCGTGTCCTACGGTTTTAAGTGAAATAATGGTAGTGATATTTATGGTTATCAATTTATAAAAACAGATAATCATGAGCAAGTATTACGGAAAACGAAAATCGTCTCCGGATACTTATATTGTTGATGGTTCGGGGTTTGGAATCAGCCAAAGCTGGTTCCGGAACAATACTTCCCACGATGACTAGTTACATTTAACTGAATAAACAGCTTTATAACTTCAATAAAAGAATATTGTTAAATAATAAGAAAATAATCATGATCATTGTTATCCAACATGAAACTATTAAAAAGTTAACTGTTATTGGATAACTTTTTATCAAATTGAAGAAAAAGCGCCTGAAGTAAAATAAAACAAAATAATTTGAAGGTAAAATGTATATTCCAGCATCACTTAAATAAAATTCTCGGTTTCGAGATACATCCCTTCCATTTCCTAATCAAAACATCTCTATTAACTTGTGACTCACTAATTTCGCTTCCCCAAAATTGCTCCGGAAGCTTTCCATTTTCGACCACTCATTACGTTCCAGCTCACCGCGCCACTGGACACTGATAAAGTCGAAAGTTTTGGGCACAATTTTAGGGAACTCACCACTAAACAAAAACCACCGGCATGCACTCCACATTAGTTTTCGTTCACCACGCAGCCACAGAAAAATTCAAACAGCAATTTTGGCAACCGCTTGTTTTGGGGGTTTCTTTTTTGTCTCTTTCTCCTACCCCGCCGACAACCCTATCGACCTTTGTGCACGACCAAAACTGACCAAACATGCAAATTATCTGCGTATGTCATGCGTTTCACAACCGGCGCGCGTTTGGGGCGACCGTCGGGGCAGCGTCGTCGTCGTCTGGGGCCTTATCCGTGGCGTGTTTTTATGGAGCATATATATATATTTATTTTTTTTTCGGGCAGGCCAGAATCGCACCACCGACGTAACTCGATAGCCGTGGTTACAAACCCGGAATTCTTTCGTTGCAATGATTTTTCGGGTTGCACACATTGGTTCACCAAAGGGAAGCAAAAGGTTTAGGGAAAACGCTTATGAACGTTAATCACATCGTGTACTAGGAAACGCAAAGGGAATGAATGAATTAAGTTCTTCTTGCTGTCGGTTCTTGGTATGCTAAGGCTCGCGGTGGCTTTTTAATCGATTTGAGGCTGAAAATTGGAGTTTAAGCGATAAAAGGGTGTTGATTTTACTTTTTACAGAGACGCCAAACAATTGTTATGTTGCTGTGTCTTTAGAGTGATTTTTTATCTGCACCACTTTGCCTCCAACCGCAGGGCATTGCAACACCCACCTGCTCAGTGAACACTGAGCTGATCAACAGCGGAATGCAGTAGAGTATAAAAAAGAACAGCCTGTCTCGCACAGTAAAAGCATATATACTTAAAAAATTAAGCGCTTACTAGTGTGCTAACGCTAGTATTTGTTGATTTGGGCGAGACTGATTACGAAACAAATTATTTGCGTTGGAATGTAACGCTTTAATGGATAAACAAATGGATTTAAAGCCAACAGAGCTGCTGCTTACCTTCGTTGCATCGGTGTCATTAACAGCATGAAAACATACTATCGATAAATGCGGATTTGAATGTTCTGTACAAGAAACTGGAAAGAGAAGAAAATATGAAAATGGAATTAATGTGAAACGAATGAATTGTATGGTTGATATTTTTTTCTGATTTTTCACTATTCCAATGTTTATGAAAACTTTTCAACCAGCATTTAATGTTCTACCCCTTTAAGATAATTCATTTTACGTTGCTCTTTTGGGGGAAATTTGTTTCCACGCTGGCAAATCGCCCGGCATCGCATCCATCAAGATGAAAAACCACACCGCTTCACCATGCAGGAGGTAGAACACATGCACACAACGGTCGTTATCGTAAATTGTGCCAACAAAAAATTACGACACTCTCAACCTTCACACTACCGTCGTTCCACGGCGCCATCCGATCGGAGAATAATTTGCACCGCGAAAAGCGTGGTGCTGCGTGGCGTATGCATCACACATAAAAGAGAAATTGCTTTCATGTTCTTAGCCAACCGGGCAACGAGAAATAAGACACCGCGCGAAACAGACCCTCTGAAAGGTGACGACTTTCCGCTCGTATACAACGACCAGGCAGCGCCACACACACAAAGTGCAAAGCGCTTTCCTTAACTAAGCCTCACACATCAAAGCGAGCAAGACACTTGGGACTGTGCAGGGTGCAATCCGATACTTCCGCAGGAATGTATAATGTCCCCCACCAGTTGGACGAAATGTATCCTGTGTCTAGATGCAGAACGCCTTTGGGCAAAGGCAGGAAACAAATAAATTCAGCTGATGTCTAAAAACACATGCAATCCGAGATTCGGCCGCGTGCTGCCGACGTGCGACGAGGTTGAGTGAACTTCGGCGATGGTGTTAATTATGGTTCCAGGTTCCAGGTCTTCGGTAAAGGTCATCGAGTTGGTTAATAATATCCCCGATGCAATATCCGAGAGGATCTTGCTTTACAGGCAAGAATTTATTGCAGAGTTCTGAGACATCTCCAGCACGCCGTCAAGGGAAATTCTCGCCATGAATATGAACTGCCTTTAAAGCCTATTAAGATCTCAAACCGTCTAACTGTCTTCGTTTATTCTAACGGATCCCATGGTCACGGGAAGGTACATTCCATTCCAAACCGCCGGCGTACACCAGGAAGTGACGCTAAAAGTCGACACCGTTTTTTGCCCAAACCACTTTGAAACAGTTACATTCAGCGTCGGAGTCGTCCGGACCGTGCAGATGATGGATTGCAAAATTACATTCATCAGCGCCTTGTGGATATACACGACGTACGATTAAGTCACAGAACACTCTTCGGATAGTCATAATTTTGCTCACAGCTGGAATGAAACTAGGAAGACTAGGAGGAGCAAGACTAGGATAGAAGTAAAAAACGATGGCTAAGACCGTGTTCCATTCCAACCATCTTGATCGCTCGTTTAATCAAGATCGTTCTGGATGCGACTCGCAGGCATTCGCTACGAGGGCATTTTGCTTGTTTGCATTCTCTGCTCCAGTTTCGTTTCGCTTCCTGTCTTCTATTTTCAATTTGTTGCCACTCCTTGCTGACTTCCTTATGCCGTACACGCTCCCGCTAAACACTGATCAAGATTACAAAACAAAACCGATCTAACCGTCTCAGAAGTGATCGAGATTCGCGTTCTGGGCGGCGGTTCCGTGTAGTGATGGGATTTTTCTTAAAGGAATGGTACCAGTTTCCTTACTGAAAGGAACGAAATGAGCCTGCTAGGTTCGTTAAACCTTTTCACTTAAAATAGAAACAGTTAAAAATATATAGTATGTTTGATTTGTATCTATTACTTTGCCTTATTTCGCAATTATTGCATTTAGATATCAGCTTGACCCGACATTTCCTTTAAATTTCATTTCTAGTTTCTCAGTAAAATAAGCTTACTATTTTGACCGTTATAGTGTTTGGCACTAACGCCACCTATTGCCTGCTAGCAAAGCTGTCTGAAACAATTTTAGCCAGCACTCCTTTCAACTTATTCTTTCCTACGTAAAATAATACAAAATGGGTATCGAAGAACTTTACTTAAAATATTAACTGGAATGTTCATGTTCATTAGTTATAGCAAAAGATAATAAAAAGTTTGAATGAAGGGTCCAACTAATTTACTTGAATTTGGAAAATGGTACAAGACAAGTAGTTTCGTAAAGAACATCCCATCACTAGTTCCTGGTGTAGTTCTCACAGGGTGAGAGAGCCACCGGTACTTATCGTATGCTCATCCAACCATTCATAACTGTGATGCCCCGTGTGGCTAAGAGTCCAACGTTCTTGGCGACCGGAACTCCGTTAAATCATAACCCCTGCGCCTGCTGTTCTCGAGTTTCGGCATCAGCAAAAGGCATCTGTACCGACCTTATCAAGATCACGCGGCGCAGGAAAGTGCTACTGGGTAAAGGAAGGCAACCCGTGTGTCCGTTACACGGGATCACCACGGCGTGACATAAGAGTCAATCATTTTGACGCAATTTTAGTGCTAGCGGAATTGGCGGTTCACCGCCAATAACGATCCGAGCTTCCCGCTCCGTGTGGACCTGTGTGATTATGGGCGAAAGAAAACCTTGGACAATCTTGGACGGATCTTTGTTGGAAGTTGAAATGAAATGAAGGGTTTGAAATGAGCTCATTAGTTACCTCTCTGCCATCATCTTCGTGTGATGGTGCGGCTTCGGAAAGTCAACGATCTGAAAGCTGCCGAGGAATGAACTTGCTTGACCTGTGCGTCCTTCCTTCCCTTCCCATCCATTTCCCCCCACACCGTGGATAAAGAGTTCATATCATGAAGATCGTATCAGCGGTACCGAATCGATCCCATCCAGACAACTCTCACTCTTTCAAACCGATAAATCACGCACCACACGCTAGTTTCTTCCCCCCCACGTTGTGTAGAGGAAGCACATTCCATCTTTCCAGGTCCGCACTGCACAACTCCACCGAGAAAGATAACCTCAAAACCGCACGCGGCGATGACCTCAAAGGGAACGCGCGTGCTCGCGCTCGTGCGAAAGTGGCAACTCATCGGAACTGATCTAGCGCATCGACCCAAAGCGCTAGCGCTGAAAAAAAAAAAAACGCATGAGGCTACGCAATCGCAAAATACGTCGCTCCCATTGCGGAACTCCCGTCCCAGCAGGCGAAAGATCATCGTGCCGATCGAGAAAACAAAGCAATCCTGCTAACAACAACAAAAGAAAAGACGATGGCCACACATCCACTTACACACTGCCGTGGGGTGGAGGGCTACTTGAACGCTCTTGACTTAATTGTTATTAATAATCGTGTCCAATCGTAACGAAAACTTGTCGTAACGCAGTCATCCAAAAACTACGCGGTTGTACTTGCCGATGCTACTACAGCGCAGCTAAGAAGAAGCTTGGAGGACGCGAAGTTTCGCAAGCGTAAATTTTTGTGAAGAGAGCGGTACTTGATGATCGATGGCAGTTGAGGCAGGCTAATGGAATTAGCTACTAACGCTCATCTATAGCTAAGCAGCCTTCTACTCCAAGACAAGACAAGATGCATCAGATCTCCCTTCCCAGTTTGACAGGTGATCGATTGGATGATCATCAACGGCCAGGCAGGTGATCGCGTAATATGCACTCGCTACCGTCCCGGTCATAGCGCGAGCATGATTTTTACCCCGTTCTCTTCAGAAACAATGTTGGCTAACCACCGTGTAATTGACGCAGACCACACGGTTCATTGCTTCATTAGCAACTCTTGTTTTCAAATGTCACCCTTTTTAAGATCTTTCCCTGCTGTGCGCCTATGAACGGTGAAATTGCACATTGCATCAGTCCTATTAGTCCAGCAACGCGTCGATGACGGTTTCGGAGAGCAATTTGGCATTTAATTGCTTGGAGTCGCTTGGATGGGTTTGATCGAGCGGACACGGTGCGTTATGAGACGTACAATGACTGTCGTAAGGGAAGATGTCGATGCCACTTTCCTTTTCCTGCTCGCACGAACGCGTTTCAGGAATGCGTTTCTGAGGCTTGCTTAGTGAAGATAATCATTGTGCAAATCACGCAATTAGAGAGAAGGCGGACACATGTCTGAAAAAATAATCATCCAAAGAAATGACACTAAAGACTGAGTTTCAGATTTTAAGATATAGTTTGGAGCAAGCTTGTGGTCTAAAAAAAGAAAACTCTAAAACGAATAATACAACACCAAATCGCTGTAGATTTATCGGTGTCGTGACACTGGATACGTTTTTTAACACCCTTTTGGAGTGATCAGTAGGGCAGTGTAACCAACTCCCCTAAAACGTCCACTTCCGCATCGAGCCTTGGGCTCGCTGCACAACAGTGACAAACCTCTTTCTCCTGCGACACGACATTGTCTTTGCCGATCGACACGAGCTGTTTAGCAAAAGCAGACGACTTGTAACCAAACACGACACCGCACCAGGGAGATCAAGCTGAACGTTGGCCAGCTCGGCACGCCGTCTCCACGTGACGTCAGCCGGGTGTTGCAGGTCTCTGCATCTTCAGGAATAAGGCAACTGCAACCTTTACTTCCACGTTGGCCCGGTGACTGGTGTGTTCCGGATGGAAATGACATTCCTAAACGGGATTTAATACCGCGAGGATCAAGTTACCGCACCGAAGCAGGCGGGAAGAGACAGAAAGCCTCGGCGATGCCCTTCTCCCAAAGACGACATCTTGTTTCTCTTGCAAAGCCGCCGGGTTCGAGTGGCGAGCCCTTTATGCGCACGAAGAAACACAGTACTAAAGTTTAGCAAAACAAAATAAACCCCCAGACCCCAAAACAAAAACATTCACCACTCGTTTCGGTTTATTGCTGAGAACGTGAGTTTGCATGACTTTCTACGACAGTGGGCGCTAGCTACAGAAGGAGGGCGGCAATAATAACGATACAAAGGAGAAAAAAAAACCTGCAAGCGTGAGAAACATTGACCGAGAAACTGAGCACTTGCGGTCAATATGCGACCTGCAGTGGTATTTCTTCCTCCTTCGAAAGATTCGATCGGAGGATGAAATGGTGAGTAAGCGAAACAAGGAACATACAACACCACTGCGAAACGGATGACCCGAGATATTGAGATTCCGATTTATCTTGCACAGCAGCGGCCTCCTAAGCAGCTCAATCTGTGCCAAAATGGATTCTAAGGAGTTCTCGAACGCGAAGCACTCTCGTCGACACGATCATCTGCCCTAACTGCTGCCACCAAACCTTATACGTTCGCCTGATGTCACCCTAACTAGCTCGGAAAGAACACAGCACACCTCGGTCGATCGGTCGTACCACGGCTAACGGTAAATAGTGGTGCGGTGTTCTAATGCACGACATGGACGCCCGCTACCACCACCCTCAAGTGGGGACGCAGAGAAGAGGGTGAGAAAATAAAGCACTTAACGATCGTAACAAAATCTTCGCGCCGCAACCCAGCAGCGTTCTTACCATTCGGTTGGACGCGCGGCGTTCCATTTGGGAAATTCTTCCCCGCCACGAACGAGGGACCCAGGTTTTCTCGTTAGATCTTCTCGCTTGGAGAATCGATCAGCCCAACAATAACAGCTTGAACAACTGAAGAGCACGAACAAAAGGCAAAGTGCGATTTGACAGGCGCAAAGGCCGCTTAAGAAGGGAAGCATCGAGCACCGAGTGCCCTTTAACGACAGAAGCACACACACACACAGTTGCTTTTGGAAGTTATTAACCTTGCGCAAAGGTTCGGTGGGATAATGGGAAGAGACTTGACTTTTAATTCCATTGGATACGGGCGAGGAATCGAATGCTTTCGAAGTCATTACACTTCGAAAGGTGTAGAAGATGCGAAATAGGGGGAGGAGGAGGGGAACCAAGTCTAATACAGGATTTGATGATGGTTTTATGGCAGGAATATTCAGAGACATTGCACTCTGCAATCCAGCATGTCTAATCTCACCCAATAATTTGTACGTTTTGTTGTTTTTTTTTGTGTTGTACCTTTCACTTTTCCTGTACAACTTCTAGAACTCCTCTGAAAGTCATCGTAAGATTCTTTATGGCTCTCTTTACTGACACCGTTAAGACTTCTTACCGCAATTAAGCGAAATACACCGTTTTGTTAGTTTTCGTTCTTGCATTACTTTTGTTTTTCGATACGCTTCCCCGACTATTCTCGTTATGTCACCTTACTGCTGCAGAGCTCTTAGGCAAGACATCCCGCACATTTATCAACCTGGCAGTCCATTAGCTTCACTATCGGATCGGAGATATCCTGGGCGTCCTCTCCCCAAAAAATTCTTTCCTCTGAAAGCCAGCAAAAGAAGTGACAAAATAGCAGTAGCACTGCTACCCGGTGAGAGAAAAACTGAAAGGGAACGTCCGATTGTATGTCGGGTGTCGAAAAAAGCCAACCAATGGCTCCATGGTACTATGGCGTAAATATACACAAAATGTCAAACCACAAGCCGGTGGTGACGGTGGTTTTATCGAAACTGCACCGCACCGGTGTGGACAGCTTTGTTTTGTGGGGGGTGGGTAGGTTTGGTGTTTGGTGTTCTCTATGGTTAATCTCACCCACCCCATGATGTCTCAACACTAAAACCCCCGAAAAAACACGCCAGCACAGGATCAGATAATTCACTCGACGGCCACCGGCTCGGACTGCTCGGAAAAGCACCTCTTTTTGTGGTGCAGCTGTACGACCTGTTCTAGCCGGGGGGATGTTGGAAATATTGAAAGGCAGGACAAGATAAATCTGTGTTGCTACGAGCGTTCGGGAATGTTGTCACATTTCGAAGAGGGCTTAAGCTGTGGCAATGTGACTGCGGCGAACCGGTAGAAGGTTTGCAAAACCGTCCATTTTAGTAGTTTATCGTGTGTTTTTTCAGTGTTTGGCTATTGCATTCAGATTTTTCCTGCAAGAATAAACTTTCATAAAACATGAAAAATTATCATTTTCGTTACTTAAATCGTTTTCAAAAAATAAACCGTCATTTTAGTAATGGGTACCTGGTGGCGGCTAGCGAAAGTTTCCAATTCTATTTTTACTCGTACACCCAAAGTGAGTAATTTTTCATTTATTTTTCGGGGTAACGAAAACGAACAGAATGCCAACATTTTTTTCTATCAACCTTTTAGACATTTCTAGTAAAGAATAAGCAAAATAACCTCATCATAAAGTCAACGCAAGGCTACCCAGTTCCTAGCCAACAGGTGGCGCTAGATTCAGATACGCGCATATTACACTACCAAATGAACTCGTCTCTATATCTTCTTTGTGGAGGTACAATAGATGGATGAAGCCCGGAGTGGATATCAATTAAAATTAAATATATATCGATTCACTAAACTTATTTAAGTTGTATTGTTATATGTGATGATCAGATGTTGCATTTAAAGTCGTTGGTAGTAATTTTCCAAGTAGTTTTGTCAATGATACTTTAGATTTATTTCTAGGATTGATCAAACTAGAGTATTGGAGAGTGTTATAAAATATAAAGATGCTTTTGAAAAAACAATTTCATAGTAATTTCAAAACATGAATGTAATTTTTTAGTTAAAATATTGTATGTTTAATGCATGTCCGTTACTTCTGAAAAAATATATATTTAAAGCGAAAGAACATTTACTTTCGTAATTCTGCACACTGAGTTTCACAGTTTCAAATGGAAACCTAAACTTTCATTGAGAATATTGACCTGAAAATACCAATCAAACTCCAATAAAACCTTTCTAGAAATGTCTGATCTATCGAAATTTGTATGCTTCACAAATTCACACCCTTACTTGAAAAGTTTTTCGACCCTTGACAAAGAAAGATTGCACCAATAATATTGTTATCAAAAGCATATCATACCCTCAGCGACCCTCATGCCAGGTGCAAACGCAACCAAAACTGCACCGGCAATATTCATTCATTGAAAGCTTCCAGCCTACGCAATACACTCCAAAACGTGCCCATACGGTTGTCAACTTACACACAGCTAATTGATGCAACATGACAAAAGGCAGTAGCACATCACTTGCAGTAGTGAAACTAGACACCCTTCGGACACTGCCGCCGCCACCATCAGCAGCAGTAGCAGGTTCAGGTTCCGTGTTATGTTTTTGATTGTATTTTGTAACAATCGTGCAAGAGAGAGAAAAAAAATGGGGCCACGTCCCAGTTTAGGGTGACCGACCGTACTGAACCCGAGCATATCTTGTCCAGTTGACACCGCTCGCGCCTGATGACGCGTTGTTGCCCGTGGTTATGAAATGGTGCTGGTGCTTTGGGAGATGCAACCGAGATTGGGCAGCATGATAAATCAAAATTCGATTGAGTTTAAATCAGACCAGCACAATTGGGAAGTTATTGCGTTTCAACGGATACCGGAGAGCATATGATGAGTCAGCGATGTTCGCGTGGTGCATAGGAAAGGAGTTGACTATCGAGAGATGCTCATTGCTTCATCTCGGGAAAAGCTTCCAGCAGGGGAAGAACAGGCTTCCGAATCTCCAAATTCGATAAGATTGTGAAGCTACTTCAATAATGTTATCTTGTTGAATAATTGCCTTTCTACCATATGGACGTGTTCCTACAATTCCTCCTAAAAATAATCTTGACGTACACGAGTAACAAAGAAGAACCAAGAATTAATCCTTATATCTTTGCGCCGTCCTCTCGTTTTCCTCTTGCTAGAGACGCATCAATCAATCAGCCGGGCCCGAAGGAATCCCTCACCTAGTTTCGCTAGCCACCAGAGCATCCTAGCGAGCATCTGCCGTCGAGCAGCGCAGCAAGGCGAAGGTGAGTCGTATCGGAAGCCCATAAATCAATCAAAATGTCAATGCACCGTACTGCGCTTGTGATGCGTGTGCATGTGTGTGGATATGCTAGACACACTCTCGAGGCAAGCGCCTTGGCGGATTGCCGGTTCTTGGGCTGCGAAAAGCGGAACCACAACTCGAATGTCTTTATTTGTAGCGTTTTGCTCACAGAATTCCTTATTGGATCGGTGAGGACGGAGCATTGGATGTGGTCTGTAAATTGTTGGTAGCTAGTCTGGTTGGTAATTATGATTTTCTTGGGTGTCGGTGTGTATCGTATGCCATCCATCGCACGGTAACAGGTCCGTCGAGAGGAAGTCATCGAATTATTCCCAACAAAGCCACATGAGAATGCTTCTAGCAGCAAATCCAAGAACATCAATTGAGATAAATACGCTAGAATTCTTAACTGCAAAAGACAGAAATTCAAACATTTAGCAGTTCTTACATTAGAAGCATGCCTACCGTTTAACGAACTAATCATACGGGAAAAACTAATTAAGGTTTAATAAAATTGAAGTTCCTCACCAGGATCCTTCAGAGCTTCTACATCTCATCCTCGCAATTGAACCGCTCTCAGCAACAAAACGATCTAAAATCGTCATCCAAGACCACGAACCGAATGCCTACATCCCGTCCGTTGTGATCACATAACAGATGAACACACAACCCATGCCCAAAGATGCACCTTGGCGAAGTAACAAATCTGCTACGCACAACACAACAGATGCAAAAATATGCGCATGATACATCTGAGTGGAAAAGCGAAACTTTTTAACTGCCAGGCACGTAAATGGAAATTGATAATTGAAGAAGGACTAGAAGTGAACTCCACACAAGCCGCGAGTGCTAGCGGATGCGCTGGTAAGGAACAAATAAGGAACCTTGGAGGCTTGACAGAAGTAGCACTCGGCGTCCAGAACGGCAACGGAACAGGTTCTCGCACTCGCAAAAGCCCACAAAAGGTAACGCCGCTGTACCGGAGCCCGTTCCACCCAGCCCTGGTTATCGATGAATAATTTGTTTGCCAGCAGAAAAAAGAAGAAAAGCCTCAATAAAGCTAGGCGGTGTGGCTTAGGGTAAGTTCTCGATTACAGCGATGCTATTGTAAACAAAAGGAAAAAAGCAGTAAAACTCATTTAAAAAAAGTGTAAAACAATGAGATAAGCATAGCGATATGACAGAAAAGAAGAATGAACCGAGCAAGAGCGAACAAAACTTGAGCAAAGATAACAAAACAGGAGAAAAGAATGGATAGCGAAACCACCAATGGATTGGAAGCAATTGCACCCCGGCGAAGAATCGAAAACGTAATGTGCAAAAATAACTCGTGTAGTAGCACACAGAAAAACAAACAGTGCATGCGAAAAAGCGTATGATTAATGAAACAAGGAAGAAGGGTCCCGGATAAGCTGGGGCCGGGCGACTTCGTGCGGAATCGTCGCCCGTTTGTCTTCTGGAGCGCGAGGGAATGCTCTTCTGCCATCGGTTTCGTATCCAATGGGTGCTTTCCTTCCGTTTTTATCAGTATCCAAAGGGAACCGAGAGAGCCAACCAAGTCAGGCTGGAAGGGAACGAAACGATCACATGGCACATTGAAGCAAGATTCGTTATTTATGATATGTTTGTTTGGCCCGTGTTTCACCGATGGGACCAGACTGCCCACTGAAGAGTGGAGTGAGCTAGAGATGATAAATTTGCTCATTGTTCCTGTGTTTTCTTGCGTGATGGCGATGTCTTTAGGTGGTAGTGGTGGCATCCTGCAGAGATTATGGACATCAGCTTGAAGGAGAGAAGTCAATTCTCTTGGACAGTGGGTTCTTGTGGAGCACGGGAACGCATTTCTAAACGTTGACAACGAAACCGCATTGACGATTAGCCCTTCGGGAGGATTTGAAATCTAATTGCATTAAAGCCGCACAGCAACGAAGCCGTGATGCGTTTGAAAGGCACTGTCTGTATAGGGATGGATTAGACATCTGAACCCTCAAACACTTGCTCTATCTGCTCATCAATGTTTCAGCCATGTCCAGGAATTACGACTATGCCGCTATCATATCCTCCCGTGGCTATCGACGTGGCTATCGATTGCACAATGACCGCCGGCAAGGACCAAACCAATCAATGACGCCGTGTAATGTACACGATGAAGAGCAAGTGCAAGAGTTCATCATCATCATGCTCTCCGGCAGCAGCGACATCACGAAACGACACCCAAGAGCAGCTTTCCGACAAACTTTTGAAAACCTTATCAAATATTTACAATCAAATTATTATCCATCCCATGATAATCCGACTCCGGAAGTCTTCTCAATAATGCAGACACTTTATCTCTCTCTCTACCTCCTCTCTCTCTCTCTCTTCCCTTCGTAACAGTCTAACAACTGCAAGCGATGTGCATCGAACGCTGTTTACTAGTTGGCTTTTGGAAACTCCGCTTCCTCCGTTACTCGTCACAAAACTCCAGAAACTCCGCCCGTGAGGTGCAGCGAAATGTTGACTGGAAAACTACTGCTTGCAGCTAAACAAACAAGCTCGTAAACTTCTCCTCCCGATTTTCCCGAAGCAGCCGGTGCACACTGGGGACAAGAACTTTTTAACGAGCGATCTAACTATGATCGTTAGCGTGCGAGTGATGGACTTTCGAGAGTGAGAATGTAATGGAATGGATTAGTACCAGTTCTAACGTTCCTTTTTTACACGCTTCCTAGTTTAGTGCGGTAAAGAGGGTGAAAATAAACGGTAGTGGAGTGATGGTTGAACTTTCTGGAAAATGCAATAATTCTACGCCGTAGTGCCGTTAGCGTGTATTTCCCTGTTCTAGTTGTTGATGCGCGTGAAACAGAGTGGAATTGAATTAAAAGCTTTTGCATGCTGTAGGGATGTTACTGTACCCTGTCGCTTGAGAGTAGGAATTTATAATGTAACGGATCGAAACATATTTTTGATTGGATATGTAGAAATGAACAGAACTTACAGAGCTTTCCATAATGCTTGAAAATATACTCATTCGCTTGGAAATATTCGACCTGGTAGAGGCGATACGATTATTTGCTGAGCATTTTGTGAATACTGGAAGAAAAATGTTCATATGTGAAGTTTGTTTCGTTTAAGGTGCACGAAATATTTACTTCCTAATATTCAAATTATGGTTTTATAAGCTTATAAGTTTAAAGTTAGACCTTAATTCTAAAATATTTATCTTAGAGATTTTAACATGAATTTAGATCTTAATATAGAAAAAAAATTCAGCATCGATCAAAACAATTAGATAAGGATTATTTTATCATTCAATCATCGATTTACTTATTATTGCGGCACGATAGTAAGGATGAAACTCTACAAATAAACTAGTATAGTTTTAAATGAAATCATTCAAGCTCATTTCCTATGGAAAACTGGCGGTTTTACTCGTAATTCTAATTAAATTTGGCAAATGCAATGGTGTATGGCTCTGAGTAGCTGTCCAGTGAGCAAGTAGAACTATGCTTAACTATAATCCTTTTACTAACTCTGCAGAAAAAAAAATATTTTGAGTAAGTAAAACTTGCGTAAAAGAGACTAGATGTAGCAAGTTGTAAAAATTAGTCGTCAAAATGTGCGAAACCATAATAAAAAGGTTATATATGCAATTATTCCTTAACTTAATTTAATAAAATAAGCAATTAATTCGAGACGACAAATCTCAATTGTTTTATTAATTGCTTCTTAGTTTCCTGAGTCAAATCAAGGGTTTGTCGCGAAAAATAACGCGTGAGACTGAGACGGAAATTATTGAAACCATGAACAAATCCAAATCCTTTCATACCTAGAATATCTTCATCGTATTTTTGAACAATTATTTCTTAAGGAAAGAGGGTTTTAGGTCAATCAAATAGAGGTTTAGTTAAGAAACAGGATGTAAGTATTTCAGAGTATTCCTCACAATATTTTACATCTTTCTTTAGCATCCTGCTGTTGTACCAAAACGAGCATAAAAACAAAAGCATAAAATTAAATTCACCCGCCAACACGAACCATAGGAATGCTTTGCAGCTGAAACAACAAGCAATTCGATCGTACCATACTGGCCTCCATCAACAGCAACCACCTGTGCCGTCTGCATTTCCGGTGCATTTCAGCCGATTACCGTTTCGTGGTCCCTTTTTGGACCTTTCGCTATACCAAATTCGTCTGCGAGCACGCAGCGAACGTGGTTAAACGAACAAAGTGCAACACACAAAAACACCCACCACCATCGGGGTGCATCGGAACAGGGAAAGGGACAAAGGTTAGTGTGTTTCTCCGCCGGCCCATCCAACCGGTAGAACAAAACGCGAATGCAATTGCATTTGATCTATATTTAACTACCACGCGATGGCACCCGATCCCGCACATTCCGTGTAATGTGAAGCAATTTTATGCATCGTTTTTGTTTTTCGTTCTTCCTGCTGCCGCACCAAAATGTTATGCACTGCCATCCTGATCTGGCGGCTGGCTTATCGATTTTCCGACTGAATCGAGCAGGCTTCCAGGTGCTGGGCTGGGCCACTCGCACCAGAAAGCGACTTCCTCGTGCAAGAGTCGCTGCACACATATGCTCGTGTTTTTTTTTCTCTCGCTCGCCTCCTCCCGGTTGATTTTTGCTCCTTCTTCCCATATCTCTTCATCCCCGTCCGCAGTATGGCTTGTTTGAATATCTTATTTACCGGATCACGCCATGCATATTAATCGAACCCGTTGAGGGTTGGAATTATTCAATCCGCCCGGTTTTTTGTTGCCCCCCTTCCCCCTTTGTCTGTTTTGTCTCGCCCGCCCTTGTCCTTAGAACAGCAATCACCCGGGCAGCATCCTTCCGCGTCCAGCCGGCGGCCCCAGCAGCCGGCGGATGCACGCGAGAGAAATGCCAGAGGAGAGGGTTCAGTAACCCTGCGCGGAACGGTTGTGTGCTGCCGGGGTTACAGTTATCTATTAAGCTGAAATTAGATTAAAATGCATACATCAATCAACTGACTGTGTAGGTAATGGGTATACACACACACACACACCGACACAGGCACATCAACCCGCGGCTGTAACCCTCCCCATATGGTCATGTCGCTTCGATATACGTTCGGGAATCGAAGCGTGAGGAATTCATTAGAACGCGTCCGTCAGACACGGGGGGGCACGAACCGAGTGGATGATGCCCTAGACTTTTCCCTTTTCCATCGTGTATGCAAACAGGAGACCGGAGGGCGAGAAGGCAGCACTGGCAAAATGTTGGGAAAAACTTCACCATAAAATGGTGTGCGCCGGAAAGTTAGCACGGTTGACTTAACCGCGATGAAGGATGGAACCGCCCGAGCGCACGACCGGTTGGGTTGTTGAAAAGTTGGGGTTCTTGTCTAGACTAGACGTACAAGAAATCACGACACTGGCGCGAGAGGACGACAATTTTACGCCTGATTTCACTTTACCAGAGGTGAGCGACTAACGCGATAATTGTTCTCAGGTTACCTTCGGTGCCGACGTCAGGGTTTGATGGAGATCGATGGCACGGAAGGAGGATCTCCAATGATTGTTCGGGACGCATAACAAATTGTTTTGATTTGAAATTACTTCAGCTATGCTCTTGCATCACTTTGCATATTTTATTTTTAAAGGATATTGATTAAGTTTGTAAATCCTTGAAGTTTTTGTTTGTACTCTGATATTTCGTAGATCATATCACAGTGCACTTTCTCCAAAAATCATTATTAAAGGTCTTTTGATTATAACACTACTCCAAGATTTAAAAAAAATATTTACTTCTAGGTGCTAATGAAAAAGAATATTTCACGGTAATTTTACTTTACCTGAGTTGAGTGATTAATTTGATAATTGTTCTCAAGTTACCTTCGATACAGGCGTCACAGTTTGATGGAGATCGATGTCACGGAAGGAAGATCTCCAATAAAAGTTTAATAGTTGTCAAAGGCGCATAACAAATTGCTTCGATTAGTATTTATTAAAGCTATGCATTTGTATCACTTTGAACACACTTATGTTTAAATGATAATGATTAATTTAATAAATCGTGAGAACGCTTCTATTCTCATATTTCATAGATCCTAGCACACTACAATATCTCCGAAAAATTTGAAGATATTCGAACTGAATGATTGATTTATCATTAGTTGCTAATCTTGTTCTGATAATTTATTAAACAATTTTGGATTAGACTTCCAAAACATCAATTGATCAAAAGATCAGATAGATCACTTCACGAAAAAACGTTTGTAGCTTTGACATCAACCATAATATTTAGCACAACACTACGAAAATTTAAATACTTTGAGCATATGTTCAACAGACTTCACTCATTGCTATGCACTACACTCAATCCGCTCACTCAACTCCGTTAGCTCAAGTGTTTCCTGTACGGCTTGCGCGCGACAACTGAATTCAGCAAATCGATCCCAAAACCTTTCCATCCCTCTGTTTTTTTTTTAAAGGCGTATCCCTCCATCGCCCCACGAGGACACACACGTTCTGCATGGTGCTGTGCGTGTATATGCGCGCACGTCTTCTCAATATCGGTGTGTGTATTTTTTTTACCTACATCGGACAAACTCCTCGAGTCCTTGTAGCACCGTGCCTGTCGAGACGTTCCGATACCGCTTCCCGTCGATCCGTTCAACCGATAGCATCTTGATATAGAACGCACCGCGCATACGAAGAATGAGATCCATTTTCTACACCACTAATGGGGTCTCTTTCCCCAACCCCCGGCCTTTCCACGGCCTGTCAATACACACACACGCACACTCAGTGCTGACGCATCGCAGGCCCCGACTAAGGTTAGTGGTCGATTTCGCACGGAAACTCCACCGCCACACACACGGCAGGAGGTCGCGGACGTTAATGAATCAGCAAGCCCGAACCTATCGCGATGACCCTCAAACCGTTCGATCCGCCGCGAAACAGCGTGTCAAAGCACGACAGTGTTCAGGGAGGGACGAAGAGTGAATAGTGGGTGAATGTGAGGATGATAAGAAACAAATAAGACACTGCGCGGTAGAGGGAACACGAAAATAACGCTTCCATTTATCCACACTTTCTTTAGCTCATTTGAAGTTCACAGGCACAGCAGCAAAAAGGGATAGGGCAGCGCGGGATGAGTGTCATGGAGTTGTGACAGGTATGAAGGCAATGTCCTGGGATGAGTCACTCTCCAGGTGCATGACGGGAGGGGTCATCAGGGTACGGGAACACATGAAATACCGTTTCTTACCGTGTGACGTATGATGTTTGTTTGTCTTGTGAGGGCATTGAATAAAGATGTGAATGATTTTTGGCTCTGGGATCTGGCAAACAACTAATTTCGAAAGGAAGTTTGCCACATTTTTTAAATAAATGTCCAATACGTCGTTATTGAAAAAACTTTTGAATATTTTTTTTAGTTATTACTATCTGGATATAGAACAGAGTTTGGTAAGATCAGGATCAGGATGTTCTCTTCTAACTTTTCGTATCATCTATAAGATCTAGCTCAAGACTAACAGAAGTAGATCAGGATGTAAGTTTAGGTTTTAGAAAATATTGCATCCACATCCCAAGAATTAAACTAATCCCAACATGAATTTCTAGCTTCAGAGGCATCAGAGGGGCTATTAGACTCAAGGCGTCATTTGGTCTCCAGAATAAAGTATATGGTGGAGCATCTTGAAGTTGGATATCCACTCCGCCGTGCGTATATGAGACATCCGACACAAAAAACATTAAAATCACATCAACCCTGTGGTTTCTTCGGGGCGCTTCCCGTCTTGTTTGTTCGGAAACGTCAGGCAGGTTATCTCCAAAAAATTCTATACGTTTGATAGTGACTTATGTTATGCTCGATAGATAGGAGATCGCTCCCTAATGGAAGATGAGCTGCCTAATGGAAGATCATATACTACTGGAAGGACTGGTTTATGCGATCTCCATCATTAACCCGTTCTTCGTCCATTTAAGGTCTAACTATCCAGTTTTTGTGGCTGCTATAAGTCATAGAATCCTTCAATGTTCAAAAAGGCCTTACAGACGATCAGCACCAGCGATACCAACTGGTGTGGTAAGAACAAAAAGTAAGTTAATTTATATCACAAAGAATCGAAGATATTTTCCATGAAGCAATAAAAAAAACTGGATCATTGAACTTACCTTCCAAACTGAATCTGCAACACCGAGAAGGATCCTTACTATCGTGCAGTGTTCCACGGCAAGTCACAGATGTCGAAAGAGACGATGCACGTAATTTCGTTTGCCACTTCCACTTCCGTTTAGTAACAGATATATAGAAATATGATATCTTACACAATCTTAACACACGCACACAAACAAACACTGCACGCGTACACTGGTCACAATTACGAATATTTTACACCATCGATTGTAGGCTCAATCGAGAACAAACACCAACATGTACACGCACTCACTTTACAGGTGATCGTAAAAAAACACCTTCTACCTTTTTCCACACAATTTCTCACACTGCACCCGGGCGTTCCGGATGTCCGGGGCGTGATGTTGCACAAGAGGCAAGGAAAAATGCTTCTACCTTTCCTTCCAGCACAGCACCGTGCACTGTTCTGCCGCGTTGTCTGGTGCCGTTCACGCGCCGTTCTCTTCAGCTCGTTTGCATTCTACCTTTACGCATGCCAGTTATCCGTTTCTCTTTTCTCTCGTTGTTTCGCAGCCGGTGCCCTTTTCGTTTGCGACACGCGTGCTTTCTTTATCGCGCACTTTATTTATTGGCTGGTTTACTCTTTTCCTTTCTTTTCTCGATCGTGATTTCGTGATTTATGGTTCAGATTCCCGTTTTCACACGGATCACCCGCAGGGAGTGTGGGATACGATCGATTGCTTCGCCGTCACTATGTACAGTGGCCGCTCAAATGCAACGCCTCCGGTAATGCCCTTGCCGTGTGCTGCAGGTCATCGAAGACTATCATCCTCAGCTTCCCCGCCAACCCAGCGCAAAGCTCCAGGCGGTCAGCTCGGTGCGTAGCAGCAGCCCTACGACGACACTTTTAGTAACACTTGAGGCGTCGAGACGCAATCGCTGCTGCCTGTCACGGAACTGTCGTAACGCTTCGTGTTCCAAAGGAAATGTGTCCAGAGATTTAGGGGTCTCCGGAAACGATCGGAAGAATTCAGTAGCGTTGGATTCAGCTTTTAATTAGCCTTATCAACCACAGTTCTTACACTGCAGCCGCTACTGCCCATGCGACTGTCGGCTTCTGTAAGCATCCAAACCCTTAGAACCTTTCGAGCCGGAGGGTTTCTGAAAATGGACAAGAATAAACAAGAGTATAAGCGGTGGTGACAGAGAGCATACGGCGAGATTTACGACTGCTCCAACTTTGCTGCCGCGATGATTGGAGAAGACAAGAAGACGCAGTTACAGTTAGGTCGTCCGATAATGGAATAAATCATCCGTAACGTAAAATGAAAAAACCGAAACTTGAATCTCGGGCTGGTGGTGCAAGGTGATCGAAGACGATCATGAAGACGCACAGAAGCGGGTTAAAGCGGAGCGGGGAAAAAACCGGCTCCAATGTTTCGATTCCTGCTGCATCTAATCAACGGTGGTCGCCACATACTTATCGAGTGCTTAGACGAAGTACGGCCATTCGGTAAAATGCTCACGGTTCAGTGACTTTCCGCTCCGTTCAGCTGTGGCAATACACATCGAACGCAGGCAAGATGGTGTACAGCTGGAGTGCATTAAAACCGTCGCGTGACAGTGAGTCGATTCATGTTTGATTAATGTACACATCATACCGACATGTTACGATGTCGAATCGCTTCGAATGTTTCAGACATTGCAGACACACACAGCAGAAAACGCGAGCGAAGACAGTGAAAGCATCTTTTTAAAGTGTTTCGTGCTGAAGAGATGAACAGATGAAGCGAGCACGTCACACATGCTGTTTTTTAAATATTGGAGTGATTGGAAGTGAAATCTTGACAATGTCCCAAGAAATTCTCGTCTCTCACGCATATGACTGCCAGTGAAACACACCTTCCTTCCGTTGTCTTGAAACTACGCGTAAATTAGGTCACCTTAAAACACTATTTCCTTGCTTTTAATCACACCAAAACGGCGAAACCCTTCCACCACCGGGCGTTAGCATAATTGTTTCCCACATCCTTAATACCTTCTCCGGGGTAAGAAAATCGCCCGACCCCAATAAGCGGAACCGATAGAGTAAGAAAAAAAGGCACCCCATTTTACAACGACCATAAATTGGGAGGGATCGGTTTTACGTTCGTCGATGCGTGTGCCTTTTTGCTCACCACAAACTTCGCTCGGTTTTAAAATTAATCCAAGCCCTCCTTTCCCTTCTCTATCACTAACTACATACATCCGCCTTAGTTAGTCCCGGACGCTGAGAGCAAACTTTCATCCCCGGGGACCTTTTGTTTTTCAACCCATTTTTTTCCTGGTCAATGTGAAGAAATTTAAAAAGCCAAAGTTGGGTGAAGTTTGATTTATAATTATTATCGACACGGCCAGCGCAGGTTCGCGTCGTGCTTTATGACCTTCCGCGAAACGCTGGAACTAATATCGGGTCACTTGCCGTTGCCCGTGTGTCTGAAGTGGAAACAGCGATAGAGAGCGAGCATAGTAAATATATCACAAATTTATTGCTCTTGGTTTTGAGGGCGAGAGCTTGCTGGCAGGAAAAAGTGAGGCTGTAAAAATGTAAAAAGGATTCTGTTTTATGGACTTTGCTGAAGTCGAAGATATTGAGCCATTTTGTGAAAGTTTTTTAAGGAGAGCAGATCAAGTAACGAGCTCCAGAAGTATAAGGCTGAGATGGAGTTAGGAATGTAGACTTTCAGTAGTTGCCAATGTATCGGTAATTGTAAAGCCCTGGATGAAATATTCCACACGAAGGTGATATCTGGAGGAACAGCAAAGGAACGGACAATTTAAGGTTATCATAAACGTCAAAAGGCATTGGATTTGGTTCAAGAATCTGTAAGAAGAAGAATCGCATAAATAAAATCAGATTCTTCTCTGTACTATGATATCTCTGTACTACATAGAGTTCCCAAAGTAATGGAAACAGTTTCTTTCTATCAGAATAACTTTTAACGCCTGGATATGATGCTTCAGATGAAGATATTGAGAAGAATATCGATTGGCAGACAATTAAATTTACATGTTCAAGGCCCTTTACTATCACCCAGAGTCTGATAGAGCAAAACAAAATCAAATCTCTATTAAATAAGGCTCTTCATGCTTTGTTGTCTCTGTTGTAAGAAATATGATGACGGTGAATTGTAAGATAGAGATGCAGACTTTTAACAGAAGCAAGACATTTAAGGAAACTAATAATTTAAAAAAAAAAACCTAAGTGAGGTTTTACAGATTGAGATCACCTGGACAGAGATATCACAAACGCATTAGTTCAGAAGTCGGAAATATGTTAGAACAAGATCTCAGTTAAGATATTTAAAACAGAGGCACAATTGAGGCTTGAATGTCTCTATCGTATGACTAACCTAGCACATACGATATTCGCGGAAGAAACTCAGGAACTCGATCCATTTCCTAATCATGCTTACGACCTTCCATGTGTGGTCTAAAACCAATCAGTCATTGCAATCTTGTTGAAAATTTAACTGATTGATGGCAATTCTATTTGTTAGTTACAAACCAGACGCTAGACAATGGTCATCAATTATTCAGATAGTGAGGCTCTATTGGCTAACCTGATATAGTCTTAGTTAGTATATGGAAAGGGCTATTTAGCAATGGTTTAGCCACGCCATCGACTTAGAAACAAACATCCTTGGATAGCTGATGAATTCCAAAGTCCAAACGAACATATTAACGAGGTGGATGAGGTTTTCATATTGTCTAAAATAACAATCATTTTCTTCGTCATCATCTCCGGACAGCTCAATTTCAAAGACGCTTAAGCTTTGGAAGCTAACCCATTGCCTTAACTACCATCTTAAGGTTTTCAAACATCACGTGATAAACAATTATCAACACAATGACAAAACTATTATAAAACTCCAACTCCTTCCACCGTGTGAGAAACTCTCCCTTTTAACAGCAGCTACAATTGTGAACTACATCCCCATATTCCCGTTCAGCAACTCATTTTGTAGCACGCAGTCCACAGCAACCGTTGTTATGATTATGCATTGAGTGCATTCCGGGACCCCGAGAGTACAATTGATGCAATTACCCGGAGCCCGAACATACTCACCCCATATCATTGCCAAGCTCTCGGCCGGGTTTGCCTCGTACGGACGAAACTTTCGTAGACGGTTTGCCTCCGGCAGTGAAGCTTTACAGTACTGCTGGTGGACGGAACCGTACTTAGCACCTCTCCGCACAACACGAACCAGTTCCGGGCACGCAAAGCGATTGCGTGTGCAAAAGCTGCATGTCGTCGGGGCCATTTTCCTGCTCGCCTCCGGGACAGATTGTCGCGTCATTCCCGTGTGCCGGTGGGGCGGACAAACCTTTTGTGTCAAGCGAGCGGTTATGAAACACTGGCACGACAGTTCACGACAATCACCGGACGTGTCCGGTGTGGGAGACGTTAGTGTGCAGCTCCGTGGTTTTGTGGAGATGAAAAATTCCGACCCAATGGAAACCTTTCGCCCTTCGCTTTGGGGAGGAAGCGAGATTAGTTTGCCCTTTATTTGCATAGTTAAACCCATGGCGGTAATAACGATTTCAAAAATGACCAACAGATCAATAAACTGGAAACGGAACCTATCGAGACAGAGCTCGTTGCGGTTAGGTTTCTCCTCCGCAACCGTTTGGAACTAATCGGTCGTAAATTATTAGAAGAAAACGGCGTCCCACCCAGATCGTCCCAGAAGTGTCATAAAAATACTGGACTGTCTTTATGCTCCAATCGATGATGATATGGTGGGCCAACCACCGGTTTTGTGTGATTTTTACATCTCACACTCTCACTATCTGCATATCAAACACCCTCCACCTTTCCCCCGTTCTTCGCCAACCTTTGCCAACCGAAACCGGTTTCGGCTGAAAGTGAGAATTGAAAGTGAAAACTGCGCGCATAATGATTGCGCACACACGGTAGGACTCCGACCGGCTAATGGTGAAGGTTTAGGTTGGCGCGGGTAGGAGACGAAAATACGGTCAAGTTTGCAGTCGTCCGGTCCGGTTCGGAAACGGCACGTAAAATTAAGCCATTGCGGAAAGGAAGCAGGTTCGGTGGCAGCGGACAGACGCACAGTTATGGCTAATGCGAGGCCACCCTCCCGAAAGGGATTTCGGGTGGCTGGATGGTGGGGAAGAAATCGGAACACGTTACTACGGTGTTTGTGGAGACGCTTTTAAAACAGGCGAAAATGCATATTCAGAGTCGATTGCTTTTGAAATGCAAAGCTTATGGTGGTGGTTTTGACTTTGAGGTGGATTTTAAGATTTGCCTAAAGAGTTGGAAAGTGAGAAAACATGTTAAAAGAAGTGTTACAACTTTAGTTATTTTTATGAATACCACACAGGCTATATTAGAGAAAACTTAAAAATCTTTCGCTTTCATCGTAGGCTTTTGAGCATCGTCCACCAAACTTCCAAGAATTCCAGCCAACCACATTGTTCCTATTTTGAGACTTTGGTTCACAGAAAGACGAAGGAACTTAACTGATTAATCCACGGTGCGCTACAATGCTGCTGAGCCCGCCTAATTAAACGCTGCCTCATTTACCTCCGCTGACTTCCTCTTCTCGCTTGTCCCGGGTAAAGGATTCATTACCACCCCAAAGAAATCCAGAAGCAGTTCTCGGCAGGCCTAGAGGAGATGAGAGCTTGAAAAAGCTTTTACTTTTCCCTAAATGCCGCTCTGGTCTAATCTCAACACGCCCGGCGGGGAAACGACGGTAAAGAAATGAAATTAATAAATTTTCAATTTTCATTTTCCTAAACCATTTCGGCGCTGGATGGCGTTACTGGTGGTTTTGGAGTTCTGTTGAGGCAGAGGTTAAAAAAAAAGACGCTATACATCATCGCTGAACCTTTCACACCCTACAAGGTGTACAGCTTCCATCCATTCCCTGCGGTGGATAATGATCTTCACTTTCATTAGAGACTATCTGTGCCAAGGCATCTATCCGACGGTCTAGCCGATATTCGCCCAAAGCCTTACATCATTGCAGCACCGTTCGCCGCCTTGATGACCCGAGCGGAGAAGCGTAAGACAATGTGCGTCTGATTAAAAACTGCTGCAAGCAGATGGAGAGGAACGAAGGGCTCGAAGCTGACCCTAGATAAGGTGCACAAGATAGATGAAAGTAGTGCCGCGCGTTCGCATGCTCAATGGGAGTGGAAAACCCCTGTCCATGGTTAGACTTGCAGGGTTTACCGAGTGAAATTTGTGAGACATAATTTGTGGTTTTTGACTAGCGTTTCGTTTATTACAAAATATAGTCATTGCCAACAATTATTGATATTGACACAAACCTGTTGATGTATCCAAAATCATTGGAAGAATTACACCTCGGAAACTACGCACGTATCAAAATGATTCAGTAACACGGAAGAAACGGAATCTTGTTGCGATTTTGTTGCTCCATCTATGCAGATGTGGTTAGTCCAGCAAGTCTTCCGCCTTCCAAAGTCACTCGCTGACCACACCGCAACCTTCAGATGCCTTTAATTTCTGTCCAAGGTCTTCCAAAGTAGCCACAACGATCTGTTCAGATTTCTTGAACGAAACCAACGAGACAAAACAACGCTTAGAATACAAACGGCGGGTTGTATTTACATCTAGGAAGTGATCGGAGTGTTCCCGGGGCATCACTGCGTACTGCATAAGCCACTCCCCGGATTCGTCTCGACGAGAACTTCCAAAACACAATGTTGGGCTGGGTTATAAATCACGTGCAAAACTATTCCAAACATTCGAACGGAGCTAGCTGTATTCGTTCTCACCATTTGATGGATGAATTCTTGTTCCTTACACTTCCACTTCGGCCCTGCCCTACCCCGAGAAACGAAGTATTTTGATGAAGACGATCGTTGCAGCGTTCTGCTTCGACAGCCCCCAAAAGAACCGTCCCTTTAGCCGCATTAAATGTGACTAATTAGATTCAGTAATTGTGTTCGCTCGGGAGGCATTTTTAAAAAGCCTGCCTTAGTCGTCGTATCTGAATAAAAAAAAAGCGCCGCTAGCTTTAGCCCAACCAATTATGCATGCATATCTTCCCACGGAATGCTTCCAGCCACCTTATTCCTCCTCTCCTCCGCCAGCGAGAACGTCAGGCAAATTAAGGAAAGCGCATCGTGCTCTGCCAAGCCAGAAGCCGTAGCCAGTCGTCAAAATTTTATGCCGAGCCACGCGTTTTCGTTTTTGTTTTTATGGACCGACCGGCTTTATGATTGTCTCCTCCGGCGGGTCAGCTTTATGCAAAATATGTCCGGGGAATTGACATTTGCCGGCAAGAATTAAACGAGCGAGAGAGAGAGACTCTCTGTGATGAAGCTGCCTGTAGCAGGTAATTGCGGATCTTGGTTCCATCGGGATATGTCCGTCTCGGACGTGTGTCTGCGAAAGCTTACCTGGACGAACCACAGGGGACCCTTCAATGTCACATCTTGGGTGATAAGTAGGGCCCGTTGTTTGCTCAAAAACGACCACCAACAAAATGTCACGAAAAGGAACACTTCTCTTACGTCCACAGATGATTTTAACGATCCTCCGAAAAGTGATTTGTTACGGGCAAACAGTTTGCCATTTGATAAGGCATTCTCATTAGCTGTGTTTAAAATATCCCTGATGTGAATGTCACGCCGTCTCCCCGTAACGTCCAATTAGCTCCAGCTGCATCCGGATGGGTATTAATGCGGTCTCAAACGAGCTGACCAAAGCTCAGGTTCTCATCAACGGTAAACCACAAACACTGGCCCATCCAACTGGTGAGTTAAGCTTCATTTGTAATTATCAATTTACACATGTTATTGTAAGGAAATGTGTGTCTGGCCGCAATGTGGTGCGGTCCGCAGGCCGCAAAGCCCGATAAGCCGATACAAGGGATACAAGGGAAATGACAACATGTTACCTGCCCTTCTCTGTTAATGACTAACACGCAGGGAGAGACACGCGCGCCTCATCAACTTCCCAGCGCATATACCAGTGGCTCTGAATCATCCGCCCAGGATAGCGGACCACCTTGCTTTGCCACGGTTGTTGCCTCATTTTCATCAATCTTTTGTGCATTAGCTTACTCCACAAAACATCTCCCACAGCTTTAAGAAAAATTGACGTCCAACCGGAAAACTTCTGAAGCGACGTTCTCGATGCTAATAGTGCTCCAACAAAGAACGGCACTGTTAGCACGCGCTCGTTGTAAAACTGGCTAGAATATTCATCCAGCACAGCTTCTAAAATCCACACGCTAAGTGGTTTTTATATCAAATCCCAACAAAGGTTTCTTTATGTGGGATTAGCAAAACACACGACCTGGTGAGAAATTATCGCTTTCAGGTAGGTGTATAGATGTGTTTCCAAGACGTCAACAGCTTATCTGCTCACAGCTCTTAAAACAAAGTACGAGACTTATGGATTGCCCAAGTTTTTTTGGAAACAAAACATCGATTTAGAAACTGTTTGCAAATTATTGAGGTTAAGTCATGCTCATGGTTTGCAGTAGTTTTGTCTTTGCCAATCCCTTCTCCATCCGTTACCTCTGCTTCCTTTATCCGCTGATCAATATCAAGGTCGAATGGACCAAAGTTGCACACCTTGACATATCGACATATCGAGCGATTGATTTCAAAAGTTTTCACTCGTTTGCTCCAGAGTACAACCAATCAAGCGAAACGAGGCTCCTTTAGATTACTAGTGGAGCTGCTAATAACCTATTATTTTCTTGTAAAATTTATTGACTTGATTGTCTCAACAAGATGGTCTGGAACTATAATTCCCTTCACCTTGAAATCGGATGACCTCATCGGTAGATCTCCCGGGGGCCGTTGTCTCTAATGGCACTCCAGATACTCCTTGATCGTTTGACCGATCGGTACGAAAGCCTATCCGTATCGTGACATTAGCCATTGGACCTGCAGCACCCTAGCCGCATCCGATCTCTTACCGATCGCCGGTAATCCGGTTCGGCCGGAAATTCTTTCCAAACCAGCGACCGACGGTGCAAAGTTTCATAACAAATGACTCAGCCAACAGTTCAAGCGTCGATCTCGATCCGGTTCAAGGAGAGATGTGGCATTGGGCAGTAAGAAAGAGGTAGAAAAAACTATGTGGGAATCTCGAGCCCACAGGAACCTCGCTACCTATAATTACCCTGTGGAATGCTTAAATCCGGGAAGACCTACAGCAACAAGGCTTCCATTTCTTTCTTCCGCTTAAAGGCCTCCTCGGGATGCATACACACCGTAATGATAACGTCACGCACTGCTGATATGCTGACGCATGGACGGGCCGCAATCGAATCGGATTTGTGTATCGAAATAGGTTAAAAGCTCCACTCTTCCAGACACATAATCGGATAATTGTACCGAGGTGCGCCGATTGATGGATCGGTTTTTGGATTGAAGGAAATAGTTTTACCTGATAATCGAACTTCAACATCATCATCATTCAGAAAGTGATACCCAACGGAAGGCTGAATCTGCATCGACGGGGAGATTGTTATGCAAAATATTTCACAAATGCGAAACGGCTCAGTCACCCCTTTTCATCGGGCTGAAGATTACTGGAGCAATGTCCGGGGAGGCCGGGAATCTGTTGGATTGGATTGGTGCATTCGTTCCAATTAATGCGCATTATCCAGTTGAAAAATGGATTATCGTGCTGTATATACAGGAGGCAAGCAGCCAGACCGTAGCAATCAGTCAGCCCGACTGAATCGGTCTCGGTAACATTAATTTGCGGGAGGGAGGCTGCTTTGGGAAACAATTTACCATGCAAATGAGTGGTTTCAAAGTTATGAAAGTTTGTGGCTCGGTGGGGGATGGTTAACGCTTCGGTTGGCTGGTGATGTACCATAATATGGTGGAAAACGGTTAAAGGACGGGAAGAACTGCACTTGTCTCATAGAATGATAGTGAATTATTTTATCAGTTGCTAGATAGAGAGAATTTTTTCATAGATGAAGTACTTAGTAAACATTAGTATAACCCCTTCTTTACCCTTTTTTGTAAGAGAACTGAGTATTATGACTTTAGAATACACTTGTATATAGTTAAATACAAAATTTGTTCTTCAGTTTAAAAAAAAATATTTATAATCCAAGTAGAGTTTATAATAAATTTAGAATATCCTTACATGAAACTAGAAGTTATTATATTTAAAAAAAAAGTTTTAGGTGTTTTCAATGCATTACGAATCTTTAACGATTCATAAATATTTTTGCTTCTGTTTGCAAGCATCTTTCAATTGTTGGATAGTAACTTAAGAATGTTCTAGGTTTTAATGTTATTTTTAAAAAAATATTTAAAATGGTATTGGAGGCACAACACTATCAAGGCGATTTAGTTCCATAGTTCTGTACCGTATATAATAATTGACAACAAAACAGGTCTAGTTCATCGCAAATGTTTTGCAGGTCGTATCAAATGATATGAAGATGAATGAATCAAACACTACAAAATAATACTGTTCTTTAACAAATCAAATAGTATTCTTCACTTTTTAAAACATATAGTAAAACTTGGGAATAACTGTCCCCTAGGTGCAAGCAAACTCAATATGGTATGAATCTTGACCCAAAAAATCCGTGTGTCAAAAAGTGATTGGGATGAGTGAAAAGATGTCAAATTCCTTTAAAAATTTGAAATGTTGACAAACCTTCATTGCATATCTTTTCAAAGAAATTTAAAGGTTAATTTTTTTATTCCGTTAGAACGGCCAGGCCGACACTTTTGTTTAGTGAATTATATATGTCTCGTTAACCCATTTTTAATGACACTTAATTTGTGTATACCAGAAATTGTATGGATAAGGATTTTATGTAGAATAGAACCTATCGATAAATTGAAAAAAAAGAGTAAAATAAAATTTAAATAAGGAGCTTAATTTTCTTTATGGAACAGCTTAATTGCAGAACCTGTTTAATCGAGTCTGTTTTCAGGTTCTTAGAGCTCTCTTGCATATAGGCTTCACTATATAAGTGAAAGTAATTCTGAAGATCTTCTAAAAATTAAAAGCAAGTAGAATATTATCATCCAAAAGCTCATTTTTTTTTTGTTTCCAAACAAATTGGTCAAAATTGACGTTTGAATAATAAATCCAAACAAAAAAGCAAATTTACCCTACAAGTATTTCTATCATTTTTCTACAGATCTAATCAATCTCCTTTCTCCCGACGTCTCCCTCCTGCCATATGCACACACCGGGATGACCTAAAAGCGACGTCAAAACAACGCAACGCTCGCAGTGCGTAAACACAGCGTGATGCGAGCCGTTTGCGCTGTGACCACGATACAGTGCGGGCTCTAAATTGATGCGAATTAAAGCGCGTGACTTTGGATCGGTTTGCAAAAAGGGATGGGTGGGCCGTTGCAAAAATTAGGAAAAGGGAATGCGAACACGGTCGGGATTAAATCTTGCCGTCGAGATACCCCTTGGTTTGCACGTGATTTGCAGCAGAAAATCGGGAATAAAACAATACCCCAACGACCTCACACACATACACACACACAAACTCGCGCTCGGCGAGGCTCTCACTTTCCCTTCCACGTGGGCTTCCATCGAGCGGTCCGGGCGCAGAGAAAGCGTCCGGTTTCGGTTGTTTTTTTTTTAAGTCTGTTCCATTGCAAGAAGCCGCCCGACCGGACGCCTTCTTTCACTTTCAAACACGTAAAATTCTCGCTTTCGTGCGAGATTTAATCGATGCTCACCCGCCGAGGGGTGAAGTTTCTGTCCCGGCGCACCACACGACAGGTGGGCCGAGGCTGTCCTCCTCTTCGCTGGCCAGCCCGTCGCAGGGATCTCGACTTGGCTGGGAGGAAGGTCCAGCGTTGCCTTTTTTAATGTTGATGTTGTACCTTTCGTTTGGTTTTGTTTGTATGCCACCGGCACCCCGCGCTCGAGGGCTCGACTGACCTCATAATCGAACGGACGGGGGCCATGTTTGTGTGTGTGTGTGTGCAGGCAGAGCGTACCGGCCACACGTCAGGGTGATTGACTACCAGCGTGGTTCGGCGGGACGGGCGAGATCGGGATACATCGGTCTGGGAAAGGAAGTGAAAACGGTTTTCAAGTCCACCGGACCGAGAAGCCCACGGTGCCACGGCACACGGTCAAGTGCAACGTGTGCCCTCCCCTGGGCCCTTCCAGCAGGATAGAGAAAGATGGGGAAGCGAGATTTGACTGCTTTTTAAGGTGCTTTTCATGTGCTTTTCTATCTTTTTTCCCCCCAGAGCCTTCTAGCCATTCTCGTTTTGCGACTGAAGCGTGTGCTAATGGGAACATTCTACTGCACTATAAAAGAGGGCTGCAATTTTATTCTTTACGGTGTAGTGTCTCGTTGCTCGGACAGAAGAAAAGAAGGAGCGCAAGTAATGATTAAATAATTATGGATGAATGAACTAATGATGGCGCAAAGGGGAGCCAACCTCGTAATTAAGAAACATAATTAAATTACTAAGGGGAAGAAAGAAGAGAATAAACCACAAAAAAGTGAAAAAGATAAAAACTATTAAAAATAAATACTTTTAATATCTTAGTGAAACGTAAAAAATCATCGAATACAGAAATGAAATGAGTAAATGGATTGAACAAAGATGTCTCGGAAAGGAAACCATGCAAAGAACACTTAAAAACATTAAAAATTGCAAATATGTAAAAAATGCAAAGAAAATATTAATTACAAAATAAGGTAACCTAAATGAGAAATCAAATATAAAGAGAGGTAAAGATTACAGTTAAGAAATCTGGATATGAAAATTAAGTTCAATAAATTGAAAGGAAAATAAAAGATAGCCGTTCTAGGAAAATTAACAAAATGCATGAGAACACACCACACAAAATCAAATTGAAACCAAAATTTGCAGCTAATAAAAACAATTAAAATAATGTACAATAAAAAGAAAAAAATAAATAAAATTAAATGCAACGAAAAATAATTGATGAATGAACACAAAAACAAGGATTTTTCAAACATAAATAAATCAACGCTTAGAAAAAAGCAAATACAAAGTTGAATTTGAATGAAAAACGGATTGCAGATCAAAAACATGGTTAAATGAACTAAATTAGTTGAATGTATAATGGAACAGAAACAGAAACACTTTTTTGCACACAAAACAACATCAAGTAATGAAATCGAATAAAGAAAAGAATGAAATTAACTATCTAATAATCCGACAACGAACTAAGCAACTTTCTACACTGATCAGGATGCAGCACATCATCTCCAATCTCGTTGGCCACAGCTTTACACATTTATGTTTTATCACTTCGCTTCGAAAGTAAATGCGCAAAAAGGCGCCAACTACGCGCCATGAATTATATATTGCAAAACAAACAGATTGCGACTGTCGCAGCTCCTCGTCCTCGTCTCAAAAGCCAAATTTTCCTACCCCGCTTCGTCCCGGAGCCTGGAAATTGGTTTTATTAGTTTCGCTGTTTTAACGCACGTACGCTGGGGGGGGGGGGGGTTTCTTGTAATTAATTCCACGCAACACCACCGCCTCCGTCCGGGCTGGAATGGCCCGAGAACTGCAACTGGGAACATGACCGCGAAGGCGTTTGAAAAATCAACAACAACCAAAAACACATCGCCAGCATCCCGAAACACACTACGAACGCGCGTTCCCACCGAGCCATTAAACATCCCTGACCAGCCAAATTCTCTCCCTACCTCGCGCACAACCCTTTTGCTTCAGATCCTTTCCCTTTCGGAGGGTGCGGGGTTGGTTCGGAATGGACATTTTATCACTTTCACACGGCCACAGACCGTGGCTAAGGTTCATGCTCTGTTTACAACATTCTGGCACTGGACACAGAGAAAAAAAGGGCGAGAGTGTGGAGAAGATGGTGGCGTCGCTAACCTCATGAAAGGAAAAATTCTTCGCGGATCATAAAATTTAACCCCTGCCAAATGGTGATGATGATGATGATGGGAACACAGACACACACACACACGTGCGGTGCTACAAACTTCAATTGGCGCTATAGGGTGGTCTTTTTGAGGGGGTGGTGGGGGTTGTTTTGGTGTTTTGCTAAATTTCACTGATGATGTTGATTTATTGAATATTACGAGTCAAAATAAAAACAAAACAATAAAAAGAAGATGTTTAAACAAAAGGCTGTGGATTCATATCCAACATTGAAAATTCAAAAATAAAATAAAAAGGAACAGTAATGTAATATAAATTTTTGGTTTGCTTGAAAATTTTCTAACCAACAATAAAATTAATATGTGTTTAACAAATATTATAACAAAGTTGATCTTTATCATTAGAAAGAAAAGAATGATTTTACATAATAATATCAGCAAGTTTATAGGAACATCTTCATCATTATGCAGCAGCTACACTTTAAATGGGTAAGCACAAAAGTCAATGTAAGTATTTAATATTTCCTTGAATTGTTGTACCTTAATTATGTATTTTTTTATGTTTTAATAAGTAAATATAAGAAGAGAATATAAGCTTTAACTAAACTCAGCAAATATCATAACCAAAACTTCTCTTCACTTTTATCATTTTCCTAGCATTTTCCCTCAATCCATATTTTGTATTTTCTAAATTAAAAAGTTTTCTTAAAAAAAATATATCAAAAGGAAAATTTGTTTAAAGCTATAAACTTCACACTATCAGTTTCATTTTTCGTTTTTGAACCCCAATAACGTAAATTCTTCTCTTTTAATTATTGAACATAAAACAGCGATAGTTTTATCTAAACGCAATATGGAAGATAAACGTGAATATAAAAGTAATTATAAACAAAACAAAATAAATTCATTCAAAATAGATTCACATATCTAAAATAATGATTTGCACAATAAAATAATAGAGTTACAAAATATATAAACGTTTATAATTTAAATCTCTTTCGGCAAAATCATTTTTTTTAGATTTTTTTTTAATTTTAGATATTTTTATTGTACGTAATTACTTACTTATTAATTACTTCTTTTAAAAAATTACTAGATTAAGGAAAACCTAAATCGAATAATTTTAACTTTTTTAATAGTTTATATCAAAAAGATAATTATGGCTAGTTTTAGGACGTTATAAAGATTTTGAAGTCAGCAAAATGTCTGAGTAGTAAAAACATATAATTTAAATTGTTTGATGTTGCTCAAGTGAAAACAAAACACTTGGATGACCCCGAATGGGATAATATTGATGCGAAAATAATCAAAACTAAACAAACATTAAACTCATTTTTCAGTTATCGAAGAACCTCTTATCCGTTACAAAAATGAACACAATCTTAAAGAATACAAAAATGTACAAAATTCCATTTTTACATTAAGTTGCAAATTTCGATATTGAAGCCAAAAACCACCCGAAGTTAAATTCACTTATGTTTCTAAACATCTTTCTCAACAAGGTCCAGCTTTTTGCCGCCAAAAGATTTGTAAACAAGAAGCCTTCACATCCCTCCGTGCTTCGAAAGCTTCATCATTTTCTAAACACGATTGTTTGCTAAAATTGCAAACACTCCAATGGTGACCGAGTGACCGAAGGATGACCACTCGCTGTGTTTAAGCTTATTATCCTTCTTACGGCACCGTTCCCATCGTGCTCTTGCCATCCCCATTTAAAGAACCTTAAGCCCGCCACACGCAGTTTTTCCAATTGCTAAGGGAGTTTGCAGAGGTTGGAAAAAAACACACACAAACCGCTCGAGATTTTGTTGTAAACATCTCAATGGAATTTCGTGTAAACAAATGATTCTACGCTCACGGGGCTGCTGTGGCCGAAACTGATAAGGGAGTGAAAAAAAGAAAGGGAGCGAGGAAAGGAAAAAAAATAAATTCTTTAAGACGAGCTTCTTTAGGCTCTCCCTGCTTGGTAAGTTTTTTTTTTGGATTAAAGCAAGGGCAAACATTAATTATCCTACTTTGCTGCTTAGCGGCGAAAAACCTTTTCCTTTTTTGCCAAATAATTCTACGAAAAATTATCTTCGAAATAAAGCTTCTACTGCAAAGAAAACGAGCGAAATTTGTTGTCATGAAGGTGTCCTTAAAGAAAGGACACCTTTCGAGAGGAAAAAGAGATAAAAATAAATCGTTTTTCTCCCACTCCAACACCAGGAAGGCAACAAAATATTTTTATTAATGTCTTACCTTTCGCAAAATCAACCCTGCTGCTCTGCTTTTCAATGTAGTTGCCGCTTTCCAAACGCTCCCGTCTCGTTCAGTCCGGTCCAGTTTATTCCACCACGCTTTCCGCTCTTGTTATAGTTTATTTTATCTGTTGTATTCTTCCTTTATTTGTTTCCTTTTTTTTTTGAGGCGGGTTTTTAAATATTTCTTGCTTGTTGTTTTGTTTCGCTTTTATGCCGGTGGTCACGATCGAGCTGGAGACAATCTTTTCTCGTCGTTTGTGCACCTTCGCTTGCCTTTTTTCTTGTTGTTGATCGTTTTATTTCATCGATTTCTTTTCCTCTTTTCCGCTTTACCACGAACGCTTAAGTGCTTTCCACAACTCAAATAGCCTTGGTTCACAAGATTGCAAATTGTGTTGTTTAACTATATTCTGTTTTCCGTGAAACACGCTCTCTCTCTCTCTGTATGTCATTACAGCTAGCCACTTGTTGCTGAACGATTGATTATTGTTAAGCACACGGGGCAAGGTTTTACGTTTTTCTTTTTAGCTTTTGTTTAACTCACTTCCACCAAGTGGCGACTAATATTTGCCTCCAAATCAACACCTCGCGCGTAAGATGACGATCAGTTTCGCAAAAAGGGCGCTAAAGATCAAATCCCCCTATTCCGCAAACTCCGTCCGTCAGCGAGTGTTTCGCGTTTTTTTCTTTTATTTGCTTGTGCGCACGTTTTAGTTGTGCACCTGAAGTAGGTCACACATACACACTAATGCACACATACACGTATAAAAACACACACACACACACACATACACAAATGCAATAAACTGTGATGTTTTGCGAATGCACACACCTTTCCTGCACTGTAAACTGCACTGAATCTTTTCACAGGACACACAGTGAGACAAGCTGCTTGATTGATTTACTTTTTATTTACCTAAAGAAGGGAGTTGTTAGAAGGGAGATTGTTTTTCATTAATTGGTACCCTTTTGTAGACAAATTAACCCCGTAAGAAAAAACAAACACTCTTTTACTCCTTTCCCCGAATGGGACACTTTTTAACACCAACACAGAACCGACTGTTGTTGGTACGGAGAAACGGAGTAAAAGCGTCTACTACCACTACTGCCGTGCCGTGCAGCCTCACTCTGACAGATCGCTCCGGTGTTTTAACAGATAGACAGTGTATGTCTTGTGGAGCGTTTTGCTTCAGTGCGGCTGCACTAACCTTTGCCTTTTTGATAAGCCGGCAGGCGAAGCGGGACAGTCGCTGACAGCTAAGAAGAAGACGATCGTTTTGTATGCTTTATTGGCTTTGTTAGCTTTTTGAATCACTTCTAAACGCTACATACAGGACACAATTGGGGCCTCGAGAGAAGAGGAAAACAAAAACCCCAACACACCAAATGAAACACTCATCCAAAATGGATGAACCACCACGGGGGGAAAACCCTGGTGGGTTGCTGCACTATTTCAAAAACACTTTACTTAAGCAAATGATTCACCTAAAAACTGTTAAAACACCTACACACACACACGCGCACAGTGGTGTGTGCACTGTTTTCGTTTGCCGTCAAGGTTTCGCTACTTTTCCTTACTTTTTTTTACCGTGCGGCCGGTGCGGTTTTCTTTCCTTTCTCGAGACGCACAACACAGCGCCGTATGTCACAACGCGCGACGACGACGACGACGGACGAGAGAAAAGCAAACGGTTCACTTCCCGCGGCAGTTCAAATCCAACTTAACGAATGAGAAAAGCGTCGTCCACCGGCAAGCGGTTGCTCTCTGGCAGGCTCGGACGGTGCAGTGCGTTGTACACGAGTGTCGATGCGAGAGAGAGCGTTTTCTTGCTCGATAGCGAATAGGTGCATATTTTTGTTTTCATTTACAATTTTGAAAATATTTACCGTTTAAATTCATTCTATTTCAAGAAGTATTACTTTTAGTATTTAATGATTGTTTAAGATTGTTTAATTAACACATTTCTGAAGTAAATAAGGCAAAATATGAATTTATTACACAGCAAAAACTCATATGCAAACGAACGAAATTTGATAAAATTATGTCGTTGAGCTGCTTTCGTGTAGCCGGTACTTCACTTTGAGCGTGTTTATTGAGCAGAAGGGAAACGATGAGAGAGAGAATTGTCCAAACAGTGTACAGGTGGTTCTCAAGATACGCTTTAGGTGTGGTTTGGAAGGAATACTAGTTTAATAAAATACGGATCAGAAGGAAGCAACACGATCCTACATGCTGAGCTTAGCATAACCATAAATGAAAAGTTTAACTGGAGTGAAACTTGAAAAAGTAGAACACCAGAAACCGTGAAAAATCTCAACTGAAGTGATTTATCTTCAATAAAGCGCCACACACAAAAAACAAATATCAAAATTTATGTTCAAATATGTACAGTGGACTCTCACAGAACGAGTTGAATCCGTTCCAGTGACTTTCTTATTATACGAAACACTAGTTATGAGGGAGCATATTTTTGATAGAATGTATATCAAAACTTAAATAATTGGATCCAGGGCGGAAAACGTACTGGATACTCCTTTCCCTTCACGAAAAATTTGTTGAAGAGAGATAAAAGAAATATTTTGTCCTCCTGTTTCGATGATCTGCCATTTCAATTTTTATTGGTATTGCTTTTTGCCTTTTTGAGATTGCCGATATGGATACTTAGCTCCAGAATGCTTCACAGCAAAATATAATACAAATTTACGATACTAACTGTGCAAATGATAGCATCCAAATGAGACATAGACACCCTCGTGTGAAACGCACACTTGTGGAAAAGGAAATTAAACTCTCTCAAGTAACGCGGACATGCATTAAGTGAATCGTAGGATCGAAACTGTACGAGTAAGATCGAATATATGATCTGTAATCTATTAACTATACAAATACTCAAATAATAGTTATATGACACTTTTGCTCCTGACAACAGTTTTGCATTACTTACCACAGTTTCACATTATCAAAATTTTCACCTGAATTTGAATTGCTGAATTACTCGAATTGCGAAAAATTCGTCTAAATCATTCAATTTATATCATTCAAAATTAGTGCCCTTATAGAAACTGATCATGATTTATGAGAAAACCGTTATTATGTCTGAACAATAAGACGGTTGCTCTGATAAAAGTAGATGAGATGAAAATAAAGGCCTTACAGAACATAATATGAACTACACAAAATCAATCACTTGAAAATATCTGTAAACAAAGCTGCTCATTCTAATAATTTAAGTTTTAAGGCGGAAAGACGATTAGACCTACATGTTACAATCACTGTTTTAAATAAATTTCTTTGAGTATTACCAAATTTCTCAAATCAGCAGGGGGTTTAACTCTTTTTTGTAAGGATCATTCAAAGAAGGACATCAGAAATATTTGTACATAGAACTAAGCTCTTGGTTCTCATTTTAAACCTAATATAATCTACGACATATTAGATAAATTAGGTGGAAAGTTTGGTATATTTAACGACAGCATAAAATTCCAACATAATTTAAGCTGTCACTTACAAAAAACACACCATCCGGAAATCCGGAATACGGATTTGATTAGACTCAATTAAAATGCTATTAATTTATCGCATTGTAATTTATTCAAAAAGTAAACTTACCTGCCGATGTAACGTAAGGTAGATTTTGTAGTGTACAGATTTTTTTTAAATACAAAAAAAACTCAATACTTGAAGAGCTACGAGTATGCAACCAGCTAGACGATGTGAGCGCAGTTGACGCATTTTGTGCGTCAATTTAAACTCGCAACATATTAAATCATCGCCCGGTGAAGATAATCAGTTCAAGTTCTCGAAGCATTGCACCAGCCCGTTCACTGCACATGCACTAGTAACACTTCACCGATCATTCTGGTGGGTCAAGAATCATCTCCAGATCGAAATCTACCTTCCACCGAACCGACCGACTACCGGCATCGCTCAATTCTTACGATTGTGCTCGTCGCACAAGGCAAACCCGAGCAGCATGGCCAGGCGTGCTGCCGCCAGTCGGCGCAAGATGATCTGACCCCGTTTCGGGTTAATTGAAAAATATTTGCCACCACGTTGCGGGGAAAACTGCAGCCACGTTTAAGGCCAACACCGGTAAGATCGCTACTGTTTGATTTCGAGTACGGCTTGCGGTGCGATGCTAATGGGAAATAATGAAGGAACGCAAAAAATTAAATCGAACACACTAGCGCACTAACCGAGGCGGAAACGATGTTTAGAAAAATGGTACTGTCGCTGGCCTTTAAGCGTCCCGCCAAAGGCGACGCAAAAACACACACGCTTCATCACACTTCATTATGATTGAAACCCAACCTAACACCCACCCACCCACCGAACACACGCACGACCGTTGGTTGGAATGTTTTCAATAATTTAATTAATCGTTGATCCCTGCCGCGCGATAGATACGTATTGCGTGTCTCGCCCGAGCAAACCCGTCGAAGATGCCGAAGATGTGAAGTGCTATCACAGTGCAAGTCGAACGGAACACCATTAACGGACGCAGTGCTGCCGCCAACCATGGGAAATTGTAACGCCCTGAGATCATTTCGGTCTTCGTTCGAAAAAGGGGAAAACAATGAACAGTTTTGTATTTTATTTATTTGCACAGGAGTGTGTCAGCCTCCCGTCCTGTGATGATTAATACCCGTAAAGGGCGATGTTTGGAAGGGTAGCAGATTTTACAAACACTTTAACGTTGTTTGATTGTAATTTTACGGTGGGTGTTAACTGTGTTTGTTCAGAATTATGGACTGCTTGATAAACGGGAAGGCAAGAAGCAATCGAAAGCCTTTGTCTTTTTGTCAAACATGTTTAGAGGCATTCAAGAAATGATCTATATTCATGCCTCAAAATTGAACAATAAAATGTGATTCAAGTATATACTTCGTATATATAATTTCATATTATTATGCATAAATAATGGAGAAATTTTTTTTATCGAACATTTTACTATTGATATTCCACCAAGTCATGTATAATATTGTTGTAAAATACTAGTTTAAATCTAAATTTTTATGTTTTTATGTTAAACCTTGAATAAGTATATTTTTCCGTGCATTTATCACACATAAAAAATCACGTATAATGAGACCTGGATATGAGAGAATTATCGAATTATGAGAAGATTCGTAAATGAGTAACCTCTATAAAATATAATTGTAATTGTAGTCCTACGTTTTCACCAGTCAAAATTGTGAAACACTTCTTTACTTGCTAGAGGTTTTGTTTTTCATTAACCCATTTCCAGAATAAAAAAAGATGTCCGATTTTTCATTCGTCCATTCACGTTGAGCGAATAAGTATTATTACAGGTATTCCCCGATATACGCTATCAATGCGGACTGGAGGTCAATAGCGTATCTCGAATATTCGCGTATATCGAATTCTTGGTGACGTTTCGTATATACCTGAATGTATAAGAGTCGAACCAACATAAGTACCACGCAATAGCACGTTTAACTTGTTGAAACCATCATAGTTATGTTAGATGCTTAAAATTGTTACTACTGTTACATTGATACACGTTACGACAGGCTTTAAAGAAAAAAACTTTAAATTGCTTTGTATTTCAAGTTGTGTTGTGTCATGAAATGTCAGTTTCAAAAAATCGCGTATAGCGAAATCGCGTATATCGAGTATGGCGTATATCGAGGAATACCAGTACTGTACTTTATACCAGACACACAAAATTGAAACCTTCATATGAAAGATTTTTTTACAGGTACCTTGCGTTCTCTCTTATCCAGGTATGAATTGAAAATAAAATATTGTTACATGACACCGATGTTTAAACAATATTTTAAACAGCACTATAACTTTTACATTTAATGAAAGCATATAAAATGACTTTACATATGTTAAAATAAAAAAAAAATAAAGGGCATTCTAATACTATTTTCACTGAGAAAGGAATGGTTTCATATTAACAAGTTGGTTTTGAATAGTTTTCTGTAATGATATTAAGAAGATTATTTTAACAATAGTGCCTGGCAGTTATCACCAAATTAAAACGGAGATTATTTTATTTTCTTCAACATTATTTTAAACTTAAATTAATTAAAAGTGGTTCTTACAAATCAAAACTAAAAGTCACATGGCCATTCCAAACAGACTAAATGCTCAATGAAAACAGTAAAACAAGAACTTTCACCGCACATCGGAACACATTCTCACTCAAAAGAAAGTGAAGGCGCGACACGGTGAATACCCCAACGGTCCACTACTAACACCACTACTACCTTCCAACCACCAAAGCTCGTTGGCAAAAGAAAAAAAAACCCAACTCAAGTTCAAGATCAACCCGGTTTTCGTTGCCCGGTGGCTTAGTTTAGGTTCCTACGCAAGTGCTCCACCGCGCAACCACTTTTGCTCTTACAACTAACCCGTTTACATCGGACGGACGGACACGGTTTGGAAAATGCGAGTATCACAACGAAAAACCAGCAAAAAAAAGGAAAGAAAACCCTTTCCACTAGCTGCCAATAGCCTGTGACCTTGTTAGCGTACGCAGACTCGATCAGCGACACGCCAGAAGCAGGAAAACGCCTTGCACTGCGAGCCCACGAAGACCGCCACACGTTCACTTTCTTCCGAGCGTAGGAAAAATATAAAAACACTAAACCAGTTTTCCACCACCCGGTTCTGGTGCAAGTGAAATACATAGCCGCAGCAGCAGCAGAAACAAAAAAACACATAAAGGGCCAAGCAGAAAAAGGGCCACCGGCTTGGTTTCCTGACTGACTGACTGACTTGTTGCAGCAGGCGACCTTTCCTTTAAGACCAGAGCGCCATTCGTGCAACTTTGCAGCGCTCCCTTGCCTTCGCAGCGCCAAGGTTGTCCCTTTTTTGGAGAGGAAGCATCACCATCGACGACGATGAAACGGAGCTGATACGGCAGTGGGGGAAATCAAATAGCGGAAGCCCTGGTTGTGAGAAAGCTGCCCGCCACCTGCCGAAGGGAAATGCAATGCCACTCGGAGTGCATTCATCCAGTGATAGGGGCGAGTCGGCACGGGGGGATACGCACCGCACCGGAGTGGAGTTTGCGTGACAAAAGCGGCGACACACATTTTGTCTCAGCCGGGCGGCCAAGAGCGTGACAACAATTGAGATGCACTTGTGCCGGCAGAACACGTTCTCGGTCCGGTGGAAATGGAAAGCGGCCTACCCGGTTGGTTGGTCCCTTCACACTGTGGGCTGGACGGCTTCCTTTCTCTTTTCTGTTGGTGATATTTAAGGGATGGAACGGGTTGAACTATTAAAAACTTGAGGTTTGGGAGAATGAATAAAACAAAAACCGATTATATATTTAAAGATTTTAAACCCGTCTTAAGTACAGTAAAATATTTATGCATTGCAAAAAAATGTTCAAGGAACACCACTTTATCAAGTATTACGAGCATTTTTTTATTCCTGAAATATGTCATTGTTTTTTTTTGTCGAGATAGAATAAAGTCTCACAATTGGGACATTTGTGTGTTTTAAGGGCATTTTTGTATTTTAGCATGTTTTACAGTCAGATACGAACATAGATATTAAGAATTCAGTAAAGATAGCTGTTGTCAAAAAGGAAAGTCTCATTGTTTGAGTAATTGTTTGATTTATTGAGTGGTGATTGTTGTGCGCTGTTTTGGTTCTATTCTAGTACGAAGACAAGTCTGTAACATGGAGCATGTTTCATAGGACTTCTGGAATTATGTCCTTATTTCGAGGATAACTGTGTATTTTCGGGATGCTATCGATCGTGCAGTAAAGATCGTTAATTTATTTTGAGTTTTTTTTGCGAAACAAAATATCTATATAAATTTTCTTTGAACGACTAAAATACTAAAAAAATCAAATCAATTAAAATCATCGACAAACGAGACCAAAAGGGTTATTTTTCAATATATTTTTCATTCATTATTTTTTCATTAAAGAAATTTTATGCTAGCATGTATTCAGCCATTGGAACCAATTATTTCAATGTTTCATATATTTTCTATGGAAAAAACTACGAGTTTAAAAATAGGGGGTTCACTGCAGACGTTTACAAAATTCAATTAAACTCGAACGATTTTAATTTTCGCCGTGAAAATCGAAGAATGTTTTGGCACTTCGCTATAAATTTAAATTTAAATTAAGCATATTTAATTTTATGTAGCTTTTACTCGTTTTTCATAATTTAGGATTTTTTATCTAAATTTTAATTTGAATGTTAGTTTATCCTACACTAAATTACTTGTTTACGTTAGTATGTAAAATAAAGGAAAAGAAATGTAATTGATTTAGTTGAGCGCATTGAGAATGCTTGAAATGCGGAAAATACGGAAAGCCAAAGATTGAAAAAGAATTATGATACAATTTTGTGCTAACAAAGTTAATAAAAAGTATTTGAAACTTTCATTAAAAAATAAGCAAACATAAGTTTTATTATCATATTTTCATGAACTGGCTGTGCAGAATAGACAACCGAAATTACGCATTTCACTTCTTCTCCAGCTCACCTAACAACACGAACCAAACAAATGAATCCCGTTTGTGGAACAAATTAGCGCCCTCCGACAAGCGGCCCACTGGCCGTCCACACACAATGTCCACCATAGAAAAGAAAAGCCGAGGGAAATTAATTTCGTCCTGTCCGCAAACAAGCGGTGGCCCTCGGTGAAAACCAAGGGACGAACCCTTCCCGAAAACCCGTAAAACTCTTACCCTCGTCAAATCCATTGCACGACATGCAGACGGGGCAAATCAACGAGCACCCGACAAGACGCTTGACGCAACACGAAAAAGGACGACCAAGGCCTCAACTTAAATAAAATAATTACCAAAAAGCACCCTTTCCCTTCGTCGCGCTTATGTTCTGCCTTTACACTTGTCGGTTATGCAGTGCTAATGTAACGGTGTGTCTGTGCAATGTAGAATGCGAAAAGGATATCCGCCCGTCTTGACGATTGGTCCCGTTCGTCGATTGGCTTCGAAAGGTAAGAAAAATCAACAAAAATGATACAATAACAAAGTAAGACAAAGAGAAAGAGAGAGCCACCGAAAACCCTAAATTGAGGAAGTGTGCCCAAAAAGGGTCACTGATCGGTCAGTAACGGTTTATCCTGTTTGTGGTGCTGAAAGGATAAAACCTCTAAAGGGAAGGTACATTTATTGCCCTCAGAGTGTGTGTATGTCAGTACAGTGTAATAAGTTTACTGTGCAATTGGCTCTTTTGTATAACGGCACTTGTTGAACAGTTTCGGCTAAACTGTAACTGTGCTTTTTGTTCTTATCACTTATTTTATTTGTTTAACGACTGTATGAACATAAAACCAGCAACTGGTCTGCAGGGAAAAGTGAAAGAGTATTTAATTGTTTTAAAATGGCAATTTTGTATCAAGAACCCTTTAACGAAACATTACAAAGGATGGGACAGTAAATGTTTGAGAGGCTAAGAAATATATGAATGCAAGAAAATAAGTGCTTTAAAAGCGCTCGAAGCATAATGACAAGAGCTTACAATTTGTGAATAAGTTTTAAAAAAATATTTATTTCAAGTGTAACATAGCGAAACGAGAATTAAAAGAAAGCGTTTGGAATTTGATCGGCTTACTAAAACGATACTAAATATTCAATTAGTAAATTTGCAATTTAATGTGCTTCAATAAAACATTATGTAAATTGCTATAACAAGCTTATAAAAAGTAGCAAAATTAAAACACTGCGCTCGTGCTTGAACCTTATTTAACATGTGTTGTTAAGGCAATAAGTTTGTACGCGATTCGTCACATGGGAATTTCAGTTCTTGTATACTACTAACGCCATCTACACGCGAAATGGACAAACGTTGGACGCACTATGGTTCCGTATCACTGACATACACTCGAATTTAAATGTAACGACGATGTGAGAAAACTACCGTTGAATATAAAAAAGAATTCATGCAATTAGCTTTTTTTAAGAAATAAAATTAACGATTATTTCATTTCACTAGTGCTTTTAAATAATTTACTTATTATAATTAAAATTGTGCTTTTGAACGGTTTCTCGCGGTTTCACTCAAAGTTCTCTAAGCAATATGGCCTGACTGTTACTACCGAATAAAATGAATAAATTAAGCCAAAAGTTATTAATTTTTGAAATATCTATCACTTTAAAACCTTAAAC
>KB669848.1:222051-239122 GCA_000349105.1 Anopheles epiroticus
TTAGCTTTGCACAGTTTGCAAATTTAGAAAGATTTTTTTTCGATTACTGTCTAATTATTAGCAGTTTTCAATAACCATTTTCTACCATTCATTATGATTTTTGACACTTTAACAGCTTTGAACTATGATCATCTGAGCTGGAGAAATTGAATCTGAATTTTAATGCTTTCTCCAGCTCTATTTTAGTTAAGCTACAGTTAAAAAATAGAAATTATAATAAAATTAAAGATACGTCTCATTTCCATTAAAATGCACATTGAGTGTTAAGATTTCATAAAGTGTGTTATCATATTTAAATTTACAATTTTGTTTTCAACCTACTCAGCTAAACCAGGTCATATCTTTTTGTAAGAAGTATGAGCAACACACTTTATCTAAAAATATGTACCTCAAATATGTAATATGTACCTCAAAGCGAGAAATTCGGTGAATTATGAGCAATTGAACGTATCTTCAGAACTGTTCACTTTCTGATTTGATTCTTCGCACGTGCCAAAGAGACGTGAACGGTATGGAGTATACATCGAATCGAAAATAAAACAGTTTTGATGTATGTCGGTGTCGAGATTAAAACTTTCTTCACAAATTTTAACAAAATTATTCGAAAAATAAATTGAAAAAGAAATGGATTGTACACAAATCATAGCACTTTCAATTCAATTGTGGACGAATAGAAAAATATTGAGAATAATGGAAGCACGTCTTGTTTTAGTGCAATCACGCCGTTCGGCTAGCACAGTGAGTAGTAAATCTGTGTAACTTAGATAAGATTTAGACAGACTTACTATGTGTGTTGCCGTGTCGAAATAAATAATAATGGTTGTTTAGTAAATGTTGGGACAAGCTTAATATAGATTTAATAACATCAACAAGGAAGCAGCAAGTTATACTACAAACTCGTAAAGTGACCGGCACACCGTAACGCTTGGTAAAAAACAAGGCTATTCCAATTTCTCCTGGTCCCATATCTTCGACTGATAGAAGAGAAACTGGAGATTATCTTGCATTGACAATTATTACATGACTCGAGCGAGTAAATCAATCGTTATCTCTACAGACATAGATCAATAGACTTGGATTAGCAAATCTATGTTCATTAGTAAATTAGCAAAGCAAGTAAATGCTTCTGTGCAGTTGACCTTCCACAATGGAAGCATGTTGGTGATAGTACCATCTTAATGAAGAGATCTTCATGTAATTTCCTTCCCGATATCTTCCTTCACCCAGACGAACCCAAGTTTAATTTACCATCTGTGGCTTTTTTCTGCAATTCTTCACCGTCTTCCATCCATCCATCACATCAACAACGAACGAAGACGATGCAAACCCAGAGCTCCACTCCGAGCATTTAAATATTAGCACCCCCTGCATGTGTCTTGGACCGCTCACTTGTCGTCGTCCTTCCAACGGACGTGGACGATTTTTAAATAACATAAGATCAACGATCCGCACTGCAACACACATGCCCGTCGCACGGTATGATATTTTGATATTTATTCCATTCCTCTCACATTCTCTTTCTCCGTTCAGCATGATCATCCTCTTTGCAGTACCTATTTTTAGTACCGAACAGAGCATAAACATTAACCATGAGGAGGCTGCTGCTGCTGCTGCTGTCGCATAATGTACTTGTGGCCAACGGGTAGAATAAAAAAAGGAAAATTGCAACTTCGGAGCAAGAGATGATCTCCCAAACGCGTCTTTTCTCTATCCCCCTAACAACGGTATCTTCCACGAGCTTCGGCACAAAAATGCATCACAATTCGCCGGAGGCTATTCCCCATTTACTTTTTTCCATCTCTTCCATCACTTCACCACCACCTTCTTCCACGCCCGGTCACCGACGCGAAGCTGGCGGATCGGAACGGATTGAATGCGGCGCCGCGGCCGCTCTAGCGCTTCACCACGTTGGCGGCGGCGGGCTTAGGGAAAGCGTGAAGATCTTCAAACTCTAAGCAAGGTCTTGCGTGGCCGGGTGGTGTGGTGGCCGAACCAACCCGAATTACAAGTAGGTGGTAGAAAGGTGGCCCCGAAACGAGGGCGCGCACATTACGCTAACGGGAAGGGCCCACGGGCACAACGGCAGCTTCAGCGAAAAAGAAAACAAGCCTGCCCCAAAGCACCGGTGCATCTTCACGTTTAACGGCCTCACCCCCCACCAACTCGCCCCCTGTCTTGCAGCTTCAGTGGGTCTTCAGGAGGGGGCCTTTCTGTGGTGGCGCTCGCGTGGAATAGCGAATTGGATCGGCTGGCGTTCCCGATAAACTCATTTGTGGGCCCCTTCCATTTTCGTGTGCATTTTACCCGATTGCATGTGAGATGCCTGTTGGGGAGTGTTTTTTAGGTGTTTCAGATCAACATGTTTTAGGCTTTTTAACAAATAGAAGGGACATTGCGTTCGTCCTATCAGGATGTGGGGATTTGTCCCACTATTCTAAATGAGATAAATTTAAATCGAAGTCTATAAGTGAAGCTGCCAACCTGAAAAAGAAACCGGTAGAGCCACTAAAAATAATCATTTCCAACAAGAATCCCGCATAGAGGAACTTAAGGCAATATGGGCACGTTAAGGGTTTTAGGATGTAGTTGCGTGTCCTCATCGTAGATTCCACGTTTCACGACCTCATCGTACCTTTCTCCTCAAACCAAAACGCATGACTTTTTGTTGATAGCTTCATGAAATGGTTGGTTCAAATTAGTTTGTTTTCGCCGAAAATACGACTTTTCTGTGCCATACAAATTCATAATATTGTTTGTAAAACTATTAGGGTAATTGGGCAATTCTTGCACATCACTTAATTAATGTACACCACTTTGGGAAAAAAGTTTTGTTTGGAAACATTAAAAAAAGACGATGCAAGTATGCATTTTGATTTAAATGTTGAGATTACATGCTGTGTTTTCGATCAATTTCTTTAATATACTTGAATGGTTGGTTGGTTGAAAGATTATAGAGGTTTTGGTTTAATATACTTGAATGGTTTTTCTACTTTTAAATAGCATTCGAACGAATGTTCAACTAAAACATGTGAATAGAGTTTATTTGAAAGCATGCACTATTCTTTTGTTGAAATCTGAGTAATGTAGTATTTTCTCAAGATTCTTTAGTACTTAAATTAAGCATCGGAGTTGAAAGATACTTCATGTATGAATATTTTGCTCAAAAGAAAAATATTTCTTGTTACTTCGTGTATAATTATTGGAAGATGGTGTATATTAGACAAACGTTTCATACACATTTTAGTGCAAACGGTCTAAAACAGTGAAATATGTTAGATGGACAACAATGTGCGTATTACCCTAAGAGCCTATTTTCAAAGGCAGCAAATAAAATATAATTTTGAGATCGATATTTCACAGAATGAATTTGGAGCCTTAGACTTAATTTTAAACCTGTGATTGTAGGGTGTTCATATTGCCCCACGGTCCCACTACTCCATATGCCCGTTTCAGTTGGCGGCTAATGAGATCGAAAACCAGGTAGGAAGAAGGCCTTCTTCCGACGGCCTTTATACGAAGTCTTCAAGGCGTATGTTGTGTCACTGTTCGTTGCGCGCACCTAGGGGTTAATAGACCTGCAGCACCCCAGCGCCGAAGAGTTCCTGACACCCATAAAAAAACCTTGTGACCGAAGGCCTTTAGGCCGGAATGGTGAGTGGCAGCCAAAAACGCAACACCACCAAAAAAGTGCCTACAATGCGTTGCTATTACTCGCCTCATTGGATTATTGGCCAGAAGCAGCAGCAGCAGCAGCAGCAGCAGCTGTTCGCCGCCTGTGCGTATTGCCAAAGGGGTGCGCGCGTACGCGTTTTCTCTCCTCTCCAATTCTGGTAGCGCGAGATCAGTCACTCGTGTGATGAATTCTTCCGAACATCTATCTTACCATATATGGGCAGTGTGGAAGTCGCGAGCACGACCGTTTTGCTCTTATAGTGCGCCTCGTGCACCACACCGAGGGAGAGAGAGAGAGAGAATAGAGCGCGAGAAGCAGTCGGAGCGGCCACCACACGTGTGCGCGAGCCGTGAATAACCGTGAATTTTGCCTAGCATGGATGCAACTTGCGCGCGAACCTTCCCACGGCAGGCGGCGGGAACCCAAGGGTAATGGGGGAAAAGTGGCTCACTGTCTCGCACTATTAGCAAACACACACACACAGAGAAAGAGAGATACAGACAGAAACCTGCATAATCGGGCCCGGTTTTGGGAGTCTCGCTTGTTGGAAGCCACACTCAGACGGACTTGAACACCCCGCTCCAACCCTGAGATGAATCACAATAAGGCGCACTTAAACCCCTTCTAAGGTAGCGGGGCGGCCAGACCGGACACGATACACCGACCACCACCAGCAGTAAGAGGTGCGGCAAGACAGGAGCGAATGGTATGTAGAAACGGCTTTGATCGCGAGTTTGATATCGGTAAGTGTTAAAGCACGCGATCTTTCGTGCCTGCGACACGATCTCGGAAGTAGCGTGCCCTCGTGCTCTGTGTGTAAACGCTGCCAAGTAAGCCGCGATCGAACAATTACCCGAGAGAGCATGATTATTAATGAGCTAAATTGGGATGCGCTTTTTTACACACGGATTAGCGATCGTAGAAGAGTGGAAGAGATGATCGACTAGTGCAAGCTCTTACGATTGGGTTGGATTTAGAATTGTTTAGGGATAAAGGGGGGAAAATGGCAAAATTATGAAATAAGTAGAACTTTGCAAAACAAATGTTTTCTTGTTTTGCGGAAACATAAATTATATCATTGACTGTTTAATTAGCCAGATTTGAATTAGCAGAACTATTTTTTTTTTTTGCTTGTGAAGTGCCTGAAGAAGACATTCAAGTCAATTTTGTAGCAGCCAAATTTTTATGGGTAATTAAATTTCCATGATTTACACGAATATTCCACGTTTTTTTATGCCGTTTCCTCTAAGTGCCCCATTTTGCCCCCAACTACCTTATACATACTATGGGGCTTTTACATGTGACTCATGGTTAATTAATACTGTTGAAGTTTTACACGTGACTCATGGCCCGTATATTGACCGTTCGACTCAGAGATCGATCCGGATCACAGAAAGTGATTGGATACTAAAATTGAAACTGATTAATGCACCAAGATGTCACTTTGCCTACCAAAGGAGAGCTACAAAACTTATCATTCAAACCTGTGCTTTAACCTTCTTTAGACCTAAACTGCTGAACAACCCTCTCTCCCAAGATCTCAAGGATAATCTTGCAAAAGAGCATTGCCTTGTACAACCTTAAAAACCCGCCTTTCAGTTGGTCCTTCACTCCTATGCTGCTGTTGCTGCTGCTGCTGCGGGGCCCATTTATGGAGATGTGACAACGCGAACAAACGCACCAAAGCAGCTTGCAGCAGATCGCCGTTTTCCCCCATGTCACGAAAAAAAATCAAGACATTACTCGCCTTTCCCGAAGACTAAAATTAATCGCACCACCCGGCGCAATGCATGTGCAATTCCGCTCGCTCCGGTAAAAACTAAATAGAAAGAACAGAAAGGTTAAGGCATGGCACAAAATTAGACACGCTCCTCCGTGTCTCTCGCATATTCCTCCATCATAAACCGTCCCGCACGCGCACGCGAGGCGGCCTTATGTTGGATGTGACCTTTCGGATTTGATTTGGACGTGGTGTGGGTACCTAGAACTCGCCCCATTTAACGTTGACTGAGAGAAGGAAAATTGGAAGAAATTCCATCGAGCCCGATGAGATCCTTGGTCACCGATGAGGATGACGAGGAGCCGCGTTTGCGTGAATCGTTTAAAGATGAAAGTTGAAACAAGCTTGAACACCCGAAAGAGGCACCACATAATATTTTTAATTTCCAATTCGCAATATTTTTTGGCAATGGTCCCCTTGAAATGCGAGATTTAATCCGAGCTCAACAGGTCAGCGTTAGCAAGTGTGTTTAAAATGGACCACACACCACTAGCGAGCAGGAGCACCGCCCTGACAGGAGATGGTGCTGAAAATTTAATGTCCTCACACATTTGCACCTTTTCCATTTCATTACGGGGGAGGTGCTGGCTGTGTTTCGGTGGTGTCCAATGATACCGAAATGTCTCTCGTAATAATTATAAGTGTTCCCATTCCATCGCCGTTTATCGCCGACAAAAGGCGACAACAAAAGGGTGGTCACTTCTTCGGGTGGAAGCAGTCAGTTTTGGAAAATGCACCGAAGCGCGGCATTCAACAGAGATAGGGAGAGAGCGACATGAATGACAACGCCGTCATCATATCAAGACTTTCTTATCGGAAAGTACCTTCCATTGTGTGTTGCTCGTTGGGTTGGAGAAAGGTGGAATAGTTTGCATTTGTTTGCACAAAATTCTGCATTCCTTGGCTTGGTGTTTTTTATTTTGCAAGTTCCAAGAGGAGAGCATTTCTCTTCTCAGTTTATCTAAATTTTTGAAAGTAGTTTTGTTCCTTTTGTGACACGGCAAGAAACTTGAGAGAGTGCAAACCAACGCTTTAGAGGGCATTAAGATAGTAGTGGTGGCATCTTTTTCTGTTTAGAAACCATTTTCACAAATCAAACTGCATTATCTGTATGGCTCTGGGAATAGCATACAACACAGTCTGTACGTTTTCGTGCCTTTACAGTGTTAAGTGATTGGACCTTTACTATTCCTACACAAAAACCCCGAAGCTCGCCCGTTGAACCGTTCCATACCAAAAAAGGGTAGTAACATTCAAAGTGTGGCTGGTGTTGCGAGTGGTCATCGTTTGAGGCACCCATCTCATCAATAAACCATCATCAAACACATCATGGCGTGCCGCCCTCGGCGTGCCAAATTGCAATAAGATCATCTTTCCCCTCAGCGACTTCAGGCCGGGCTGTTCATCGCGGGCAAGAAGGCTTTTTTATAAGGTCGATGAAACATATCGAGAAATGCGTCGGTGACTTAAAAAAAGAAAGTGACTTTTTTTCCACCCAAATAGCCCACGACTTATCACGTGGCTGGACAAGGCACAAACGGTGGTTGGTTTACGAGGGGTTACTGCCGCCTTTGCTTTTCTCCGAATTGGTGTAAGACTACAATTTCCATAAGCATGCGTGTCTCGTTTTCCATTTTTAAAACAGTCGAAGCGATCATCTCGTTAAGCGAAATCGATGGATTTTCACTGGCTGCTTTAATTCCAAAATTAATTCCATCTCAGGGTGCTCTTGGAATTAACAGATCATGAAAATAAGCGAGATAATTAGTAACAGTATTGCTCTGATGGGGTGTTGTTTGAAATAGAAATCAATTTAGCTAGAGCGATCAATGCGAAAACGAATGTACGACACGTTCAGTCTTATCTGAGGTACGCGCTGAAACATTTTCTTATCTTTTCGCAACCGGATGGGAATGTGTTGTAGTTCGCTATCGACACAACCCGATCGGTTCTTGTGAGCCTTCCGGCTTCCAGAGCCCCGACGCAACGTCGAATTAACATCTACTCAAGCACAAGCATTCCTGCATTTGTCACCACGATATGAAAGAAATTTGCTGATCGCTGTGGGACAAAGTCCGGAAGATGTTGTTCTTGTTACACGGGGATTTTGTTCTCGCTTTGCGATTGTCACATAGCCCATTTGAATGATTCTGTTGTACCGAGGCAGGAAGATTGAAATGCCTACAGGAAATGATTCACTCAAATGCTTGTGCAAGCGAATTCCGACTTCCAAGGAGGCCAAGGAGTTTTGACCACCTTGGATACGGTGTAGACTAGTTTCCAATAGCATACTTTGCCCCACCACGAAGTATGTAATTCTACAAGTATTTTAGAGCAAATATATTGGTTGTATAATACAGAACAGTGTGGCTTGCATGAAATTCACTGAGCAAAGCTAATTTAGCACATTTTGGGGAAACCGCTTAACCAACTCCAGAGATTGAAACCACTTTTGCCGGCAATATATTCCCCGTGTTTTACAACTCAAATTAGAGCAATAATAAAAATCAAAATGTTTTCGGAACGCAATTCTAGTTGAACTTACCGCAAAACTCTAGAACACTCGAAAGAAAAACGGAATTTCAAAGCAGAACTGCGAGACAATAGCACGAGCTCTAGAACGGCACACCGAGTTCTTGAAAATTGAACCGATTTGACAATTGTCACATTCAATTCAACGGTGTCTTGGATGGCGTGACGTCACATCGTGCAACCCTTTTTCGATTGATTTCGGAGTTCTTATCGAATTTCAAAAAAGCGGTTATTACCTGTATTAAATAAGCCGTGTGAGGTCAATAAACAATTTGTACGTAGCTATTATATGAAATATAAAAAAAATGTAAGATTTGCCAATAGTTTACTTCACGCAGGAGCTGCACGATTTTTATTCATCTCCCTCGGAACTGCTCGACAGGCGGCTTGAAGTTGAAAGCGCCCGAAAGTATGCAATGGGTGCTACATAGGTAATTTTGAATTTCACCAACGGATTCCTTCACACTTTAAATTCCTTTTTTAACTAGTTTTACGAAATAGCGACATTCGATGTATAATGTTAATCTTTTTCACATACATGACACATAAAGCATTCTTGTTTTTGCTTATTTTTTCTTGTCTTTACCGTTCAATACGAACGGCGTTAAGGGAAGGTATAGCCGACACAGCTTGATGGATATTTATTGCTGACCGGTAGCGTATTGGTATGGGAAGGGATTTTCCTCTCTTACCTTCTAGCCCGAGCCTCTAGCCCCCAGGTTAGCGATATGAGTAATTTTGTTAGTCCTTTGCCAGGACGTTTCTTTACACGCGAAGCAGGATAGGAATCGGAAAGGCACATCCAGTGCTGCAGTCAGGGTCAGCCAGAGACGAAAACATAAAAGCACTCGCAGATGATGGAGGAGCAAAGTTTTGCAGTGGCAACCGCAACGTATCTGGCCGCCACACACACACGGAGCAGAGCGGGCCTGGTCGGTTGGTCGAAAGTTCTCGGTCACGTTCGTGGAGCAGAACAATTTTATGGTGCAATTATGCTTAAAAATTTATGCCCCGCTCGGAAAAGAAGCGTCCAAGCGCGGGTTCGAGGGGCCAATCGTTCAAAACCGGCGGGGCTGTGCTGTTTCCTCCTGGTTGGAAGGGTAGGAGGGGGGGGGGGGGGGGGTGTGGTAAAGAATAATGCCCCTGGAAAGTCACTCGTGGCAATTTTTCGGTGTGCCTCACATGGGCCAGGGTACCCCCGTCGGTGGTGCACCGCTAATGCACTCTCGCATGTGAGCAGCCGGGAACAGTGACGGATGGTACAAACGGTGATGTCGGTGCAACACACTGCCACCGAGCAAGGGGAAACTTCCGAAAGGTATTTCCTTGCGAGCTTCCTTCAGCGGTGAACCGCACATGGCCCAGCTCCGCGGTAAGAAAGGAATGCGTATGCGGATTGCAGGTACTAGCGCCGTACGTTATTTCTCTTGCCAACCGGTGCTCCATCGTAAATGGGTTTTGAGTAGGAACAAGTTTTGCCTTCCTCTGGGCAAAGTAAGGTTATGGTAGGACGCAAAGTTAGCAAGTGCTTCTTCGCGTTGAAGATTGTTAATAATTTAAGTGTGATAATCAGGGTGAAAATGTGAGTGAGTTATCAGTGCTCGGAAAGATGTCGGAAGAAGTGAGGCCTTTTATCGGAGGGTTTTTTTTCAGTTCAGATCCGATAAGGAAGAAAGGCTTGGTACTCACACTGTTTGCAGCAGAATTATACCTTAGTTGTGATATTTTTTAAAATATATGCCTAATTTTTGGATTTTACTATATAAGTAATTAACTTCTTATTTGGATTTCTACTAAGTTTTTACCGATTTGTTTACTTCTGTTTTGGTTTTACCCTTGTATATATTGTGCATTTTTTATTCAATTGTTAATTCAATTTTTAACTGATTTATGGTAACTTTTATTGAATCCAATTCAATTTTCCTTAAGACTTTACAAAACTATAGAAAACAAATTCACTTAAAAACAGATTAAAATTATTTTAATTTTGTTTCTGTTATTTCGACTGGTTTTTTTTTTGCATGAGGTTTTTTTTGGATCTTTATTTTCCTTAGTTAGAAATAGCTGTCGAAATACTTTTTGCAACAATGGAAGCAGCAATAAAAAGATCGTTTAAATAAAATAGTTAGTTTTTAAGATAAAAGCAGGGCATATGTATAAACTATACTCAAAACATCGTATTTACCCGAATAGCAACCATTTAATTAGATAAACACTCATTGTTTTTTCCGAAATCAAAAATACCTGATATGCTACATCAAAGGATGTGACAAAAATTTTCATTAAATTTTCATTTTCATTTCATTTTCATCAATTAATTGTTACAATTGAACAAAATTTAACTGAGCCAAATTAACAGAAATTGTATAGAAATGATATAGAATATGAGATAGAAACATGACAAACAATAAATATTTAACGATGATATTTGATTTAATACATAAATAAAAACCTTTAAAGGTTCAGGGGTGAGTTTATTGGATCGTCAGGGTTTTAATCGCTAAAGGTAGCACAGCGTTAACAAGGATTTGATTGTACTCAAATTCATTTAATTTAGTGAAATGCAGTTAAAATACGCTCTTATTAATGTTGTTTACCTAGCAAAAGAATTTGTTTTTGGTAAAGAGTTATTAACGCTTGAATGAGTTCCTTCTTATCGAGATATATAGTTTTGACACATCACAATAGAACTGAGACAAACAATATCCAGCAGTTATTCCTGAACCTAGCAGCCATCAAATACCTATTATTATTATTATTATTTTTCATAACAAATTGAAATTCAAAATTAAAAACAATTTGTATGAACGATGGATGGAAGCTATGTTAATGGTTAAACTTTAACAGTAAAAGGAGTAAAGCCATGCAGCATTGGTCACGCTGGCTCACAAGAAAAAGTCTCATAGTATGTAGGATATGTAGCATTTTTTTAAAGTTTTTTAAGATTTGTTATTTCATTCTAAAAAATCAAATTTTAAATAGATCCCACTCATTGCATCTAAAAATACCCCAAAGCACGTGGACACTGCTCACAGCAATCAACGCTGTAGTATTCTCTCGCTCTCGTTGTCCATTTATAGTAATCGGCCTTCTGTTTTGATTCTGTTTGAGCGCACTGTAACAATAAAAACAACAAACAGTCACACACAAGCAAAAAAATGTTTCTTTTACCACCAGCAGCAGCGGATACCGACCAAGATGTGTTGAGAATAAGAATTTTATTCTTAGCGTACCAATCATCACCAGCCCAGTAGATGGTTGCGTTTGAAGATTAAGTTCGTGCCGCTCGTAGGATAATCCATCCGTGTAAATGGGTGACGAGAATTATGACCATTCGCGCTGTGGTAAACATCCATCAGTTGCGTCACAGTAAAACTTACGTGGCCAATAAAAATAAACCACCTCCCATTGCTCTCGTAGCTTTATAATTAATATGCAAACAAGTGGATATTAAAACGACCGAGTATTGTTGCTGTAAAAATGAGTAATTATGACACGATTTACATACTTAAAAGCCCTTCAGTAGTAACATTGTATCGATTGGCTGTTAATAAACTACTGACGTCCATCCCTCTTGCGGGAAATTTTGGGAGTTCAGGTGCAAATGATCACAACCCATGCCATCCTATGCCATCCTTCACCGCCGCCTGTCAACACAGGGTGAAGCTAATTATCCGCAGGTCACCCACGATTACGGTCGGCAAGTGGCCCGTCAAACGGCTGCCACCGGTGTGTGTGTGTGTGTGTCAAGTCAACCGTAATCCACAAAGTATGGGCCGTTCCGGGCGTGAGGCGAAAGCGAAGCGTCGTCACCCATCGCCTGGTGGAACAACATTTTCCCAGCATGTCAACAGCGTGTCAGAAAAGGTGTCGTTGGCGTCCAGTCGTGTGGGTGCGTGTGTGTGGTTGCGTTGGTGGAGGAAAACATGAATGAAAAAAACGGCCCGGCCCGGCACCACGTCAAGTAACAGCTTTCGGTCAATTTGTTATGCCCCGACGGGTGTTATGACACGCGCGGACGATCGTTAACATAATCGCTCGGGTTTTTGTCGGAGTGGGTGGGGTGTTTGGAATGAAAAACTTCAAGCAAACACCCGGACCTACCTCACAAAAAAATGGAAGCGCGATGACACACGGGTGATGAAGCGTTATGTTTTACAGGCCTAGAGATGTTTAAAAAAAGGATGTCTACTCGTGCCCTTCCGGCGTCCAGCAGATAAAAACTTTCTTCTGGAGTTGTCCTACCTACAAGAACAATAATTTAAACGCCAAATTATGTCACCCTTTAGCATTGTTTTCAGCCAAACAAGCCTAGAGGTTCGGTTTGTTTTGTCGAAAGAACTTCGCAATGTCCCAAAATCCTTTCGAACAAAAAGCAGAACAAACCTGCAGTTGTAATGTAGTACGTAGCCAGTGCACAGCAAATCGTCCTCGCTCTGTTTCTAATGTTCTATTGTAGGATGATTTATGGTTCGAAGGCAAACGGGCCGGAGTGCAGTCGGGATTCCGATCCCAAACGATTCCAGATCTTTGCTTTGCATAATGCATGAAGCGAGGGAAGAACGTCGGTCGGCAATTATTCAAATGTGGGACCTACAAAAAACTTGTGGATACAGCAGCAAGGTGCTCGTGCAATTTCTCCTCCCCTCAAAAATTTGCTATGTCAACGATAAGAAGCATGTAGTTTTACGCCTCATTTAAAAATTACGATGTAAGTTTTGCGGGTGATTTATGGTACGGGGCGTGCATTTGTCTGGATCTTCTGAGACATCCCGACGAAGAAGTCGGCTGGAGCTAATGGGACAGATTTGGGGATGAATAGGTTTTCGCTTGTATTCTGTCTAGAAGAGGTGGTTTTTGGCATGTTCCCATTAGTATTTTGAGAAGCTCATTATCGCTGGATGTTGTGTTGCTTTCACGAGACAAAGACTCTTCCAATTAAAACACAAATTTGTGTTTATTGGACAGTTTTAGATCCAATCTTGTTCACACCATACTACATCGTTTGCACCTTTAAAATCCCAAACACTTTAATCCATCCATCAAACACTCGTTAGAGGCATCGCAACCGCGTGCCAACATCGGCGTTCTGATGTCCACGATTTGAAACTAACCGTCAGAAAACGGCAAGTGTGAATTTGTTGCACCATTTGCGAAGGAATAACACGCTCCACAACACGCCTCAAGTTTGGCTCTTGCTGCCTGTTGGAGGACGCTCAGCTACAGTTCTGAGTCATTTCCCAGCAATTCCGCACACCATGGAGCACGGATGGATGGAACGTGTGACTGCCACTGCCAAGTTCAGGGTAGTAGTGGACGTCGTTTCAACCACCTTAGGTAGGTAAGGTGGTTTTTAGTTCTCTACACTACCCAAGCTGGAACGTATGGTTGGGATGATGTTCTGTGAACGTTTGGTGGTCTGTACTGTCCCGTGAGGGCAGCCGAAATGAAGATGCCGCAGGAGATCCGATCTGTTCTGATTGATCTGATTGTTTTGGGCAGAATGGGGATAAGAACTAGCGTCACTCTGCTTGCTCGTGAGACCTCTCGGTAGCGAAATGGGGAAGAACTGTTGCTTGGTTTGGTTGGTGTGTCTTGGTAATGGTGATATGCCGGTACTTCGATAGAGGTACCTTATTTTTAGAAATCTATGTTAAGCGCACTTTGGTGGCGGCAGTATCGCAGAACGTCGCTATCGAAGGCACACCGTAGTCATCGGTGCCAACTTCGGCACTAGATACGCACACAAACGAACGACGCTTGGGGACATGTTGGTGGCGAGTAGTACGACACATTCTTACTGTGATCGCACGAGACGTTTCCATTTTAGGCGATAGACATAAAACCGCCCCGGTACGATCCGCATTGCATCGCTGGGTGGTAGCGCCAGGGGTGTCCCAGCACGAGAGATGCGACGGCGCAGAGCATTCTGTCAGCTGTTGGGCAGAGGGGGGGAGACAGAGAGCATCTGCTAGACTTTGTACGGATAGTGCCTGGTAACGGAATAAATGGTAACAATAGGCGAGGGGGAAGGTTTGCCTCGATAGCAAACCCGATTCGACAATGATACGATGCAACAATGTACAGGGAGTTTGGTGCAACGGCTCTTAGTGTGTGTGTGCGTGTGCCTTTCCGCATCCGAAACCCCAATTGGTGACGTTTTTTTGGCGTCTTTGGTCAACCCATACCTTCGGTTCATATTTGGCACCCTGTCACATCAAGAAATCCTGCTATCACTCTGATGTCACTACAGATTGGTTTAGATCGGCCTGAAGCGAGGTAGTTTGCCCCAGGGGAGGATGTGCTTGTAAATTTAATGGTCGTTTAAATATAGCTAGCAAATGGTACACACACACACACAGCAACAGTCTTACGCCCAAAGGCAATCCCTCCCGGGGGGCCCAAACCGTCGAGCCAAATCGAGTAGTGGGTGAGATTCTCGGGAACCGATAGCTCTCGGTTTGCCAAGTTCTGGTAAACGTGGCGCAAGGCGGGACGACGCAAATGTGACATTTGGCGGTGGGTGGGCAATATTGCTTGAATGGATGAGCCAGATCCTATCAATGAATATTTGGGTCAGCGGAGTAGATGAAGCGGTCACATTTCTGTGGCAAGTGGTTGGGGATGTGCGGTGGCTTGAAAGGTTGGAGCTGAACACCTGTGAGATGTTTTTTCTTGAGTTATAGGTGGATCTTAAGGGATTATTCGGGGGAGTGATTTGTCCTGGAAATGGTGATTAATTGGTCATTAGTGGTCGTATTGAAATCTAGATAGCATTAAATACTATCGTTGGATTATTTATTGAACGCCTTTTAGATTATGCGATATGATTTCTGGATATGAGGAGTTACCATTCTGTTACCAAAAATTAAAAGGGCCATTTACAATAATATGCCATTATACTAAAAAAATAGTATTATGGACCAGCAGGCTTTATCTAAAGGATAGACATAGATAATTGTTTTTTTCATTTTGTTAAGTCACACTACATTTTAATTAATCGTTAAAGTTAAAGTCGATGATATTTTCTTATACTTTTTTAGTAAAACATTATAAAGATGTAATATTAAGAACTAACGACACTGGCGTAAGGTTTTGAAATGTCCAAAACAGACCTGTTGTGGCCTACTACGTTGTAGGTTTTGAAATGCTTACACCGATTACAAATGAATCTCCATGATTTTACTAAAATATAACTATGATAACTATCATCAAGTTTGTACATTTAAATATTCTAGGGAGAATTTCGTTCTCTATTATCCGAGTAAGTGGTGGGACTCATCATCATCATTATAATATTTTGTAAAAATAAGGTTCAAATTTGAAACCTTCACAGTATTTAGACCAACTTTAAGCTACGGACCTTATGATTTTTTATAGTTTATTTAGTTTGATTGATTGTTTTCAGATCGATAAGTTTAAATATAATATGAGTGTATGAACTAACTAAAATAACCATTCCTATTTCTACAGAAAGATCCCAGTATGAATTCTGACCATATCCAGTTGTTTGCAGCGTTTATGATATTTATTTTGATCACTTAAAAAACCATCTCCAATGGCATATGTTTAGAAGTAAGTTTCGAAAGTGTTCAACATTTTTTCAAAGGTAAAATCATCAACCAATTGCATACTCTATTCGACGAATTTGGTATTTTCTTGAAAACAAAATTGACTTCAGCTCTTAATATTTATTCTAATAAAAAATCTCATGAATATTGCTGTCTAGTAAATTAATAATGGTACTCAAAGAAGACCTTATAGACATTTCCTTAATTAGCCATAATAGGCATCTGATAGATTTCGGCTAAGTTGCTGGCAAAAAATAATCATCCGTAAATAGACTTGAGGATTACGCGAAATTACCCACGCAAGCGCACTCACGCCCATCCGCTAACCGATCGATCGTTCGATTTCGGATCGATCGATCGATTTCCGATCGGCACGAATTGCGCCCGAACGGCAGTAGGTCGCAAAACTCCTTGTAAGGATCGGTGGTGGAATCGATAGTTCGATATAAAACGGTGCGATCGGTAGTTCTTGGGTCACTCACCGTTCGGTTTTGCGGTTAATCACATAGTTGTTAGCTGGGAGAGCACAAAGCTCCGTGTAGCAAGGTTTCCTTTCTTTCGTCGTGACCGTCGGTCAGTGTCCAGGGCGGTGCCCAAGTGTGCCCAAGTCCAGTCCATTTCTTCGTCGTGCCGTCGTTGAGCCCCGCCATGTGGTTGTCCTGTGCCGTCTTGTATGTTTGTGAACGTCCCTTCCAATGTGTCGTTTGTCGGTTGCAAAACCCACCGTGATGGTATGTCCGTTCGTTTCAGAACTGTGTTACCTTTGGCGACAGTGTGTTTTTATGGAGTTGTGTTCATGAAGAGGAGAGAAGAAACCGTAAGGGATCTTGATAATGGAGATTTGCTTTTCTTTCACCACAGGACAATCCGTAACACTCAGCCAAAATGTGTGATGATGATGCGGGAGCACTAGTCATCGACAATGGATCCGGTATGTGCAAGGCCGGATTCGCGGGTGATGACGCCCCGCGTGCCGTCTTCCCGTCCATTGTGGGCCGTCCGCGCCACCAGGGTGTGATGGTCGGTATGGGTCAGAAGGATGCATACGTCGGTGATGAAGCTCAATCGAAACGAGGTATCTTGACGCTCAAGTACCCGATCGAACACGGTATCATCACCAACTGGGATGATATGGAGAAGATCTGGCATCACACCTTCTACAATGAGCTGCGTGTCGCTCCGGAGGAGCATCCAGTCCTGCTGACTGAGGCTCCGCTCAACCCAAAATCCAACCGTGAGAAGATGACCCAGATCATGTTTGAAACGTTCGCTTCGCCAGCCGTGTACGTCGCCATCCAGGCCGTGCTGTCCCTGTACGCCTCCGGTCGTACCACCGGTATTGTGCTGGACTCTGGCGATGGTGTGTCCCACACTGTCCCGATCTACGAAGGTTATGCACTGCCGCACGCTATCCTGCGTATGGATCTGGCTGGTCGCGATCTGACCGACTACCTGATGAAGATCCTGACCGAGCGCGGCTACTCGTTCACCACCACCGCTGAGCGTGAAATCGTC
>KB669848.1:249132-370744 GCA_000349105.1 Anopheles epiroticus
TCAAGATCAAGATCATCGCGCCGCCTGAGCGCAAGTACTCCGTCTGGATCGGTGGCTCCATCCTCGCCTCACTGTCCACCTTCCAGTCGATGTGGATCTCCAAGCAGGAGTACGACGAGTGTGGACCGACCGTTGTCCACCGCAAGTGCTTCTAAGCTGCCGGTGGTGCCGGTTCCGGCTTGCTCCGGCTGTGTGATGATTAACCCAGGGATCAACGCTATGATTTACTGTTAAGACTTATACTGTTGCAGCTATTTAGGACATAATACATCAATTTTGAAGTCGTTTTACTTTCATTTGCAAGACTCACTTTCTCGAACGGTAAGGCATTCGAAAGCTAAACGACAGTTTGATTGCGGCGGCTGGAGGCGAATAGAAATTAACAGAGAGCATGGTGTGCTTGATTTATTGGGTTGAGTCGATCGATTGCAGCGAAACATAATTAAGATATTCACCTCACAGACCTTTCAGCCCTTATTCCCGATGGTTTCAGCAATCGGGCCGGAGCATTGGAGAGGCCTTCCCCCATATCAATGAGTCTTCCCCACCCAGTCGATGATACAATAATTATTCGCTCAATTCGTTGGTGTTATGAGCTGAGGTGGACATGCGGTTTCCGATTTGTTTGTTCCCGTTTTGGCGCGGGCGGCAAGCGCTTGCATAACTGTGTCATCGTGTTGGAGTGGAGTAATGCAACCACCACAGCTCGACTAGTGTTGGGTAGATTTGATTCAGGATCATTGAGTCTTAATACATGTTTGCACTGAATAGGTAGCTCTGAATATCAAATGAATTGGTTCAGAACTATTGAGATTCTTGAATATCGGAATTCATAATTTGTGGTATTAAGAAAGTTTTAAATTTTTGAGTAAATAATTTTTCGTAAATTGCAAAGATTAGAAACATGTACATGGGTAGAACACATCTAGACTTAAAAAAATAATTGATATAAATTTATCAAAGATTCGTGGCGGCAACACAGCCGTCTTATTTTATACGGACTAGTGCTCCTCATTCCTAATTCCTTCCATGGAATACCTGTTATTAGCTTCTTTGCAATTACAGTATTTTACATAGTGTCAGTCAAACGTTCATGCTTCTTTAAAGTTTGAAGAAACTCTAGATGTTTTAGAATTGAGGGACAGTCGGAAAGCCAAGAATCTTGCAAATTTCGTTAAGATTCAAAACATTATAAATTCTGAAAGAACTCCAGATTCAAGGATCATAGGATTTCAGAATCAAGATTCCTTAGGTGATTAAAACGCCTCTGCGGTGAAGATTAATATAAATGAGTCTTTTTAAAAGCTTCATGAAACACAACACTAGCTGTACCGCTTACCCAAAACAGCGTGACCGCTTTATCGACGAGTTGACAATGAAAGGAATCGGTTTGCTCTGCGAACGGTATGATGTGAGTTACGGTTGTGGATTGGTGGTGACAGTAAAAACGGTATGGTGACCGAAAAAAAAAAACATTAACGATCCGTTTCAAGTGCAATGTCGTCGATGGCATTGCGTGTGAAGGATAATGGGATAAACATAACCTATCCTATGCGCTCCCGAATTTAAGCGCCTACACTCTCTCCCCGATCACGTTCGGTTGACCCGATTGGAGGTGGCGCGCTGCTCGATGGGTGAGTGGTTAACTGAAATCAGTTGCGATGCACTCTGGGTGGTGGGTAGCATTTTAATGCTCGTCCAAAAAACAACGGCGTGAGTAATGTTATAAAGTATTTAGTGGCATTACAGCCGGGCTCGGTTGGTTAGTTGTTCGTTTACATTCCGCCCAGAACGGTCGTTGGGCACAGTTGGTTGACGGTAGTGTCCCTCTCATTTGATAAAACAATCAACGTTAGATGCAACACAAAGCGTGGTAGGTGAGTGGCGGTAGAGCGGGGCCGAAATTGGCTCATTTGTGGTTGCAATTTAAAGCTTGATCGCCAGGATGCAGTATGCTGCGGAATGGTGCTGTTTGTTCTGTGTTGTGCGTTGCTTGATGAAGGAAAGAAAAAAAAACAATGAAACACACACCTTCAAACAGAATTCATTAACGGCGAAAGTAAATATCGTCCAGCAGCGGCAGTTCAGCATAATGCAGCCAAATCGATTACCGATACGGTCTGAGTGTGCATCGTGTGCAGCTTCACTGCAAATAGCTGTGGGTTTTCTCTACTGTGTGTGTGTGCGCGCGGGAAAACCAGCACACTTGTATGCGCACGTTTGTATCTTGATTAATGGTGGCGGCGTGTTAATTATTTCGTTTTCCGTCATGAGTGTGTGCGTCTGTGTGATTAGCGTTGGTATTGGTTGTGTTGTGATATTAATTAAATTAAATTGCGAAAAAAGGTGTACAATCTATGGGAGCAAGAGTGGAATGCATTAGAACCCGATGCAGTTTTCCGAAAAGTGGACTAAAGTATGCAATAGAAAAGACAAAAAAGCGGCTTTGAGTGGGTTTGCGTGTGTGTGCCGAATGAACAATTTAATTTCGTTTTCAAAGTGGAAATCGAAACAGAATACTGCCGAGCGTTGTGATGCGGGCTTGGGACGGTGTTTTGTGTGTAAATATACGCACGTCCGAAGCAATTAGGGTTGCGTCGGGCGAAATATGTATTAGAATTTTGGGTTTCATGTTTCAGCGCAATCTGAGCGGGGTGTTCTGAATATAGTTTTATTGCTATTGGTCACTAGGAAATTTTCATTAAATATATCAGAGATTTTTATAGTAGAAACATATGAATAGATAAAATTTTAATCTACAGTAGAGCGTCAATTATCCGGTGTGGTCTGGACCGGTCGCATGCCGGATAATCGATTTTCACGGATAATAGGCCCGAGTTAATATAAAAGTTGATATTTCTAAGCCTAGCGTGGATTTTATAGGGGAAAGTTAATTGTAAATTCGGTTACATATTTTTTTTAATTAATCAGTGGTTATGAATCACTTATATAACCTTAAATATACAAAAAATATTGATTAAATTGCCTTAACACTTAGTAGTGGTTTTTGTCTTAACTTGATTCAACCATATGGTAATGGGCATTTTTCTTCTGGAGCTGTCAAATTGTTGAGTAACGGATAATCCGCCCCCCCCGGTTCATCCACCTCCGGATAATCGACGTTCTACTGTATTTTGTTATTTTTCTTTAGTGCTTCATTTATCCGTGTAGCGGCTGATGCAGAAGCGTGTAAAATTATTGACAATTCTTGTATCATGTGTGAACAGCTATATTAAGTGAACTGGATTTGTAATCACTACTGGGCTCAAATATTTGATAATATCAGTTAGTTGGTTATTGGATTGGCTTTGGAGTTACCGCAAATCCAGCTCCTGACGTTTGAATGCCATCGCCGCCTGTCCACAGCACACTCAATTAGCAGTACATTAACGGTAAAATATTCAAAAGAATTAAAAATTTAACGCAATGCGAATAAGAGTTCGCCAGTCAAATTGTTTAAATTTCAACTTTATTTGGCCAAGCCTTTAAAAAGAAGCCTGGAAACACTTACTCGAAAGTAAACTAGAAAAGAACGTGTGAGTGATTTAACTCAACCTTGAATTGTAATGAGATCCCTATGAAAAAGAATATAAAAACTTTCGTTACGTAAGATTTTTCTGAGGTAAACTTGATAACACGCAAATGACCTTTTTTACAGCAAGAAGTGGCTCATAACTTTTCATTGCATACCTTCAGGCGCTAAGAACGACACTCAAAGACAAAACAAAATATGTTATGCAGAAGTGTTTGGTAAACTAAACCTTAGTGGTTGATGTACATTAAATGAAAAATGCTGGAAAAAAAATAAAAAAATGTTGCACTTTTGTAATGTTTTAACTTCAGTTAAAAAATATATCAAAAATATTAAAAACTAACGTGTCTAACGTTTAAGTTTATCGTTCACAGCTTCTTTCTTTTTGTAACAATTCTAGCCACTCAACCATTTTCAATTGATTCTACCCACTTCATGATATATTGCCAAAGTTGGTAATGAAAACTTGTACATCCCATCGCAACCAGCGCATTTGCCAATGAATCTTCCAAAATCAATACCACTGTATCAATTCCACCTCAAACACGCACGCTCCCCAAAAACTGAACGAAGCCCCCAAATTGCACTTGGGTCACCGGGAGAAAGAAGGAGCTGCCCCACCGAAGGCACTCTCCGGACCGGCTCCCGGGTGGGGTTTGATTTCGTATCGTGGTGCATCGTTGCACCGTCAACAGTTTCGTCATCAGCGCTCACGGAATGCGCCTCACGTACGGCACGTTTGCCGAAAATTTGTGCTAAATATTTCAACCGCCCGGTAAACCCCCGCCCTGGAGCGCGTTTCGTTGCTGACTCCGGACGTGGTGTTTTCCATCGGTCACGTGCAGGAGTCGGTCCCTTATCGGGCACCAGTTTCAACGTGTTCCCGTGCATCAATGCATTCCTTGTTAGGGGTTTTTCACTTTCTCGCGGGAGTGCTTTTCTTGCACTGCCATTCCGAAAAATCACTTTTCCCAACTGTGCACGATACATTTTCGTAAGTTTTGTTGGTTCGGCATCAGGCCCTATTGCCTTTCTACTCACTCTCCAGCACCAGCTCCCGGGAGCACAAAATCGTACAAATGCTAAACGATTGACTAAATTTAAATATTTCAATTTAACTTTCTCCTTTCGTTCGCTAGGTGGCACTAGGAGTTGGCACGTCGGCAAACAAAATGCTGCCCAGAAAATCGACACTGTTAGTGCTGGCGCTGTGTACGCTTCACCAGGCGTCGTTCTACTGGCCGGTCAGCGCCACGCTAACAGGCCGACCCGTCCGCAACCGTATCAGCCGGGAGCGGGGCAACATACTGAAAAACCTCACCGGGACGCAGGAGTACGAGAACCACATCGTTACCAGCCGGCTCGATGCGTCCGAGCCGGTCCGGATGATGTACCGCGGCATTCGCGAGGTGTACAATCGATTGCTCGGACCGACGGGGATGCGTGACGAGGGGGTGTCACTGCAGGCACGGGTACCACCGAATGTCCCATTTCCCTGTGATGTGCGTGGCTACCGGTCTGCTACACCACCGACCAGCGTGCACCGGTTGCGGCCGGGAGACTTCGACGTGGTGGCAGCCCTGGGCGATTCGCTGACCAGCGCTACCGGTGCGAACTCGCGACAGTTCTGGGAGCTGCTGATCGACAACCGCGGGCTGTCCTGGTGCATCGGAGGGCAGGGTACGTGGAGGACGCACCTGACGCTGCCCAACATTCTGAAAGAGTTCAATCCGCGCTTGTTTGGGTAAGAGGAGGGGAAGGGTTTTTAAGCGGGCCGGTTTTGTAATGCAGTTGTTTCGTCTGTCGGGTTGATTAGGTACTCGTTTGCGGACTCTTACAACGTACATTTACCGTCGCAGTTCAATGTGGCGGAGATTATAGCGACCACGAGCGATATGCCGTACAATGCGGCCTCGCTGGTGGAGCGCATGAAGGCTGATCCACGGTAAGGAATCGAGAAACATATCCTTTAGAGCATATTTATAGGGGTTTCCACAACAATTTTCGAAGCAAACGGGACAGTTTCATACTCTCGAGTTGATTTGATTGATGTTCAATACAACTATTTTTCATTTTCATAAGATACGATCAAAGCTAAGGAAAATTTGGTAAATACGATTATTGAATCATCGAACAAAAATTGAATTAAACCTTTTCCGCTATCCGTTAACAGATGGCGCTTGTGTATAGTAAGATTACGATAGTGAATTACACTCCATGTACGTTGAATTTTCATCATATGTAAATCATTTTTATCTTAATACTAAATTTAATTAGAAAATTTTCGTTCAGTTTTACGAAACTTGTTCAAACACTGCTATTTAAATTTGAACTGTAATAAAAATCAAGTTTTTTAATTAATGTTGACAAAACTAAGTATTTTTATAACAAACATTTGAAACACAAAATTATACTATGAAATTGTCTCATTGGAAAGAGGTTTGGAAAGCCCTGTACCAACAACTAGAAATCTCTGATACCTTTTCCTTGAAAATTAAAACAACAGTGTCAACTGGAAGCAGCACTGGAAGCTTCTTACGCTTATGATCGGCGGAAACGACTTCTGCTCGGACGTCTGCTATCAAACGAACGCCACCGAATGGATTAACCGCGACCAAGAGAAGTACCTTCTCACGACCTTGTACTATCTGAAAAAAGTGATGCCAAGGTAAATATAAGCCTGATAGCAAACGCTTCTCGACTGTTCCCGACCTCTCGAAACAACATTCCTTTCTACTTACCTCCAGAACGTTGGTCAACCTTGTTCCATCACCGTTGATCAATCTTTCGTTCTCCATCGACAAAGTGCAGGCTCCGCTCACCTGCCAGTTCGTTCGGCCGATCGAATGTTCCTGCCTGTACGGACCGAAGTACTCCGGCAATCGGAACCTGTATCGGCAGTTGGAGCGACGCTTTGTGAAGATAATGGAGCGGGTAAGCCATCGGCCCGAGTTTCACAGCGATGACTTTACGGTGGTGTATCAGCCCTTCTACCGGGACGCCAGTATCTTCCATCGGCGCGACGGCAAGCCGGATCTATCGATCATGGCGATCGATTGTGTGCACCTGAGTCAGAAGGGCCACGCCGTGTCGGCGAATGGGCTGTGGAATAATATGCTGGAACCGGCGAGACATAAAACTACCGTGCTGAGGGAGCTGTTCGAAGAGTTCCGCTGTCCAACGCCACAGAACCCGTACATTAAGACGTATTACAATAGTTAAGAATAAAAGACTTCAAAGACTGGCGTTTAATGTAACAGTTTTTTTTTGTTTATTTTACATAATAAAACATCGAACGCGATGCACTCTGTACATAACGTAAAAAACACAACGAATTGAGTAAATGAGAGCGATGAGGTGCGATGAGCTGGTGGTTCACTAATGCTAATGGTTGATGGGTGCAAATGGGAGGCGATGATGCTAGAACTGACTTAGATGACGGCGCGTCCCGGCCAACAGGACTGCGCAGGGTGATACGATGTGGATGATCGTGTGGTTTTAGTGATGGTGCGGCACACCGTACGTCGGGCGCGGCGGTCCGTACGAGGAGGACGGCGGGCGGTAGGACGAGTACGAGTGGCTCGAGCTGTGCGATGGCCGATGATGGTGCCCGGAGGAACCGAACGACGGTACACCGTACGAAGACGATGGAATGGCAACGAACGATGGGCCGGATGAGTGGGATGAGCCGTGCGAAGAGTAAGAACCGCTTGAGTGCGATGAGAATGAGGGTGCAGAGTAATGAGAGGAAACGGCCGGTGCACCGTAGCTGGAGGAGAGCGATGGTGCTCCGTACGAGGAGGAGAGTCCAGAGAAAGAGGAGTGCGATGGTGCAGAGTAGTGTGATGAAACGGAAGGAGCAGAGTAGTGAGAAGAAACGGAAGGAGCAGAGTAGTGAGATGAGACAGACGGTGCGGAGTAGTGAGATGAGACAGATGGTGCGGAATAGTGAGACGAGACAGATGGTGCAGAGTAGGAAGAGTAAGACGAGCCTCCGGATGAGTAGCCGTGAGATGGCGTGAAGGAGGAGTGAGATGAGTAGGATGGTGCTGAGTACGAGGATGAGGACGAGTGCGATGAGTATGATGGGGCGGAGTACGACGAGTAGGATGGTCCGTGGGCGGCCTTGTAGTACTCGGCGACCTGGATGCCCTGCTGAACGTGACCAAGCTCAATGCCGGTCGTCTTGACGTGTCCGTGTCCGGAGTACGATGGGACGCCGTAGACAGGCGACGGAGGTCCGTACGATCCCGAGGGTGGTCCGTAGGAGGTCGAGAGCGATCCAGAGTAGCCGCCACCGCCGTGCGATCCAGAGTTCTCGTGCTCCAGCAGCGCTTCCTTCACCTTGTGCAGCAGGCTGTGATCGACGTGCAGGCCCTCGGAGGTTTGATGGCCAGGGCTGACGGCGATGTAGCCACCATCGTCGTATCCACCGCCACCGCCACCACCACCATGACCGTGACCATGGCCGTAGCCACCGTGGACGGGGGGCTCAGCACACACGAGCGAGGCGCTAACCAGTAGGAAAATCTGGCAAAGTAAAACAGAAAACATAAACGGGTTGATTAGTGCGCTGTTACATGATGTTGAGAGTGCAGTGGTCAGTTTCAAAATGAAAGAATCTTTGAGGCCTTATGTACGTTCAATGATTTATGAATCTTGAAAACTTTATAAACAGTGAAATTTGGATAAGAGATAACCAAAAGAACCTATCTCAAAATCTGAAAGAGGTTAATCATAAATTATCTTGCAGATCCTTAAAAAAATCTACCATAACGAAGATTCTCTCATGTTCAAGTTTCTTATCCAGTTTTTATTGCATGTTCTAAGATAATTGAATTAGTAGAGATGGATGATTATAAAAAAACACGATTCTTAAAATTACAACCTATCATCAAACAAATATTCACTCCTTAAAATCCCAACGTTACGGTTTTTTATTTTTGGATGTGACGACCAGGCGAAAACCTGCTTCGTAATTTTATTCGAACATAGGTTGGATCGTTCCACTAAATAAAAGGAACAAAACTAGTAAGTCCGGGACATCCATCACAAACGCAGCCATTGCATAACGCATCATAAAACTCGATCACTGGAAAGGATCAACTCGCCGGAACCGGAATCTAGTGGTTCCCCAAAAAAAGAAGGTTAAGTACCGGTGTGAGTGGCCGTCATGGAACGGAGCCGTACGCGGGCGCTGCAAGCTGATTGTTACAGTACCGTACTTGCTCGAACTCATGGAAAGTGAAATCTGTGGCCGGTAACCGGATTGCAAAACCCACGCTTCCTCGCCGAAAGTTCCCGGGCGTCATCCAGTTCCCTCCGGCCAGGCCCGCTTGCGCAACACAAATCTTGAAACTGCAACTCGCTGAGAAGGGCTGACCAACCAAACTCCTTTCTCTCCCGTTCGTTTTAAGTACCGCCGTTTGGCCGCACGGCTGAGAGAGTGTTAATACGAAAGTGGTTTGTTTCTGTGTGATGATCGCCTTCTTAAAAAAAAAACAGGATTCATAACCGCAGGAGAGCAGTCGCAGTACATCGGTGCGTCAAACAAAATAGAAGGTTAAGTTTGATGTGTACTGCTCTTCATCATCATCATCAGCAGCAGCATCATGCGAACGACTGTACCGATCACGATAAGTACCGAAAATAGCCTGCGATCACTTGAGCTTTACCATTTCCTCGTATGATTTTAAAGATAATCTACACAAATGTTAATAACTGTTCCAGCAAGTGAAAGGAACCCTCAGCCCCGTTGAGAGGGTTGATTTTTATCCTCGGCATTACCGGGCGCGTCGCGTGACATAACCCGGGCTTCATTTTTTCTCTGTCACTGTCCGAAGAAAGTGTGACCCATTTGGTGAAGACTTTGCTTTTCTCCGGTGTGTTAATGGTTCTCCGCAGATTTTCAGCCCGCGTTCAGTGATGCAACCCATTCGTTCTGTGCAACAATGTTGCGGCAGAGTGTGGGCAGGTAAGATGCAATTGCACTCAAGAGAACGAGTGGGCTACCTTTGAAGTGGCAGTAAGCGGTGTTCCGGCTCATTAGTGGTCCCGTTGAGAGCTCTTGTAATGGTTTTTTGCACTTCCGCTGCGGCAACCGGTGGAATGTTTGGAATGGTTGGGTGAGTATTCAAATGGCATGCAAACGGTTTTCTGTCGCTATGGACAAACGATGGGTCGATAGGAATGTGTAGTGCTAGCGAGGTAATTAGCGTAAGATGTTTGATTGAGCGATAAAAATCGCTTGACGTAATTAGTGTATTTGAATATTTTTCTCGATTCAAAAAGTTGGTGATTTCATCATTCTCTTTTCGGAATTTACCAGAGAAAAATATCCTAGCAAGGAAATCTTTTTGATTTACATCTAAGGTATTCTAAGGGCTTTTTGGACAGTTTTCATGCACCAGTTGCTATTGTTAAAAGTCGGGCGAACTACTATCGTGTTCAGTTTGTCTTATACAGTTCTCATTCCATTCTGAATCTTGTAACTGGTACTTATGGAACTATTACAAATGGAATGTGTTATATTCCTGCGTCACGTTTTGTTCTTTCATCGAATATGAAAAATTAATTTAAGACACGAATGGAAAATTTCAAAAATATTGCCTGTAACATTACAAACATTCTTACTTATCATGATTAAGATATTTACAGCTTTCGCATATGGTAAGCTGCAAAAATGTAAAACTTTTTTTTTGTTATTTCTTCAGCAAAATAAAAGAAAAGTTTAATGAAATGCAAGAATTTCTATTTATTTTTCAACGTCAATATACTGTATAGAAGACAAAAAAGGTGCTCAACTGTTCATTAGAATTGTAAAGAGTGAAAAAAGAGCAATGCAGATATATTTAAAATCAATCATCTCTTTTGTATTGTGCTATATGTGTGATTTGAATTCGCATTGAATAATTGAAGGATTAGGAAAAAAATTACTGGAATTTAGAATAATGAACTCTTCTGAAAAGTTAAACTAATTCCTAAATGCCTTTACCAGCTGTTGGAGGTACAAGTAATAACTCAAACTGTTATCACTGGACTGAAATCAGCAAAAAATAATGATTTAATATGTTGAATGAGCCGTTTCAGGTCTAGAGCTTGCCGTGCAACAAACTTCTACAATTCATAGCTCTAAAAATAAATCTAACTACCCAGATCGAGGATTATAACTGACCTGCCTGTGAAGTAGTTAAAATTAAACTGAGAATGTGCATTCAACAATTTACAACCAGGAAATTATTGTAATGCTCCATTTCTAGCTGTAAAATCAAATCATGCACCAAATAACAAATCCTTTGGATTAATGATCCGTGTCCTTAAGATACCCCTTCATCTTTTCTGAGTCATTCCAGAGTGGATTTTACGCTTATCATTCTGCATTTATCCAAAATGATACTTGAGCTTTTTTCCTCGTAACATCTTAGAAATAATATATCCGATTCATCCGGTAGAAGCAGGATGCAATTAGCTTGAGGGTACTTTCATCCTTTATCAAACAGCACTTATCATCCTACCACCACTAGTCCTTATAGTTTCTATCACAGCACCCCGAAAAACATGCCTCTTTTTGTAAGCAATATTTGCCTTGCTTGTCTCCTTCCTTGTCTTGTCATTGCAAGTAATTGAAGGAGGGAGTTTTTCTGTTGATTTCAAAGCGAAACAGCCAAACAACAACACACTCAAGAGCTGCAAATTTGTTCCCTGTTTTTTTCGCTCCCCCCACCCCCCAATGTTCGCTATCGTAGCTTCGATCAATTGATCACTTTCACTTTGAACGAGTAGAGTGTGGCAGTTATGTGTGTGTGTGTGTGTGTGGTTTTTTTGGGGCGAAATCTTTTGTTATGTTAGGGTTTTTCCCTTTCCGGAACCAAATTGTCTATCCGGCATTGCAGCATCACCGCCAATGACCACTGTTACGGCCTTTCACGATCCTTCAAACACGATTACGGTTTCACTGTGCGCTTGTTTTGTTTCGTTCCATGTTACGCCGCTACACACTTACCGCACTGAATCGGTTCATTTTTCCGATCGATTTTTGTTTTGCACACACTGGACGAATCTGCACAAGATTCACAGATTTTTGGCAAGGTCGAGATAGGAGAGAGAGAGAGAGTGAGCCCGGTCACACAAACACAAAGCGCGGACGACGGTTGGGCTCGGCACACTGCACGGTGATCACTGATGACTTGCCGGTCGTGAACAAACGCTTTTATAGCAGCGCCAAACCTGTGAAACGTGAAGTGATCTGCGAACGATGGGGAGGAGCAATCTCTTGGCACCCGGGGGGGTTTATCTCGTGCGCGAGCAGAAAGAGAGCGCAGTTCCCTTTCCCGTTCCAGTCCGGAAGGGTTTGGAAAACGGTTCACTAAACTGCCCAGGCAACAGGTCTTTCGGTTTTTGGGGGGAAAAAGGAAGCACTGCGAAGGTAGCTGAGCTCAGTAGGACACAGGCACAGCTGGATTATGTGGAGCCGAGAGGAGAGAGAGCAGTACTGTGAGGGAAAATGGTTCAAGGGGGCTTTATTTTCGGGTGGAATAATGCTTAAGCCACGTAACCGGTTCCATAGCCTCACCTATTTATTTGTAGTTAAATATTTTGGGCTACCTGTTGCGATGTGATAATGTGGATTTTATGGTTTCTCAAAATCGAAAGACGCTTCTGTATTGGAGGAAGCTGCAAGTCCTGCCATGTCACTTGATTGCGCAACCCTTTACAGGACTAGGCTTCCAGTGGGAAGCCATAGGAAAAGCCAAAGTGAGTGGCGTCGACATTTTCAGCGGGCTTATGACCGCGTAGCGAAAGGTCTGTCATTTTCCCTGGGAGAAGATGGATAGCTGGGAGCTGCCGATGATGTTCAGTTCAACAGTAGTTGGACGAGTTATTTACGGGACGATCGGAATGATACGAGGATGCGTAATTGACATTTGCAGGACGGCAGTTGTGAAGCACTGTCGCTGAGTCGTCGTTTTGGAGTTTTGTGCTGATTGGACATGCGTTTTGTGTGGCAGGTTGCACGGTAGGAAAAGAGCGAATGGGAATGATATTTTGCATGCAGCTTTGTTTGTTGCTTTGCATTTTTCTCTGGTGTACATGTCATTCGTAAGAAGTTGCATGAAACGATTTGATAATGTTTCGAGTTTCGACCTTATTGAGCTAACACTTTAATTGTGCTTAGAAATATGAGTAAAAATGAAATAAATTGTATTCAAATATATTTAAAGAACAGGATTTTATATTTTTAATTATTACTTAATGTTGTTATAACTGTTACCATGAGAAACGTTTGACATAAAATAATTAACCAAGCAGCATTGGTTTGCAGGATCTGAAAATAATACTAGTTTAAAATTATGAAAAATAAAAAAAAATAATTTAAAACTACATTATAATTCGACAAGGATTCAAGAAAGTTTGCCATTTTTTCAGATGTAAGAAGCAAATCAAAATCGAAAACCAATAGTAAATTTCAATTTTCAACAATGATATTTTTTAAAACATGATTTAAAGAATATCCATTGGTAGAACTTAATTTAGCTAACATAATTGAGTCTTGTTAAAGTTGCCATGAAAAAATTGGTTCAAATAACTTAAGAGCCCTAAGAAAACGATTGTTAAGGTTTGTTTTTATTAACTTTTGTAACAAAAAAAATAACAAAAAAAAACAATAAAAAAAGTTAAAGTTTCCTTTTAAAGTTGGAAAAAGTTGTCTGCCTTTTTTGTTTTAATTATCTTAATTTCCTTGAATTTGTTTATTGTTACATTGATAAAGAGTGAGAATATTCAGCATTTTCTGGAGAAGTATACAGGTGTATACAGTTATACAGTTAAGTGTACATATAAGTATACAGTTTGAATAATCAGACAATCGGTTTTCTATGCTAAAATCGTGCTTATGTGTTTCGAATTATAACTCTTTACAAAATTAAGATAAAATTTAACGTGAATTATGGAAGACTACAAAAGGGGCTGATGAGACTCCAAGTAGAGTATATAAACTTCAGTATAGAATGAAGCATAGGATATGAATGCATGAATTATGAAATGAATAATAGCATAAAAATTAACTACAAACCGGACAGATGAATCAAAGCACAAGTTTAATAGTTCAATTGGTAAATTAAACACTTCTGAAAATCATCACATTTTCTTATAATTGCACAGCCAGTATATATTTGTACATATCTGGTTACCACCAGGCATTATTATTTACGAGATTTATTTCTTTTTATTTACATAAAGTGCTTTATAATTATAAAATTATAAGTGTGTGTGTCTATAATTTGGACATCAGCAGATTTATTTAAAACATGAATATTTTTTTGGAATTTACAGTTGTCCGTAAGATTAATGAGAAAAATGTTTTGTGCATGTTAACATTTGGAAAAGATTTGTTAATACATCTGCTTGACGTAATGAATGATACAAAGCAAGAGCATCGATGCTCGAATTAAAAGAAACGATGTCAGTAGTGCTTGCAGCAACGTCTATTAGTAGCCCTTTAGGGTTGGAATAGAAGATCGCCCATGAAAGCCATCCGGTAAAAATATTATAATCATATAAACCTTTACATGCCTGCACAAATGTTATGTGTTACGAAATGTTGCATTCTTCATGGTCCTCCTAGCGCCACAATCAGAACACAATCGGCCCATGTTCGGTGGCCACTTACGCAAGCCACTCCCGCCACCGTGGATGATCACCGAACACGACCGTATAACATTTTTCGCCTTGAGGAGAAAAGAAAAAAATCAGATCACCACCAAGTAGGACATGGAAGAAAACGTACACATCCATCATACCCGTCCGAAGCTTTACATCGCTTTGTCTCCGCTGGCTCGTTAGCACTGGCGTGCGTTTGCTGTCATTTGAAAGTGATCCCACTGCGACGGGCAGGTCATAGCTTGAGCGTTCAGCTAAAAAATATCGATCAAAAGGTTGAGTTGGATCAACAGTTGGATCCAACGTTGGAAAACCGTCCAGTCGGAAAGAAAACGACCGGCCAAAGCCCAACCTTATGCATCCGATCCGCCGCTAGCGTATTGTGACACTTTCGGTTACATGGCGGAAGTTGTCCTGGGGAGGGTGGGGGGGGGGTGAGGGGAAGTGCGTTTTTCTGGCTGGTTGGTGGTTGTCATCGAGCCTGCAAGTATGTGAATGTGTGGCCCGACAATATCTTTGATTACCGAAAATGTGGTAAAATTATGTACGCTTCTTTCACTTGGGGTAGACACTCTTAGCGATCAGCGAACGATTGTTTGATGGACTACCGGAGAGAGAGAGAGAGAGAGTAAAAACAACCTCCCCTGTTGCATAAGCGAACCGCACCGGGTGAAAGAAGAAATGTGCTCGTGGCCTAGTGGCCCACGAAGTGGCCCGTTGACTTGAAGATAAAGTGAAGGGAACGGCGTGTCGGAGTCGTTCCAGCCGCTCGGACGGATCGGAACGGAACCTTCCCTGGGTGGGTCGTCATCGTCGTCAACCGTTCTTTCACTCGCATTTTGGTACGCGGTAATCTCATCGATCACTTGGCGCAACGGCGAAAGGTCGCCGTTGAACTTACCTACCGACGGTCGCGGTGAGCAATAAGTTGCGATAAACTCATAATTCCGACACCACCCGACGCGAAGGAGGGCCATTATGCAATGGGTGGACGAACGCAACAAAAAAACCGAAAGCTGTTTGACCGGAGTTCTGAAAGGAAGGAAGCGTACGAGTGCAACAGGTTAAATAAGATGTTACTACACCTTGTTACCAGCACATTTGACAGAGAAAGGTTCGCGGGGAACCACCCGAAACCATTCTCCTGTACGAGGTGACATTTGACGCGGCTTTCGCAATTGTTTAATTAAGTTTCGTTGTTTGTGGCAGTAAATTCAGCAAACCATATGGTAGCATCAGCAAGCAAAAACAAAAAATCAGGAAGCTAAGAAAACGGTTTGACGCTTGTCGGTAAAGCAAGAGAGAAAGAAGGAAAACCCCCCTGCGCTAATGCTAGAAATAAAACAAATAGATACGCTTTCGCTATGATGATCAAACGGTTTTTTTGGGGGGCACCAATAAAATGCACATGGGTTTTACGTGATCGGTCGCGTTCGTACAATTTGTTAATGGTTGGAAAGGCCCGTGTGTGTGTGGATGTGTTTTTGCTGATGTACTTTCATTTTCATTTCCCCCGTCTGGCAGGTGGCGGCTGGATGGGAGTGAAAATGAAGACAAGATGATTGAATGTACTGTCACCGGGGTGGAAGCTATTTGATGGCTGCCGCCATTCAGCGAACGCCCTTGCAAACCTTGGGAGAATTGCACTCGCTACAGGAAGTGTATTAATTTAACGTGTACCGTCGTTTGTTCGATATACGGTTTGTTGTATTTTATTTGTCTTGTTTACATAAGCTCTGATTTTTTTTTATTTTTTTCTTGCTTAAATTTACCTTTAATGATTTAGGTTTTGTCTTTTATCATTTTATAGATTCTTACCTCTTTGTTTTAAATTTTGAGCGAATTTATCAAAACAATTTCGATTTGATCAAAGTTATATTGCAAAAACAGAACAGAACAGAAAAGAACAAATAAACTGTAAAGGAAATGGTGTGAATAACGATGTATTTTATACTCTTTCATCTAGATAGTAGTACTAAATATAAATAGATACTTCAAGAACGGATAGTTTTATTCAAATATGGTCATAGTATTTTTTATCATTCCTAACAATACAATTAGATATTTTTAAAAAACCAAATACTTTTTCTTATTACATAGCTAATACTTGTCTGAGTCATTGGATTTAGCTCTGCTGATGGTGTTCCCGAATCATGATAGTCAGCCCTTTGTACATAAAGACGGTTCAGATTAGTGATGGTCCATAAGCCAGTTTTCACGGATCGATTCAGAGTTAAGTACGACTCTGTATGAATCGAGTTCGCCCCGCGGGTGCAGCAAACCATATGTGAGTTCAACTCGTTGGAGCTATGGATTCGGGTCGGGTTCGGGTTCGGGACCCGTGGGTGCACCATATGCGAGTTCGACCCATAGGTTCGGGTCGACACGTGGTTGCAACAACTTCATGATCGACCCGAACCAACGGGTCGAACTCGCATGTGGCCTTCAAGGATCGACCCGAACCCATTGCAGTTAGGTATATGGCCCGAACCGTTCCGAGTCGCTTACGGATGGCTCCGACCCGATAGGTTACGGTCGACTCGCCCATCACTAGTTTTCCAGGGGCTTTTACGAGTTATTCGCCTGGGTACACAATAGTCGATGATTACTAAAAATCATGCATAAAAAAGAGACGAAGAAAATCTTTAAACGAGTTGAGTAATTCGCGCAGTCAAAATGTTCCAACAATAGCAAGTAAAGTAACATAACAGCGTTGAAACAATACAACTGTTTGATTTAGTTTAAAACTGTGCTTTAATAACTATATAGTCTTCAACAAGCAAAGCTTCATTAAAATTAACTGTGTGACTCGATAATAGTAGCATACACCTTTTGTGATGGCCAACATTTTTGGAATTCCTCACGACATGCAGGACTAACTATTCTAACAGCATAATGTGGTACAACAAGCTATATAAATCATTGCAGGTAGGGTCCACTGCAGACTGTTCTTGACCAAGCATGATAGATCAACAAAATTAGAAGGTAAAAAATCAATAAAATTTTATTGATAATGAATTTGATGTTTTTTTATTTTTTAGTATTAATTTTATTTTTTAATGGATTTTTATAATGTGTGATATCAATAATATACTCAAATTAAAATAAAACAGCCTTCCCCTTAAACAAAAAATATTTTTTTATTCATCGTTTTTCCTTGCTTTTCATAAAGGTTATGCATTCAGCGTTCCATTGTTATCCCATAAAACTTTCACTGAGCTAATAAGGAAATGTGAATGAGGTAAGTATTCAAATAATTCATACAAACCAAACTAAAAAAACACAATCTCTAAATTAAGTCCCGTGATAAACGCAGAGTTTTTCTCTCGCTGCATATCATCGCTGTGCTCATTTGCATTAATTTTGCGATAACTATTAACACAGATTACCAGCCCTCCACCTTGCCCCATTTCCCCGTCTTGTATGGCATAAACCAACGGTACTGCAAGCAGTTCGCTTCTAAATATGGAGAACTCATGAAATGTGGTGCATACTATTATCGCAAACAAAGAAAGTTCCCTTTATCTGCTGTATGTGTGATTGTGTAATCATGCGGGCATCGCGAATGAAGGGAGCAAAGGATGGAAGAGGAAAAGAGCGCCAGAAGAAGGTTGTCAAAATGCAACCCAAGTTGAAGAAGTTGGTGGGGATGAATATAAAATGGAGCAAAAAAGTTGATACGTTTTCAGCGTTTTTGGCCAACTGCGTGCCAACATGATGCAATCCCCGCGCGTGACACTGACGGGCGGAACGGTTCAAACTGTTGTCCGATGCGATGCGAGCGATGCACCACCGTGGTTACGATTCGAAGAAAGCTGCAAAGAATGAGTGGATAAAAAATAAATCCAATTTATCCGAAACACCTTGCACACAGCCTCGTGCACCGATGCAGCACGGGATAAAGTTAAGCCGGTCTTCTTCATCCTCCATTCGTCTCCGGCGGCGGGTACTTATTTCCTTTTCGTTTTTTTGTTGCTTGCAACATAATTGCATAATTATGCCACTTTTCGTTCCGGCCGCAAGGCAAGACAAAAGGGCGGCGGTGCCCGGTAATGAAAATGAAAATAAATTTGCACATTTTTCCAGCACGCGAAATGATTTCGATTGGCCACCTTTCCAGCTTCTTTGTACCGTCGCTGTGTAGGAAGCGCCGTGTGAGTAAGGTACGGTGGTACTTGGCAGCTCGCGTAATTCGTGTCGCACTACTTCACGCCTGTACCCATTTAGCCACTCATTAGGTAAGGTTGGCGGAGTAGTAGCGGTGCCAGTTTTTTCGGTGTGTTAGTTTACGATGAGTGTTTCCATTAGGGCTTACCATCTTCTCTGCCCCTGTTCGTGCGCTCGTCAGCGATGCGGTTAATTTTTGTCACTCCACTAAAAGCGGTGCGAGTGAGCAAATTGAGTGGGTTAAGTCTTTCTTTTCTCTGGTGGGTGGCTTGCGTTAGTTTCTTAAGTGAAATGGTTCATTGTTAGCACCTGTATGATGGGGTGGAATGAATTATGCAATCGAGGGAGGAAAGAGTTCAAACGCAAGAAATGGGAGGGGAAGTTTATTTAGCGTCAAGAATTTATTGCACCTAGTTTATTGAAGCTATCACAGTGTTAATTGTAATTTAAAGGGTTGATACAAAGGAGTAAACTGAATGAAATTGGGTGTATGATTGCGTTGGGAATTACGAAATTATTTTAAGAAAATACACTCAAAAAACGTTTCTTACACACTCAGCAAGACTTATTTTAAATGAATTTTAAATAGATCAGATTGAGCTAGTGATGTTATCGGGGCAATATGGACCTTTTTTTTGTCGCTATGGAAGTCTCTCCAATTCCTTGGCTTCGCGGATGACATTGACATCATCGGAAGGACATCTGCGGCGGTGTGCGAGGCATACACCCGACTGAAACGCGAGGCCAATAGGATTGGATTGAGGATCAATGCGACGAAGACAAAGTACCTGCTTGCCGGAGGCTCTGACCGAGATAGAGCACGACTCGGAAGCAGAGTACTAGTTGACGGCGACGATCTTGAGGTAGTAGAGGAGTTCTGCTACCTTGGTACGATCGTAACTTCGGACAACAACATGGGCATCGAAATCCGAAGGCGCATTGTTCAGGGGAATCGTGCCTACCACGGGCTACACAAACTCCTACGCTCCAGAAGACTCCAACAACGCACGAAATGCGCCATATATCGCACATTGATACGGCCGATAGTCCTCTACGGGCACGAGTCCTGGACTATGCTGGTGGAAGACGCCAATGCACTCGCCATTTTCGAACGGCGGGTGCTACGGACTATCTTTGGCAGTGCGTGCGAGCAGGGCGTGTGGAGGAGGAGAATGAACCACGAGCTTGCAGAGCTGTTTGGCGATGCAAGTATTCTGACGGTCGCCAAAGCCGGAAGGATACGCTGGTTGGGGCACGTGATGAGGATGCCGGACTCATGCCCCACCAGAAAGGTGCTCGTCAGCGACCCGTTCGGCGCGAGGCGTAGAGGAGCACAGCGAGCTCGTTGGCTGGATCAAGTGGAGCTCAACCTGTTGGAGGTCGGATGCAACCGACTGCAGCCCTGGACCGAGTTTCCTGGCAACGGATTGGTGACCTAGCCATGTCTTTCAGACGTGCTCAGCGATGAGCAGGCCAAAGAAGGAGAAGAAGATGGACCTTGTGAGGAGGCCGTAGAAAACGTGTATAATCCACAAATATTATTATGAAAATAAAGTTAGCAGCAAATGTAGAATGATCTTATCAATAAATTGTTATATAGCCTTTTAATTTCAATTAATTTTATTAATTGTTTTATTAATTTTATTAATTTTATTAATTAATTGTATGTTTGACATATGGCAATTGAAGTAAAAAAGTTTGAGTAAAAAAGGTGTTTGAATTTCAGACTTTTATTAGTAACATGCTCTATAAGTTAATTAAGAAATAGTGTCGTCCGAATTGATCTGATTAATCGTTTGATTTTTTATATGGTAAATATGTATGGAAGTCAGTACGTAATGGTACGAGCAGTTAATATTTCTCTGCGCTTGCTTGCTAGTGTTTCATGTCGTTGCTGCATTACTCGGTATGCTTCGTTTATACGTTCGGGCATACATTCTCAGTTGTCCCAACCAGAACAGATGCTGTTACGACTTGAAGAGTTCTTACTTTGTTTCTAGTCGAGGTGACTCACCAAAGTGGCTTCAAATATTTGTTGGATATGACTGTTTAATCTAAAAAAAACAGATGTTTCCAAGTTTGTTACAGCAGACCTATAACGCAAAGCGGTTGTAGCGCCAGATAAGTACGTAAAGTACCTTGCATCCACAGACTAACATAATAGAATGGTTCTACTATCTTCTTGATTTAACCTTATCTTGCTTTACGAATGATCGAATCGAATGATATTAATTACATTATGAGTGATCGTCTAATAAATGAATGATTATAGACGCTTATCTTTTTACATCTACTAACATCTTGGACTAGATTGTTTGTAGAATTTGCCGTAGACATGCAATAAATACTAATTCTTTGAAAACAATTCCTCTCATACCTTGAGAAAATTCCATGTCCTTGAATGGTTTAAACCACTTCCAAATGTTTACGATTGTACATCCTAAATCATTCACTAATAAACATGTTTTAACACCTTCCTTCGACCTCATCCAACCTATCCTGCTGTGCTTACATGCTGCTTACTTCTAATGATCATCGTTAATAGGCTTACATTCGGCCTTCCACCTACCTTAAAACGTACACTCGTTTCCCCCAATGTCAGATCGAGGAGCAAAACCCTCAATCAATCACATCTTATTAATAAAACTATCCAACAACCTAACCGCCGCTTCCCATGTCGTGTTGCGACGGGATGGGACTCTTGCTCTTACATGTTGCAGCGCTTACGCAATGCAAACTGCAACCGAATGAAATGCCTCTAAAAGTTGATTAATAGCTGCAGTCTCATCCGGCCACGTGAAGGGATTACCGTTTATACTCCAGATTCTGATATGTTACAAAGTAGTGGTTGCAACAAGCCCCACCCAGTGTGTAGCTTACCTTTCACTTGGATGGAAAGACTGCATGTTAAAAAAAATGTTTCTGTTTTGTACGCCACCAGCGCGAGATAAAGTAGCACAATTTTGAGCACCGAGTGATTCCGTGTGCCGAAATCACTTTAGGGCACACCACACTTGCCCCATCTTCTTGCTTCGTTGCGCAATACGGGGTAATGGAAAGCTCATGAACGACCGTGCACGGTTCCAGAGAAATACCTTCAACAATGAGAATTAGTGCATCATTAAACCATCAGACTGCATTAGCAGTGTTACTACTGGGTAGGTTGCACGGTTTGGAATATAGAAATTAAGTGACAACCAAAACGGAATGAGACCAGGAATGGAAGGAATTCGGCGCGTAACGCCATCCCGTCCGATTCCAGCGCGAAACGGGAAACGGAAAAACGAGTAGATCTCGATTTCGTAAAGCTGAAACAAAGTGAGTTTATGAATGAACGATGGTGAAGGCAGTGCGGTAGAGGCTGAAGCTGAATGTAGATGAATGATTTTATCGCGACTAATGTTGATCTTTGATCGACGGTAGGCTAATGGTGTAATTAAATCAGCTGGTTTCTTTCATAATGCGAGTGTTTCACTGTTTGTTTTAGGAATGAAATTAGTCGTTTAGGTTTTTAATGGGTGAAGTACGTAGGACACGGTTTTAGTAATAGGATAATTATTTTGCGTGGCTACATTTTCTACTTTTTCTGTTTAGGTGACACAACAACCCTTGTGAAGTCAAGGCCTACCAGAGCATTAAAGTGCTTTGGCTCTTTCTGTGACTGAGTGTGCCCATCCATATCAAGAAATTTAATCCTGCGTAGTGTACCCATTGCAGGATAGTGAATCTTGCGTATGGGAGGCAGTAACGGTCCGAATGGGATTCGATGCAACGTCGAGCTTGATCGTATGAAACAGGCTCACGCCGCTACCCACCGAGATGCAAAAAACAAAAAATAATATGATTGAATCCCGAAAAAAATAATATTATCTTACGCCACTTTTATTAATAGAGGCATAATTCATTTCAGATGGTATTCAAAAATTATTTTAAGGAGTTAAGGTTTTATTTGTTGAATTGAAGTAGAGATAATTAAAGTAGAGGACAAGCCCCAATCTTTCAACTTTGTTGAGAAAAGGTTCGTGACAATGAACAAAACTGAAAGAATATTTCAAATAATCAAAGAGTTGGCTGAACATTCTTAAAAACTGAATAAAAACTGAAAGAATATTTCAAATAATCAAAGAGTTGGCTGAACATTCTCAAAAACTAAAACGATAGCTATCAGGTCAGGGATAATGTGTATGCTTCTTAGTAGTGTATTTGTATCAATTTAGATAACACCTTAAATCAAGGAATTTTTTATCGTTATGTATAAAGGAGTACAGAGATTTAGAAAAGGATGGTTTTTAACAGAATCTAAAAGTCAAATCAGTTACAAATGGCTTTTTAGTTTCAAAATCAAATGCTTTTTGTATTCAGGTCTTGTTTTGCAGAACTTTTAAAATTTATTTCGCGCTAGCCCTAGCCAAACAGCTTAGGTGAACACAGGGCAATATAGGCACGTTAAGGAGTTAATGTCATATTTCTTAATGTATGGCCAAATGCAATGTTTTTCACCTTATGCAACGATACATTGTTCAAAAGGTATGAAATGAAAACTGTTGGTTTACATCCAGCTTTTTTTGTGACGCGTGGTAAAATGGGAAATGAGCAAAAAACAAGTTATTCAAGTCATTTGTTTTAAATCATATCTTTTAAAACTCATTCCGTTTTCTAACATGCTTTACATATAATTCTTATTTCTAAGTTAGTAACAATTTTGTCGTGATTTTGTCCAATCTTAATTACTATTTTCCTTCGTTGTTATAGAATCTAGGGTTATAAAATTTACAGATGTTCAAAACAATATTTCACACAAATCATTTTAAACCCTATTAGTTAGGCTATATTTTTAACCAGTATCTACTCTACATCTACATAAAGGGTGTCCATATTACCTCACATGCCCATATTGCTCAGTGTTTCCCTGTGTCTTATTTAAGAAAGAAGAAATTTCAACTCAATAAAGGTATGTGTAATTTTATGCAAATAAAGCAAATCTTATAAAATATCCAAAAACTACTTTTCATTATTCCAAAAGTAACGGCTTGGCTGTATTGCTTAAAAAATACTGTAAAAATAATAAAAATTATAAATTGAAATAATTAATTATAATGTAACTCGCAGGGCTTTTGTTGGACCTTGTAATTATTTCAAGAAAAATTAGACTCTCTTCTAATTGAATTTTAAATGCTGCATTCACATTTATGTTTCTATCATTAACTGTTACAGTGCGATGATTTTATTTGTTTGTTTAAGAAAAATTGTAGTTTAACTCTTGCAACTTAGTATTTAAATAAGTTGTTCTTTTTATTTTATAAATTATTTTATAGAAACTTTCGCTTTTCACTTCAGATGTGACTCATACCCTGCGAAACCGCCCTACACGTTTGTTGGATAATATTTTCTGCATTAATTCCATTTTATTCGTTATTATTTCGAACAGAGCCGCTCTGCTAATCCACATCCATTCCTTGTTTATTCAATCACCCCGCACAAAAAAGTACCTAAACCATTGTCCCGCTGACGATCCATGAAATCCAATCAAATGACCGCTTTTGCGCGGTACGTTACCTACTTACCCTTTTTTGTGTGTTTGCGTGATCGGCGAGCCTGTTTTTTGCTGCGCTCAGCTCTTACCTTCGACCCGGAAGTGACCACAGCTCAATGTGCAGTTCTTTTTTTTTCTTGGCGTTGTTTGCCACCCCGTTTGCCCGTCATCCCTTTCATTCAGAACGATAAACGCGGGTCGAGCCACCCACCACCCACTCCCTGGTTGCGGTTAACCCCGCACCGAAATAAAGCCCACGATAATCGCACTCGTCGCATCGCACCGCCAGGTTGGCGCGAACAGTGAAAGTTGCACAATGTCAGTTGCAATCGGACCGTATTGGTGAAAGAGACCTCTCTTTCCTCTCGCCACTACCTTAAATGCCTAATCTGTCCCAGTGGGTGCTGGGGTGTACCTGTGAACAGGTGGGAAGGGAAACGATTATTCATCCCTTGTGTCCACGGGCGCTTCTAAAAATCTGGAAAGGAGAATGCATTTTTTGGACGCTTTTTTTCAGCGTGTGTGCGTGTGTGTGTGTGTTAGTTGGGAGGGGGAGACCAAAGCATCATTAACCCTTTCAAAAGGTCAAGCATTTGATGATTGTTGATCGCAGGCTGACGTAAAAGCGGCCTCGGTGGAAAGGTGTCGTCATGTCTAGGCCAGTCCGTCCGGAAGCAAACTAAAGGAAGGGAACGAGTTGAAGTTAATACTGCTATCGCAGTTCGCCGCCTGACCGCTACAAAGGAGTGTAAAAGTAAAGCTCATCACAATGGAACCGTAGTTGTCATGCTGTATTTGGTTGTGTTTCGATACGCGCACCGTTTGACATTAGCCCGGGAACATGCGAGGGATATTAGGACGGGCCATTGTTGGAGCACTAACATGCGTAGAGGTGTGTGAGAGCGAGAGAGTGCATGCCAGGCCAGGTAGTAGCCGTACCTGTCAAAATAGTCAGTCACATCCTCTCACCAGCTCATCAGCGTTCGCATGGCAACGCGCCAAAGCATACGCACAGCATGGGCACAGACCTACTACCATGATTGATTATTTAATTGATGAATAGCTTGCCAAAAGTTGAGCCGATCGCAAGGCACTCCATGTCAATCGGTTCGCATTGAATCTTCCGCCGGTATGTGAGTGCAGTTGGTTGGCCGAAGGAAAGGTTTTCTTTCTTTTTACACGGTCCCAATGTTTTCAGTGAAAGGAGTGTGCACGCCTGTGTTGCATGATGATCTCCAGCATGGATAGTGAATGATAGGTTATTTTTATTTTGGGTTAGTGCGTTGGGGTTTTTTTTCTTTCTCCCCCCTTTTGTTGCTGTTTTGGTGAGCAATGCAAAACATTGGCATGCGGTTTATGGAAAGGGATTACTTACAAAATCAATACGCTCACACACCGCGCAGTTTTGGAAACGGCTTTTAAGCGTAGTCATGGATCGGAAAAGTGGTTACGATTGGGTAGGGATCGGTTATGTTTGACAGGGTTAAGCGGTTTTTGGGATTGTGGTTCGGTGGGAATTATTGATTTTGGTGAACATTCATTGATTAGTGATTGATAATGATAACGTTCGAGTATTTGAAGCACGCAGTTGTGTGATTATGAGAAAACAGTTTTTAAAATGTTTAAATGAATAAAGTGGAAAAGCAATCCGAAAACCAATTTTTTTTTAAAGCAAAGCCGTCAGAAAAAGTTGTTTTGTTACGCTTTAGTTAATTTAACTCATTATCATTGTAGTATTTTTCTTAAACTGGTAAAGCTAGTTCAAGATGTGTGATTTCATAGAAACAGGGGTTTAATAGGTCAAATATTTTACTTTGATTATTTTTACCTTTGATAGAAGCGATATCGCTTCTTATCAAATCCTTCGAAAGCACTGCATACAATGATTTGATTTTATTGAATTTCTTAAGCAAAATACTTAACAATAGATTTAGAACAGCTGACATTTTGATTGATTACGTTACCTTTTATACCAAGGTTCATCAATAATTGCATTCAAATACAACCAATAGATAAAGTTAACACGACTATCAAAAGAGGCAGTATGTTCAGCAATGAATCATAAACCACCTTGCGATTATGAAATTGGCTGAAAAGCCCCTGATAGTATGCAATGGTAGGAGACGACACAGCCATATTGAGTGTGTATATATTCAGGGGATTACAGGGGCGCTGACTCATATATCATGGTCATTGGTCTTTGGAGGTATTGAAACGTCCGAGGAAGTTATTAATTTTACGACAAATTATGGATATTATTTGTTTGAGATGTGTCCGTTAAGTTCATAATGCAAAGTATAGGATTGGATTTGAGCATAATTCATTTGTTTTTGTTTAATTTTTAATACGAACAGTATTTTAATATTTGTTATAAGAGAAAAACATTAATATTACATTTATCCAGCTTCGTTTCATGCTACATAAACTGCATAAATATGAAATTTTCGGATTGTTACTGAGAGCACGTAGTTGTTTGTAAAGCAATATGTTTTTCAAAGATAAAAAATAAAAAAAATATCATATTGAAACTAATTAAAACAAAATGTTCTAAATAAAAATAACTCAAAATTATTAAATTAATTCAGGACCAATGCGGTTTCAATGGAATAATATTTCTAGTTACATAAAGTATAAATTTAGTTTCCTCCAGAATCAGCTTTCCTTTTTGTTTGTACTTGTGCTAAAAGTTGTACATCGCTTCGATGAATATGTACATGAATGTATGAATGAATGTGTGATTTGCTTAAGTTTTTTGGATTCATACGTCCGAGTATATCAGGGTATATAAGTATATAAGTTGAACTTCCATTACTGGGATAATTGCAGCGTCGTTCTTCGATCTCTAATTATAAACACTCAACTTTAAGCAATACAAATTAGCTGTTGTTACAAAAAGCAATAAAAAAAGAAATGTAAAAATAGGATTAAATTTACTTCACCTTGAATAATATGAATTAAAATTCGTGAGTTAATTTGTGCACTATAAGCTTGTGACTGTGAAAAACTTTTTAAATAAAATAAATTAAACTTAAATAAAAGGCTTAACTTAATAATCCAATCGCAACCTGTACCATGTACATTTGCAATAGAAATTTTTAATTAAAATGTGAAGAGTTTGAAAAGATTTAAGGATAGTTTCACCATTTGATTGTTATTAACATACAATGCTTGGTTAAGATCAATTTGAATAAAACGAGTGAATAGACACATTTTGTTGTTAGCATCCTAGAAGTGTGTGGTGGAAACACACGTACACGTGGTGGAAACACAATGCTAAACATCGAACATGTGGTTGGTTTTAGTTCGTTTGAGTGATGACTCTCTTTGGTTTTGAAAACTTCGATTCGGTCGTTCTCCAACTCATTGCAATGTAAGCGAATATTTGGTGAAGTTTTCATTTAATGCAGATTGCCTAACCTAGGCGTTAATGCAACGCTGATGTTAGAAAACGGTAACATAGCGTTACTTTCAAATACTGTGATTTGATGTCAAAGCAACCTAAATCGACTGAGATCATTTTTAATTTCTAAATTAGTAAATTAAATAAAGGTCAGTGGAACTGTGTACCACTTCCGATATTAGAAATTTTATCATTTTACATGAGACGATTTCAATCCGCTAAGGGAAAGTGGATAGAACAGACCTTGACCAAGAGAAGAGGAGGAGAACAGTAAACATCTTATTATTTCTTCTGATGAATGCCACAACTAGTAAAAATAGGCTTTGAAGCTATACGGCAATTAGCAAATATCATTATATAGTGAATATTAATTATATTGTGTTTCTTCTCTAATAGAAAAATAAAAAAAAAACAACTACTGATTACCAGAAAGAATGTAACATGCAATAAAATAATTCTTTTATGGGAAAGTGAACCTTCAATGGGAAGTTTTTTTATTTTATTTTTTTTTCTTTTTTTCATTTTTAAAACGAAATGATAGCGAATAATCAGATTAAAGGACTACATTGAACTTTAGAATGGTAAGGTATAACAGTGTTTGGTAATACGGATTAGTGCGGTACAGTAATTTACGTGACTTTAACGTTATCGTTAAGTTCAGAACAATTTAAACGGAAGAACTTTCAAAGCAACGAGCACAGTGACTTGCTAAAGACGCAGAACATTATCGATCATTTCCGCCAATCTTCACTTAAGCGGCGAATAAAAACAAAATATCCCCTCATAATCCTTAACTGGTAAAAACGTCACATCCCATGCATCATCCCCCTTTCGTCAGCAGTCTTAAAAGCCTAACGTTGCTAACGACAATAAACGAGGAAACTATCAGCACGGTTCGATACCGATACGCCGGCCAGCAGACGCGAGGCGGGCGTGAAATGGTGGCCAAGGTACCACTAATTGCTTTGATCACTTATTTTTTCGGGCCATCGACCAGATTTCCATGCGTCAACAGGTGGCAGTGCTGTTGAAAGTGTGGTTTTTGTTAGAACGTTGACTAATTATAGGTAACCTGGGCTCGCTCCGCAGGCGAGAAGGTATATTTGACCGGATAAATCATGACCACGGGTCAGTAGTGTTCTAGTGCGCACCGGAGTTTGATGATTGATCGCAGGACGATTTTTACATTTGCAACGCCCGTGTGTTACGGATGTGATAGCGTCCCACGATCGGACTTTTATCTATTTGGTGGAAACGATACTCCTAAGAGTGGAGTAAAAATAAGTCTCTTGAAATAAAAAGGTATTTGTTAGAACCATTTAAAAATTGTGAACAGTGGTCTAAAAAGCAATTCAAAAATTGACACACAACAAATCAAAGTGATCAAGCGGTTGTTTCAATGCTGGTATTGATCCGCCATCGGTGAAATACAAGCTGAAACTCAAGGTGTGTGATGAATTACAGGAAATGTTTGAACTTGAACGTGAGCTTGTCAATCAAGTTTCCGCAACTAGTGAAAGGATGTTTTGACCAGCAGCGTGCGTTGTGATTTTGGACAATGAAATCAGGAAAGACCAGTATTTAATCCACTTGCACTGCAAGTTCTACCGCACTGTAACCTTGATCTTGGCTTGCTACAGAATTAACGTGACAAGAGCGGTGGTGATTTGCTTTTGGTCGGTTATGTTTTTTGATAAATGGTACATTGTTTTGTAAAATGGGCAATGATGCAAGCCATTTCAAGATTTTTGTAGATATGCAGCTTTTGATGTACAAGCATCGTTGTGCAGGGATCTCCTAATTTATTCATGTTATATGTGTGTCTGACGTGTTGTCACACTATGTTTCTTCTACGAATGACATCATGCATTTGCATCCATCCATCCGGCCGTCCTTAACCTTATGCGACAGTTCAACTACGGTGTGCATCATAAAAACAAACAAAGCCTTTGCCCCGGAAGGTCACACCAAAGCACATTGTCAACAACAAACGCTCGACAAGACGCGTCCGCTTGGATTGGAAGCTAGAAAATCCGGCACAATACCTCCTTACCCTGGTTAGAGTAAAATCTGGCTAGAGAAAACAGTTGGTGCGATAGATCTCGAAGCTTGCCACCACCGAAAGTGCACCGGTTTTGTTGAAAGCTGACCCACCGATCGGGTTTGTTGTTTTTCTGTTGCTTGTTCCTTTTTGCATACCGAAAAAAAAAAACCAGTGGATTTTCCTTCTCTGTGGCTCCACTCGACTGTAAGTTTGTGTGAGTAAGAGAATGTTGAAAAATGCAACAAAACAGCTCGTCACGTTCGATTGCCTCGCGAGCGGCACACGCCGGTGCTACATAGCGCTACCTTCGTGCGAAAAACACAAAAAAGGGAAGCTGTGTGTGGTGGGTAGAAGAGATCGATCTGGACGACCTACGAATGCTGGCCGGCTCGAGTGCGTTCAGTAGCACTAGAAGCTTGATGCTGATCACTCACTACCCACAGCAGTATAAACACAGTTTCCGTTTCTTTTTGCTGTTGTTCGGGAGTCGGAAGGAATCCTGATGTTCCTGTCAGGTTTTTTTTTTTCCAGAATGTATCGTTGATTTTGAAATAGTTTTAGTGTGTTTATGTGTGTTTTTGAAAGGAGTGAAAAAGAGCGGAGAAAGTGTCGTTTCGTGAGATGTTTCATGTGAGGTGTGTTTTTTTATATCAATTTAATAAAAAAAAATATAAAAACGCGATGAAGTTTGAGTTGTGCAGTAGTGTTCAAGGTCATTGAAATAGTTGACATTGGTGCCAGTGGCTTAGTGCACTTTCGAACGATTTTCCGCGAGGAGAGTTCAGTAAACAGGCGTACCGTGGCGTTTGTTGCACATTGCAGCCATTCAGGGGGAAAAGAAAACAAATCAAACGGATCAAGCACGCTCGGCGCTGTTAGCTCCACCTGCTAATGAGTGCAGGGCCACGAGTTTCGTAAATGTTCAACTTGAAATTAGCTGCTGAGTGTGCGTGTGTGAAAGTGTGAGATTTGTTTGAAAATAAGCTCAAAACAGAGTGTTCCAGATCGAAGTGTTGCTGGCAAAAGCGAACAGCAAAATTAAACGATTAGATTAGTTCGAAGGAAAATTGTAAACACTAGTGATGCAACTGCGATAAAACGATGATACAACGCCCAATAGAAAGGGTTCCAAAACGGGTTAAGTGATGAGGAAAACTCTTTTCGAAAAATAACTTATAGATAAAACACCAGTGTGTGTTGCATAGCAGAACAACTTATTCCAAAATCAAACCAATCAAGGGCTTTCACACGGAATTCCGCGTTTTCCCCATTCTTTCTCGAACGCTCGACAAGGCTGACACGTTTAATAATCGAACGGCCTTCGTCCAGCAACGCATCACTGTAGCTGTAGCTTAATCTTATTAAATAATAAAACGGAATGACTGTGCCCGTTTCCGTCGAGTCCTTCAAGCTAAAACTGACAATAGAAGGTACAATTGGTTATTTTGTTTTGCCGCTTTAGAAACCGAGAGGCCTCACCGATTATTGCCATCCTTGTTGACACCGTAATCCTATCCGAGATAACAGTCAGTCCGTTGCCAAAAAGCATTTCAATGTTTTCAAATTGTTTTGGCAAGGAAATGGCATATCCTTGACCGTACGGCATGCAAAAGTTTCAGCCGTGTGCTTGTCGTTTGTCTGTTCGGTTACTTGAGGTAGATCGATTCCTTTTACGGCAGCATAGTTTTTGTCACATTTGTTACAGTGCAGCGACACGGAAAGCGCGAAACGTTGTACCCACTTTGCATTGTTATTATTTGATATTTTAAAAACCACGTGCGCTTGAAGCGCTTAAATGACAAAGGCTCGCGGGTGTCTCATTAGTCACAGTGCCAAAAGGTGTGGGAAAGGGAGAAGAAATAGGAAAGCAACGGGCGCGGTTGCCAAATATGTGCTCCGCAACACTCCGGTGCGCTTGTCGAAGGTTCGTCGCTTATGTCGCCTCAGCCACTCGTTGAAGTCTTTTGTTTCGTTTTCTCTTAAAAAAGACGCGTCAAACGAAGTGAAGGAGATCGGGGGGGGGGGGGGGGAGCATGGGGGTTAAAGCTGCACCGAATCGACCATTCTGATTGACGCGTTGTTCCGGATGTTAAGGACCGACGTTGGGTAAATATTTAAAGTATGATGGAACGCGCGTACAGTGACGGTCGTACCTTTTTTTTTTGGTGGTAAGGGTGAGCCATTTCGCTTTCGTGCCCGTGCGAAAGTGCTGCCATGTGGGATGGACACGCGTGAGGTGGATGTTTGCATACCATTAATGAAGCTGTTTGTGCATTGCGTCGCAAAAGTGCGTGGCGAGTCCAAAACGATGGAAAGGAAGTAGATAATTTCACCGTACCTTTGGTTGGTGGGACACGTGCTGCTCGTGGTGAGCGATATGTTTGCGAAACTTGACGTGGTTTAATGCGTACTTGATGGATGGGAGAGCCCGCAAATGGTACTCAAGAATGCTCGATTGTATAATTGTGTACATGACGTTGGGTAATAAGCGATAGGACAGCTTCCGTTCCTAATCGATACTAATTTTGCTGTTTGAATGCGATCGAGCCAATGAGGTATGAAAGTGTTGCGTTGTAAATTATTGTTAACTGACGTTATCATACGTGAAAAACATATTTCAATTTAATTTAAAAAAATACAGGAAGCTTCTTTGCGTATCTCAAGAATACAAATGAATGCTAACTTTTCCTATACTCTCATAGAATCGTACTTGAACGGATGTTATTTCAATGTCAGCAGGTATTGGTACATAACCTTTCAAGAGGCTCCACTGCTCTGCTGGGATCAAATACAACACCATTGTATGTTAATTGTGCCGGCAACGCTTCTCAACCAAAACCATTTAGCCAACATAACATCGTCTAGCCTCATTTAAAGACGAGGCTTTAAATCTCTCTCTCTCTCTCTCTCTCTCTCTGCTCCACACGTTGTTCAGTGTCAATGTCATGATTTTCTCTGTGACGGGTGTTAAAAGAGGGAGAAAAAAGCTAAACCTCGGCTTGAAGAGAGTGTTAAAACAAGCTTCGAAATTCAATTCACCCGGCGTCTAGCCATTAGCACGCTGCAGGCAGGGTTGTTTAAATTGCGTAAACAGTATAAACACCGCCAACACATTCCCTTCGTTGTATTTCTCGTGCGTGCTTTGGATGTGCTGAGCACGTTCTACAGTCGTTGCGCCATGCGCCAATGAAAAGGGGGAATTTTTTGGACAAATGCAAAAGTTTGACCCAGTTACAGGGATGGCACGTCGAAAGTGGTGAAATGTACAGTTTTTGAGAAAGGTTCGTAAAATATGATTATGTGTGAAGCGTGACTGACGTAAGTTGTGCGAACGAATGGAATGAGAAAAATTTAAATAAAAATAGTGCTAAACCAGGGCAAAAATATTAATTGTAATAGAGTAGGAAAAGACTGCAATTTAAATTTTCTGTAATTTACTAATTTTTTTCAATAAATTGCAATTGGAGTAAATTACACAGCAAACAACATAAATGAGTTAAATATACAAATCAACTGAAATAAACTAAAAAATTACCTTCTTCTCAGTGTCAAAGAATCATTATTACCTTATTATCCTAACAATATCGTATAATTACACTCTGCCGGATATTTTCTATAATGGCAAAACAAATATTTTTAGTTTTTCAAAATCATGCAGTCTTTTACGCGTAAAATTTTTACTATAAATATATTAAAAACATCTGGATTAAAACGAAACGTACGAGTACACCCGGGATAAGGTGCCCTTCCATGACTGGAAGAAGGAAATGTCATAATTGCAATCATAAAAACATAAATCATAAATGTAATCATAAAAAAATACATTTAATTCATAACGAAAGGATAGCATGCCAGCAATCACAAATGTGATAACCATTGATGGTTTTAGCTTTAACAGTACTTATTTATCATTCTGTTTCTAAACTCATAGCAGTTTTAATATAACATTATTTCTGAGACTTCTGAAACCTCACGTTTTACTTTGGAATTTTTAAATTCCCTTTTGGATTATGGAAGAAGCACTACGCAACAAGCATTTTCAAGGATAATATTTAAAAAATTTTTAAACATTTTATAAGCTGGTTCCACAAGAAAAAATAAGTAATAATTTCAATTATAGAACAAATCCTTTTACTTCTTTTTTTCTGCTCCACCTTGACATAATTATATATTTGGAAGATAAAGAACTGACGAGAAGCAATTGGGTTTCAATTCAGTTCATAATGGTCTTATCGTCTAATTGTCTGATTGCCTCTTTCTCTGATTATTTAAATTATTTATAGGCGTAGAAAAAAACAATCTTACTTATCGATTATTTCAACTAGAAAATAGAGAATTCTAGTGTTTCAAATAATTTGTAAACCATTTTCGAACATACAATTTAGTTTAAAATGATTAAATAAAACCTAGTTCACAACAATTGAATGCCTACGTTAAGGGGGTGAATATTAAAATTCTTGTGTAAAATTACCAGAGGCTCTACGAAATGCAAATAAAACATGTTTAAAAAACGTCAAAAGCCAAAAACGCCATTCGCTTAAGAAACTATCACCAATTCCATTACTAACCGATTAACGGATCAATTCCAGCCCTTCCAAAACGAACCGGCTTACTAAATCTTTTGCCGCATAGTTCCGTTCTCTAACCTTCACCTGCTGACAACATTCGCACCATACATAAATTAAACTGCCAACGGAGAGAAAAAAAGACAAACAACCACCCAGCATGCAGCTCGAGATCCCTGTGCACGAATGTAGCTGCATGTTTGTTGATTCGAAAGCAACACTAGTTGCAGCGCCCGGAATGCAATGTTAAGGCGCGTTGATTACTATCCATGACGCGGTGGCCCAATCACACACGGACGCATGATTAATGTGTGCTTGGTGTGAGCGAGCCTTTTTTTTAACTGTTTTCTAAACATTGTACAGTAGAAGAACGGTGGGTTTGCACTTCTGTTTAAATGCGTGATACGGAACCAACGGGCTAGGCAGCTTGAATTCGTACACTGTCAACTTGGTTGGTTAAATACCGATGATTGAGATTTAATTTCGGCCCGGGCAGGGTTTTCGGTGACACGAAGAAAAGAAAGAAAACAAGCGTTAGAAAGCGCGGTAAGCGAGCATGCCGCATTGGGTCACACATTAACTCGCGCGCTGAAAGGTGCCGTGTTGCAATGGGGCCGTGCTCACTTCAATTAGTGTTTGCACACTGTCTCCCTGCCTGACCCTGGGCCGCGATCGCGATCGAGATCGATCGATCGTGGGGTAGTGCCTGGTGAAAAACTCGTCCAACAGGTCGTCCAACGTGGATTAGATTTCTACTGGGGAGGGTTCGAAATTTTGCACCATTGACCCGGGACGGGCAAGGCAACGCATTGTAGCTGTCAATTCTAGATCTCAGCCGGGAGCGTTGCGTGCGGAGGAAGGAACAAGAGCAACAGCCGTCGCGAAGGGCACACTGTAGCGCAGTGGTTAAGAGCGCGGATCGTGATGTAAAAATATCCGCAAAACCCGCAACCTCCACGCCCCAACTCGCATGCTACGGAGAGTTGGCCAACAGGTGATGGGAGAAAGGGCGTTGAGTTAGAAGCGAACGCAGCCCCAGCAGCCACCAGCTGGTATCTTCACTGGGTCAAGGTGGTCCGATAGGGTAGCGGTTGCGGTTTTTCACGACGCTGTTTGCTAGGGCGCCGGTTGTAAACCGACCTTTCAGTCCGGCCGCAGTGACGTCGGGAAGCGCCACCGGAGCGTACTCATTTGCATGTGCGTGAGGGCTGAGCCGTGAGGCAATCGGTACAGCACAGCGTACCGAGACGGATGGATGGCTTTAAGCTGTAATTGAAGATCCAAACCATTTATCGTGTCTCGGGATATAATGTCGGCTGGTCATTGAAAGGAGGAATTACAGTTGGTCTAATACATGCGGCGCAAGAAGCAGCACGCATATGGACATAAAAATACATTGTTGTGTAGCCGGGTCGGTAGGTTCAAGGTTGGTTCACTCTAGATTTGAAGTCGCGGGCTGCGGTCAACGTACCCGCACTGCTTGACAGGGCTTGCTAATGGCTCACTGCTCCATCACATCCGCTTAAGCGTTTTTTGAAAGCATCTGTTGCTTACAAGAACAAAATTACAAGAACTTAATTACACCTCATCATACGTCACGTACAGAAGCTTCATTATTAAAATGCTGAGGAGCTTTACGCTTGAAGGAGTTGGAAAAACGATTGTAAATAGGCTGTTGTTGTAAATGAGTTTCAGATTTATTGAAGGGGTTATGTTTGCTTACAAGGCGTTTTTGAAGCATAATTATTGTACAGTGGGGTTTATTTTATTTTATGGAGTATGAGTAATATTATTAATATGAATTTTTCAAGAAAAAACTGTGTTTAATACTCCTTTGCCTATAAATTGAAAATTTTTAGGAAAATATTGTCAAGTGATAGTGCTTATGGAGTCAGGAAATCTAGGCATCTAAAACCCGTTGTAGTAATTTGACAAATACGAATTTTGCTTTTTTGAGAAACAATTCACAGGAGATACGAGAGACTGTGTAAACTATCGATCCCCACTCATAATCGTTTTTATAGCTTTATATTAATCTTATATTTCAAAACTGAGAAAAAAAATTCGATGTTTATCTGAACCAGGCTAATTAAATTGTGTAGTAGAAGTTTTTCACAATAAACCCCAGGATAGACAAATGAGAAATGCTTAAATTTGAATGACAACCTGCGAATTGAAGAAAGATTGACATGGAATACACAAATTAGGAAACCGCATTGAAGCTTTTTTCCATTTTTCCCAAGCAAAAACTCATTGTTACAATCTAAGGAGCCCACATAAAACTGTTTACACAATTTTTTAAAATTGTTATAGACTTAAAACTTAGCCCATCAATTAAACGACGAAAAAAGGCATCAAATTTCATTTTGAAAAAACAAAAACCATCAAAGGTGTGCAAAGTTCAATGCGATCCGTCATTGCATCCATTTAATTTACTTTACTGTATCATATCTTTCTGTTGTGCTTAATAAAAAGTTCATAAAAATACAAAGTTATATTTATGTTCAGGTCTACTGAAAGTTTAAAAAATGATACAACTGAAAAGGTTAATTATGGCTCACATTTTTGAAGAATTTTATTTCATTAGTTTGCCTTTGAGTTACAATGATTTAAATCATTAAATGGTAACTGTTAAGACAGCTGTAGGAAAATGAAGAAAGAATAAAGGCTTAATATAAAAGATCACATTTGTCATTTCTTTCTTTGAAAATGTATTAAAACAATTGTTTTTTAAACATATGAGAAAACATCTCAATATCTAATTGAGTTTGATGGGTACATTGTTATTACATTAAAAACAATTGATTTTACGACTGTTTTTGTTTCTCAAAATCTCAAATTATCCAAAATTTGTCGATGAAATTTTGATGGTCTATATCATGAGTGTTTAGTGTTTTTATTTATTTCACACAATCCCCTGCTAATTGCAGAAGCTCGATTAGGCATTAAACAATAATCAACTCAACTCATTAACGATCAATCTAACAGCCCGCTGGGTTGGTTGTTCAGCATCGGACCGCTTTGGGTTTTATAACTAGATTAAATGTGATCGTAAATTAAAATGATAATTTGCCCACCAGAGAAAAACAAATGACACTCCACACCTGTTTTTGCTGTGGTTTTTCGATCGTTGCTTTGTTTTTAGGCTTTGTTAGTGCTTAGCTACCCTGCTGTCACCGGTCGTTCGGTGCTTTCACCTTGAACTTGAACTTGCACGGAAATAGGCTGCGGTGTGAACGGGATGGTGGCCAGGGTAGGAGAAACGTAAACCGTAGCATAATGTCTTAACAACCATGCAGCGCTTGGAGCGGGTTGAATGCTTTGCTGGTGAGAAAAATTAGCACTTAATAGCTCTTTTCTTCAGCCGTATTGAAAATGGACGAAGCCCACAATGCCAACAACCCTTTTTCCGATTTGCCTCACAACGGCGCCAGCCGGAAGCTTCACACATGTTTTTTTTGTGGCTACAAGAAAGGGCCTCTTTTATGAATGGCCACTACGTTGAGCGACTGGGAAGCAAAAGCTAAGCAGCCTTTCCTTTGGCGAATCAATGAAAGATCGTTTTGAATCGAGCAAAAAGAAACAGGGAAACTGCTGCAAGCAAAGCTTACCGATGAAGACCGGTTTTTTCTTTAGCGACAAACCGTCTGCGCTTGCTCCAGCGCTACCCGATTACGAGAGCGGAATATTCGATCGGTGGCTGCTGGCGCTGGTCGCGACCACTTTCGCTACCTTACGCTCCCTTTCCCAAACTCCAACACCATTTCATTTGTGAACGCCATCACCATCCAATGCAGGGCTGCGATATATTTATTTATTGCACACATATTCCGATGAAGTAATTGCTATCTTTAGCACCTAATTCGGTCAACGTATCAAGGTCGATGTGTGTGGTTTTCTTTTGTTTCGGTGGAGAGGGGCACGGCAGCAAGGCACAAAAGCCGAAAACTACTTGCTGTACGCCCGGGGAATGCTCAAATGGTGCGTTACAAAATTATTGTTTGCATAACGATAATCGGACCGTGGTGTGGCGCACGAAGTACGGGTGAAGCAGTACGAGAGCATGCATTATGATTATTGAATTACCTTTTGCTGTTTTTTCGTATCCAGGCGAGTGTTTGCGATTTTTATTAACGTTTGTATTAATTTAAAGCGAATGCAGTGGAATTGTAAATGAGTGGGTTTGCGCTGTAAAGCCTGGAATTAAAATTTATTATTTATTTATATTTAATGGTTCAATTGCATTCAAATGAAAGTATTTGAGAATAATTTATTGCTTAACAACTTTCTGAAGCTCTGACTTTGAAAGAAAGCGAAATTGTTTAACTGAAGCCAAAAGATTAAAAATATATCAAGGATCTTGTAAATGAATAATCAAATAATTTTACACCAAGAGCCGAGGTTCGATAGTATTTTTATTCTTTAACATTACTTCTGCTAATTTAAAGTAGGAAATGTTGCATTTTTTCGAGGTCAAAGGTGAGAGAGAGATTTTTGGTGCATACAAGATCTTTCGAATATCTTAAATAAATGATATAAATTTGACCGTTTAAGGAGATTTTCCTCACACAAAACGGTGGCTCATTCACTTGACAGAATGAAAATTCAATATGTTTTCACAAATGTTGAGAATTCTTTGTTACTTTATTAGTTTTTTTACTTCTCAATGTTTTGTTTTTCAAAAAACTAAGCGTGGAGAAAAATTTTTGAAACCATTTTAATCGAATCGAAATTAATATGACCCAAGTTAAGAAGCGTTTTTTGTAAACATGGGTTACTTAGAAGATGTAACAAAAGTCTAGCTTAATTGAACACATTTTTCTTAAAAAAAAATCTATGAATAGCTTAATGTTTGGAATATTGGAAACTTTCCTGAAGAAATTTTAAAAGTCTGGTTAAACAATCATGGTAATCATGACAAATTCTAAATATATTTATGCTTCCCGAAATTAATCTTAAATTAAGCAAATAATCACTTATTCATTTTCATAGCTTTTCTAAACATCATCCAAGGAATTAATTTTCTTCACAATTTCTTAAGTCCTTGAAATTGAGTATACAGCATACAGCTCGTATCACGTGATTTGTTCAATACCTATTTCGGGGTGAATCAGCATAAGAGACAAACGTTGGAATCTCCAGACCATGACGCAGAAACCTAGCCCCCGGATCGAATGACTAAGTGTAAAAATTTCGAACTTCATTCCTTCGAACAAAATCCAGCTTTGGCTTCTCTTCATGACCAGTAAAAGCTTCCAGCACGGATTCATTCCAAAGTGCACTCGAGACGAATCAACACAAATCTTGCCGTTTTACAGTAAAGTTTTTCTTTTACCTTCATATTTCATACCTCTGTAAGGTACCGGTGTGTAGTGATACGAAATGATTCTGCGATGTTCGTTTGCGTGCCTGCTAGTGATGTACGCATTGCCGGCGGCCAGCGGCCAGCGTACGGTTCGACAGGATCGTTATGTGGACATTACGGACCAGCGGACGATGCTGGACAGTGCAGGCATGCGGCCAATGTTTCACTTGCTACGCTCGTGGATGTTCAACGTGGTGGGAAAGACGGGACAGCGCAAGAGTGGGTCCTTTCTGCAGCAGCCTATACCGCCCGAGGTACCATTTCCGTGTGACGTTTCCCTAGGTCGAAGTGCCAAGGTGCCGACGAACGTGCACAAACTAAGGCCAGGTAAATGCGATTTTGTTTGTTTATCATCGTTCGTTCAGTTGATCAACTAATTAATAATGTTACTATCTTATACATTCTTGCAGGAGACATTAACGTTATTGCAGCAATGGGTGACTCTCTAACTGCTGCTACCGGAGCCGCTGCTTCCAACTTCTTCGGTTTGTATCAGGAAAATCGTGGCCTTGCGTGGAGCATTGGTGGCCAGTGGGACTGGCGCAACGTCACCACCTTGCCGAACATACTGAAGGTGTTCAATCCAAAGGTAAGAAGTCCGGTTTCTGAAATAATAATGCTACGAAAGTGCATTGATGAGTTCAACGAGAACTTCAGAGTGTTGCATAGTGGTAATGCAGAGTTGGTAGAGCAATTGCACTTCAGATTGGTTTAGAGAGGTAGTGTGCTCCGTGTGGTGTGTTTATAACAGAATAGAGATCCACTCTGGCTCCTTTTTTCAACAATTTTTTCGTGATTTCTCGCATGAATCTTCTAATACAGAAGATAAGCCTTTATAAATGTTGGAAAAACGCCTCTATATTGCATCACTCTTCTGCACTTCCTCTTTTGTGATCAAGCGGCGAGAAAGATTATCAAACTTAATTGAAGGGAAAAAAATTTAATCTCTCATTGCTGTCCCAGTAGCAGACGTCACGGTTCCTGTGGGAACGCTACCAAAACTTACGTGACGCCCATTATTGGCATAACTCTACGCAGCAGCCCTTCATCGGTGCAAGCCCAATCGCTTACTTCCTCTAAGAAGGAAGAAAGGTAATTGAATTAAAGGTTGATAATTGAGCCCGATTAAGTGCTAGAAGTCGCATAACGCCCCGTTCACACGCCAAATCTTGTGTGACTCCTCCCGATGCCGATGTGCGTAACGTTTTGTTTTTGTCTTGCTGGATACGGTTGTTTTTTTTTGCTTCGGACCGCTCGATGGTGGTCAATGGACTCCCGGCTGACCTATGATTGAACTGAACTTTGCCATTACGCCAAACGCAACATACCGCGATGTAAACAACGCGTACCCACCGTTGCGGTGAAATTGGATGCTTTCTTTCAAGGGACGGGTGGGAAGGAGCCAGAGCAATTGTGGCTTATTATGGGCTGCTGGGCTGTGCGAACTGACGTAACGCTGCCGCTGCTCATCCTAATGACATAGTGACCGGGAATGGTAGCCACATGTGTTCCTGTGCGGGCACGCGGCATTGAAGTCAAAGGGTGTGATTCTTCAAGGAGTTGATTGGTGTTGCATCAGTGAGAATGAAAGCGGGTCAGGAAAAGTACAATGTATGCTGTTTGATTTCTTCACAAGTTAATCAAGGGGCTTCTACAAGAAATAGCAGACCATGCAGTACTTATCTCTAACGATTGTCGTATTAACTATTTCCATATGCTAAAGTTCTTGTTTGCTGGTCCAAATAACCGATTAATCTGGCTCGGTTATAGAGCTATACAATATACAAATTTTAGAAGAATATGTATATATCAGCACCGAGTAAAAGGATTGTTACTTTAGCAATATTTTAGTTCTGAATCTTTTTAGAACTGCCCTGAAACTGATCTCCAACTCGTCACAGTTACGGAAACGTACCATTTTAACTATGATCTTATGTACCACTTCAACTAAACTAATGTACCACTTCAACCTTCCAATATTGGGATAAATTCAGCGCCTATCCTAAATAGACCTAGAACTGATTCCTTTCCTATATAGGTTTTGAAAGTTTTGGAAATTCCACACTGGTTCCTTCAATGATTTTTTCGCCGTAGAATTCCTGCTGCTGATCTTGTGCCTATTACTATCGAGGAACAGTTTCTAATACATTTACCATTCCGGAACGACTCACGAACCTGTTAAAGCCACATTAGACTAATCTGTTTGCCTTCACCAGCGCAAAGGCTGTCAGTGCTGTCAGTGTTTGCTTTAGCTGTCAAAATCGGTTTTTGGATTAGAGCAGTGCAAATCTCAACACAAAAAGGTGATCGTAGCAGAAAAGGAAGATGAGGAGTCTCTTTCTCTTTACCAGTATCATTTTAACTAAGTAGGATAGTTCGGTTATCAATATTGTAGTTTACAAAAAAGTTGTGCCAGTGTATTTTCCCTTCTCTAGGTACAATACGGCTAGAAAATTATGACCTCGTAACTACTACCATCCATCGACTTGGCAAAAACTGAAGAACCAAAAGTTTATCTAGATAGTCAAGGAATTGCAACCGCTGCTAGTAATTCTCACCTTTATATACCAAATTTGTTATTATCCCTCTACTTAAATGCTATCAGAGTAGAATATTTCAAATTGCATCAAATTGTAATTTTAGGCGTCATGTGAAACCTTTTTATCTAATATGAGGACGAATTTCATTACCATTGAGTACGACTAATTTCTTACTGTGGAAATGATAATCATTTTGATGCCTTTTAAGCGTACAACCCATCCTTTTAAAACCTTGTCTCTATGCTTGTTAACAATTTTGAAGGAGAAACAATTTCTCGATGTTTGCTGACAATTTACTAGAAGCTCTAGAGTGTGTGAAAGGTTTAGAAGAATCGACAAGGAATCTGCTGAAAGCAACCTGAAGTAATCAATTAAATTTTTAGATTCAGGCAATGCGCTAGAGGAGTCGACAGAGACAAGGAACCTGTATCGTAACACTAGATTTAGATTTGGATAAATAATGCCTTTTTGTTACTTACCACCTACAGGATGAAAATCATACTTGAATTTATAAGTTGATTGATACAGGCTCATCAAATCGAAATTTCCTGCTTTTTAGGATTAATTTGTGAATCTGAGATGCTTGATCCATCTTACTGCAATCGATCATAATATTATCAAGTATGCCAAATCTGATTATGCTACCGTCATTAGAGATAACTAAGAAAACAGCTGTTTTCTAAGACTAACATTAACGATGATCGATCTTTCATCCGTTCCCGCAGCTCGTCGGCTACTCGCTCGGGGACGCTTACCCGTTTCATAGCGACTCGCAGTTCAATCTAGCCGAGATCGGTGCCGTTTCGTACGACATCCCGCACATGGCGCGTGCACTGGTGCAGCGCATCAAGCGTGATCCGCGCGTCGACTGGAAGCGCGACTGGAAGCTGGTAACGATCGCGATCGGTGGCAACGACATCTGCTCGTTCGTCTGCACGATGCGCTATCCCGACCAGCTGCCGGCCAAGCATCGGTTGCGGATGCAGCGCACGCTGCGCTATCTGCGCGACAACATGCCCCGCACGTTCGTCAATCTGGTGTCGGTGCCGAGTGTGGCGAAGGTGGTGATGCTGCAGGGGAAACCGTTCGCCTGCGAGTCCCTGCACCATGGCGAGTGTTCCTGCTGGATCGGGAAGCTGTACAATCAGAGCGAAGCGTCGCGGGCACGCTGGGGAAGGATACAGGAGGAGATGATACGGGTGGAGCAGGAGGTTGCCAGATCGGCCGAGTTCCGGGGGCTGGACGAGTTTGCGGTCGTCTATCAGCCCTGGTCACTGAATGTCACGGTAGGGTAGATGATCGAATGTGTGACTCAGTAGTTTCACGAATTTTCTTTTCTTTTCTTGTTTGGGTTAGATGAAAATGAATGGAAAGGATGTGGATTACACACTGCTGTCGTACGATTGCTTTCATATGAGTCAGAAAGGAAACGCGTAAGTATTTTTTATGTTTGAGTCATTTTTTTATTTTCATTATTTTTGTTTTTCTTAGTATGTTAAAGTCAATACACATTTTTCAATAAAATATTTAAAGTAGTTTCCTCCTTTTTGTTTCTGGTTTAGAATTTATGTTTTTATTTTTCTTTTTTGATTTGGTATGTTAAAGTTTTGAGAAGCATGCCAAAATAATTTAGACTTTAAGCATTTTTTTTTTAAACTACGCTCCCATTTTTGTTTGAAAGACGATAGTTTTCTTACTTTCAGTCTTGAAACGATTCCGTTAAATTGCACAAGCTCAACATAGATGTAAAACATGACATAAAATTCTCCTTTTTGTTGCAAAAAATATAGAAAAGAGTATTGATTCTCCTTCTTTTGCTAATATCATTGAAATACTTTTGGTCATAAAACTAAAGCAAGTTGCCTTTTTGGTTGAACTTAATTTCTCGTTTTAATATACTTATGGATATTTTTAAATTTTGTTGGATGATTTATTTATTTCGCTGAAGTAATAACTACCATATCATTTACAAAAAAATGACATTGACGAAAGATGACACTTAAATGTAATTTAAAATGTAAAATTTTGTAATTGATTAGATAAATTACATATATTTTTATTCTAAAGATTGCATTTCATTGCTTTTATAAAATTTAATTGAAACATGCGTTATGTTATTTAATTTTCTTATAAGGAAAAATATAATGACTAAGACTATATTGCATTCCAAAAAGTCTAAAAATTTTTCTTAGAATCAAACGATTTTTTTATCTGGTAGTAACGGCCAGGCAGTATTGCTAAACGTTTTTTTGAGTTAAACGGAAATGTAGTAGTGCTGGTCAAAAGTTCATGAAACAAACCAAAAAATAATTTAATAGGAAATTAAAAAAAAAAACTAAAAAATAACAAATTTATCATCATCTTTGCTATGTTACTTTATCAGAATATATCATTCAACTTAAAGTTTTCAATGACTTGTTGTTGTGTTTTATTTGAACCATCACTTTTAGATTGTTTGATTTTCACTTATTTTCTACACACCCCGTTTTTGTCTTTAGTTTTTGATTTATTTCTTTTCTTTTGAAATAGCTTATTAAATCGCTTTGTTTTGTTTTCTTTCTCTTTGCTCCACTACCCTCAGCTATGCCGGTACCGCACTGTGGAACAATATGCTCGAACCGATCGGAAAGAAAAGTCCCAGCTGGCGGCCGCTCCTGAAAAACTTTAAATGTCCCACCAAAGAGTCCCCTTACCTGTTCACGTACGATAACAGTGTCAATAGCTAGTGAAAGAAGGGAAAGAGAGGAGCATTGGTGGAGAAAGTTGAGGCCAGCACTGGAGTGCCAGCGAGTCATATCGAAAACCATGTGATGAGTAGTTTATTTTCCCCCTGCTAATGTGTAACGAAGCCAGACAAAAACCTCAACGTGTACCGGAGAACAGAGTGCGTTTCTTAGTGTAGTGTGTTGGGTTAGTGGTTAGAAGCCTTAGTTCCTTGATTACTTGCAAGGACAGAACCAACGTAGATCTCGCCAGAAAACGATTTCAGCGCAGTGCGGTAGAAGTTTAAACAATAATTGTACGATCAGTTCCATGAAGCGATCGGCAGTTCCCGTAGCGGCCGCCGCCGCCCGCCCGAGCAGCATTGATCCCAAATTGGTGCAATAAAAACGAAACCATGTCAGTAGCACGCGTCGAGTGTAAATGGTGAGTGAGTTGAACAGCGAAAGAAAGAAATGAAAATAAATTGTTCAAGCGTACCGCTTCACCCACAAGTACCCACGGTTCAACGATAATTGTGATAAGTGATATGAGGCGCACTGTTTTCCACGCGCTGGCCAAATCAAGATTGGTTGCATAATGGGCTTGACTGTGCCGGTGACGCACAGGATGATTATGATGCACTCGCACACGATGCGCCGTGCGGGTTGGCGCGGGATCTTTCGTGAAGGATGCATTTCGAAAACGCCTGAACGAGGGAAGACGAAAGCAGAACTCCTCTTCACTCAATTACTTTCGCTTCGGCGCTTCGTCGGGGATTGCTTGGAGTGGATGGCACTTTGGTGGATGGCCGGATCGGCACCTTTCGATTTTGCATCTGAGAGAGTTTCTTTGCCCCCTTCGTTTCGATGGTGCAGGTGCTGCGAACCGCTCGAGGCTCGTTGAGGTTCATTGGTGAATTTCGGATTCTGGTCTGGTTGGGCAAGCGTACGTTTGGCGTACGGTCAGCGGAGTGTGGCACACTTTATTTGCACATTGTCTCGACGGGCGCTGTAAGCCGTCTCCAGTGCAAACTTTGCTGTCCCATATTCGACCCGGTGGGGGATTCCGATTGTTTTAAGCGTATTTACGAGTGCTGAGCCGATGTGTATGCATTCCCTTTCCCTGCATTCGGGAAAGTAATTCCTGTAGAGACTGTTTGCTGTGACATCTTGAGTACGTTGCACAGAAAAAAAGAAGACGGTGGAGTAATTAAAGCATAGTGGCATAGTTTGAACGGTAATGCAACCGAAATGAATGCATTGAGAAAAAGGTTCAAGGGTGAAGATCGTGACGATGATTCCCTAACAGCATTTATTTCACCTGTTTCGTGTCTCTAACAAGCATCCACTTTTCTCCTCCTTTCGCTCGATTCGTGCGATCAATCATGTTTACCTTGCCGCGCCAAAAAAAAGGTAAACAAACAGCAACAATCATCCGCAGCCACCCGTGCGTGGCATGTTTACGGTGGGTCGTTTAAATAAAGTAGCTAGCGATCGTTCGTTTTGCAAACAGTTTCAATTCCTTTTGTTTTGTGTGTGAAAAGGTGCAAGGACAGTGTCGAAATGTCGCAAGGAATGGAGACGCTTTGCAATGAAGCGTACATTAAACGGCTCGTTAAGTGCAGGAATCGTTCGTTCCGTTGTATTTGAGTGTTTGGGGGCAGTTTGAAGGTTTGTACCTAGGTAAAAACCGATTGGAGGTAGGTTTTTTGCCATACACAACCGTTGCTTGAATGGTGCACTATTTCAGGCCTGTAATCAGTTGATGACATATCAAACATTTAAAATTAGCGTTTGTACACCTTTAATTTTACCTGGTAGGTTGTAACCTACAGTAACAATCAAGGCTTTCTTACGGGGGGCTTAAAAGATTATCTACTTTATGGTAGATCACAAGAGCGTTTTCTATTCTTGATACTATTAACTGATATTAAATTTTAGCCAGTAAAAGAGTAAAACAGCGAGTAAAAGGTTACCTAGGAAATGAAATTAAAAATTTATTTGAAACTTTTGCAACTTATGTGCAATTTGGTTAAATTTGGTTCTAGGAAATCGAATAAGTGTTAGCAATATACGCAGCAATAGTTTGTCCGTCAGAAACTGGAACACGTACTATCATTTAATACACGGCAAGATAAGACAAAAGGAGATACTATTCCGCATGAGCTCGGCAAACACTAAGAGCTGCGATAATTGTGGACAGATCGAAGATATTGAATACATATTTTCAAAATGTCCAGAGGTTCAGGAAAATTGAAATAAAATCATCGATATCTTGAGTAGAAAAACAGGTATTCAAAAAAATAAGTTTGCTGATGTGTAGTGTAGTGTAGTGTATCTTATGTTGAAGGGCAAATATATTCTGAAATCGACCAAAATAATGAAGTACTTTGCAAATTATATAGAAATATCAGAGAACGACAAAAATTGGACTGTAAATGTAGATAGTTTAGAAATAAGTTGATGTATAGAGACGTGACAAATAAACAGAGGATTTATGTTTTACAAAAAAAAAGAAGAATATTATATTTTAAACCTTTTTAAAATGTATCTTTAATTTTTTCTACAGTAATAATTAAAAATTATTGTTTTTTCAAATTAATAATCTTTGACTAAAGTTTAAGAAATTGGCAGAAATAGTTTCTATGAGTTCTATGATTTGTTTTTCTGGAGTAATAAGCATATATTGAATTTACAATTGGTAAAGGAGGCTTTTACTTGAGGTCAAAAAAACTATCAGAAGTTTTGTTTCACAATGGAAGGATGTGGATGTGAAGTTGCAACAAGTTTAGAAGCACATCGTTATCTTTAAAACGGTTGTTGGAAAGTAATTGGTAAGATAAGCTGTATTGCAAGTTTCTTCTAAGGTCTAAGTGAGTTAGTTTATATATTTTTGCTTGATTGTATAATGTCCATACTAACTGAATATTTTTTTGTTTGGCTCCTGAAAGAGCCTATTTTATTTACAGGATTTTATTTTAACAGATAAAAGAGAACTTTGCGTAAGATAGAATCAAAGCTCAACTGTTATGCGTGTTTTTAGAGCTCTCGAAAGAAGAAAATATTAATCAAATTGCTTCTTATACTCCAGTAAATTGTAACTGGAAGCAACGAGAAAGCAAACAACGTGCATAAGATTTATTGTGCATTTGACTTACTTCGGCTGTACCGCAAAAAAAAACGGCACACAACCGTTCGATAGCGGCCATTTCGCCACGGTTCATCGCGGTTGGGACGGCTGTGCGTCTCGCCGCAAAACTCCCCGGTCATCGCTTCCTCCACTCCCTTAACGCTTTCGTTCACTGTACCTATTAAACTCGTGTAGCGATTTACTGTTGCAGTTCGTAAAACATCCGATGGACGTCGATGGCTGTAAAGCGATAACTCGGCGTCTTTAGCCGCAGACGCCACCGAAGCTGCCGCTACCGTTGCAACATCGTCGCGGCAGCGGTTTCGGGCGATTATTTAATGTTTCTGTAAGGTCTGCGTACAATATAAAATCGATGATCGATACACACCGAGACACGCTTCGCGAACTGGTGCGATCCGTTGTTACTGTTTGATCGCTTGTTTAGATCGGGTTTGCAAAGCCTCCCTCGATGGGTCCTTATACGATTGGGAACTGTCTGGACCGGGTTTGGACGTGTGCAATGGACGTGTTTTGTACGTGTGCGTGTGTTGTTTAATTTCATTCGCTATTTTCCTACCAGCGAGTGTTCATGGTATGAACGCGAGTGGTAGTGATGGAAATGTTACACTTTTTTTGGAACGGAACGGAACCAGTTTAATTGCGGAAAGTAATGGAACGATCTTAGTAGGTTCGTTGAGGCTTGTTCAACGGGAAAGGAGAATTAATTTATTCCAGCCTTGCTCTTTTGGTTGATAAACAACATGTTTGAACATTCATTTGGACTAACAACATGTAGGTGCAAAAAGCTTCTTTTAGATTTTATTTGAACCTAGGTTTGATTGTTTCTTTGAAGGAACGGAACGAACCTATTAGTTGCGGAACTAAATTTCCATAGCTAGTGAGAGAGTTTTTATCATAGAAGAGCAAAGGTCTTCTGAATCGTATTAGCCGAAAATGAAATTCATTACAAAGTATTTGAATATAAATTATTCTCTGGTCTAATTTGTGTATCTTGGTACACTGTACCTATGTAAGCATGAAAATAATAATAATTATTTTTCTGTAGCGAAATGCTGTTGAAGTAGCTTTAATGAACCTACTAGAATCGTTTCTTTCCTTTCCATGATCAAACTGGTTCGGTTCCTGAGCCTGGGATGGGATGAAAATGATCATCCTGTTCCTGGGATGAAAATGAAACATCCCCATCATTAGTTTAAAGCATAGATCAATTAGCTGTAACTGGACAAATAGCAATACAGAAAAAGAAGTTCCGAATTATTATCAACTTGAAAAGATGGATTCAAAAGCTGCGACAATCATTAAAATTTCGCACCTCAGAAGCTTCACCATCATCGTTTCATTAACTCACAAAACAAACAGTCATGTGTGGTCGATCGGTATCATTCTCTCTCTTTCTCTACTCCTCCCTGCTTTGGCCACCCATTCTCCCCCTCCCCCCATGACCGTTTTAATTCGATAACATAAGTCTCTTGATTACCCTAAAACGGTCGATCGTTACGAACGTGCGAATGGCGGTTTGCCGAAAGCGAACTCCGTGACTCACGTGCGCGTTCTTCGCGTGCTGCTGGCCCAAAACGCGAAACATGGATGAAACAAATAAAGCAAACACTGTGTGCGTCGACATAATCATCACGCGCCCCCGGGGGGGGGGGGTTTGGAGCATGGGCACGCCAGAAACGGGGTGATACAAAGTAAACATCGCTAGAGGGCAACAGCGGTACCCTTTTCGCGGTAGATGGAGCAGTACCTGCAGGGCGAGAAAATAAGACATCGATGTACACACTTACCAGCTAGTTAATCGGCTGCGTTTGTGCCTTTAGTGACGCTCGATCTCATCGGGGTGGGCTTTATGAATGAAGTCTGACCAGCGGTATTATCTCATCAGCCGGTCCAGTTTGAGCCTTTTATGGAAAGGGAAGAGAAGCGGCGCAGAGTACGGCTTTCAGCTTTCACCCGTGCCCGGGGAAACGGGGAGTGTCGTCGGCCATTAATAGAACCAGCAGCAGGGCCCTCGTCCATGTAGGGTAACACCTCCGAGCGAGCCGTTTCGCGTTGGTAGGCGACCGCTCCAGAAGCGCTTTTCATTCACAAAACAGACCCGTGCGCGAGTTCCGTTCGGTTGGCGCACGGGAATGTTCCGATGGCGGCGAAAGGGCACGTAACCACGTTTCGGTAGTTACGGGCGTCCACGTCCACGTCGGTTAACGCTAGGTTTGACCTCGTTCCGTGACGCGCGAACAGAAATGAGCCAAACCGAGCCGATTGTAATATTTTGGAACCGGACTTTTATTTAACCTAAAACAACCCTTATGCTTTCTCCCTCCCCTCGTTACGATATCTGTATGTGTGTTTCCCCCCAGTGTAATTTGTAGTTTAGGAAGGTTTGCCAGTAATGGCGACGCCTGTACGGCCTAATGCCTAGCTGTTGTCGTAGGTGTAGATGTAGGGGGAATCCTTGGAAGGGCACCGAAAACCGTCGATGCCCGGCTTCCAGCCCGTGCTCTTCTTGCCCGGCGGTTCCAGCAGATTGTTCCAGTAGGCAACGGCCGCTTGTCTGGAATTTACGAGGAATCAGTTTCATGGAGCTCCAATAAAGACCGGGTCGTCATCAAAATCCCACATGTCCCGGATACTTACGCATGGCCTTTCTGACTCATATGAAAGCAGTCGTATGAGAGCAGTGAGTAGTCGACCTCATTTCCTTTCATGAGCTGTTTTGGAGACAATTTTGGGGGGAGAGACAGAGAGGTCAACATTTTATAGGCAAGCTGTGGGCGATAGTGTGCTTGGCTGCAGCCAAAAGCTTGTCTAACCTACCGAAAGGTTCCTCGTCCACGGCTGATGTACGACGGCAAACTCGTCGAGTCCACGAAACTCGTCCAGCATGGCGACTTCCTCCTCCACCTTCCGGTACTGCGTCTGTATTCGAGCCCATCTGAGAAGGTTGCGCGATGGAAAGAAATCAAGGACATCATTTCCGAGCTACACCACCTTCCTTAGAACATCCACCCGCTTGCTTACCTAGCTCTCGATTCTTTGGTAGAGTTGTGCAGTGGACCCACCCAACAGGGACACTCGGCATGGTGCAGGATCCAGCACATCATCGGCTTCTTCTTGATCGACACCACGGTCGACACGTCCGGCACGGACACGATGTTCACGAGCGTGCGGGGCAGATTGTCGCGCAGGTAGCGCAACATCTTGAGCAGCGAACGCCGGTGCTGCATCGGGAGCGACTCGGGATCCTGCAGCGTGCACACGTACGCACAGATGTCGTTGCCACCGATCGTGATGGTTAGGAGCTTCCAGTCCTTCTGGAAGTTGACCCGCTTGTCCGTCCGGATGCGCGTCACCATCTGGGCGGCCATGTGGGGCAGCTCCTTCGAGACGGCACCGATTTCCGCATTGTTAAACTGCGAGTCCCAGTGGAAGCTGTACGAATCGCGGTACGAATATCCAACGAGCTGGGCACGACATTTTCTTGTTGTTAGTAATACATCGCTAAAAGGTTCTTGGTGAGATACTTACCTTCGGATTGAACATCTTGAGAATGTTGGGCAGGGTGGTCGCATTCCGCCAGCCCCACTGTCCACCGATGCACCAGGAAAGGCCTCGGTTTTCGGTGTACAGCTGTAAGAAGCTGGTGGCCGATGCACCGCTCGCAGTGATGACGGAATCGCCGATTGCTGCCACCACGTTTATGTCACCTGCGTGGTAGAAAGGTGAAGAAGCGAATCGTTTGCAAAAGAAAATATTGGATTAATTTGATAGGCTTCGTGGTTTGAGTGGTGAGTTGATTTAGGCAGGTGGAGAAATGCTCATTTTACTCTTTGTTAATAGCCTGTTTCAAACTCCTAGATAATTAAAGCATGATTATCTTAGTAACACGATCTTATGGTGAAAATATGCAAACATGAACGCCTTCACGGAGATCAGATTACTCAGTTCAAAAAGTTTGAGCATTTTGATATTGATAAAAGTTTAGAAATGCCCTTTTTTTGTAACTTGTAATGAAAATTAGTTTGTATAACCAGGAAGAGTTTTTCGTAGATTAATAACTGTCCTTTGGTTTTATACACACGATATTTTAAGATAAAATTTTATATGATTATAATTTTATAAGGGTTTTGTTTTACAAAATTTAACTAGTCTTTTTCGTTTGATTAAAATTAAATTGTTCGAGACTTTTTCGTTTGGCTTAGATAATTTGGCCTTGGGAGATAAGGATAAACTGTGATACTGAGCATATTTTCAGATACATTCGAAAAACAATATTTTTAGCGGTTCCTCAATAGTGTAGACTAACATACAGCCATATCAACCCATTGTAATTAATGAAGTGAATTTTTCATGAAAGCTTCTAAAACTTAAAATTGAACTGTTCAATGGTACGTTTCAAAATAAAATTGTTTCATTTATGATTTTGTAGAACAACTTCCTCTTACATCAGTAAGTACTTTCTACAAGTTAGATGATCCGGTATACATCAACGCTATATTATAAGCCTCTTTTGGTAGGAAAAAATATAAACTTTTTTCTACCTAAATGAATAAGAAAGAAGAAAAAAAACGCAATAGAGATCATTCGTTTTGAAAGATGCTCGTAAAATTAAAAAAATGGGTTTAAACTTTAAACAGCTTCGTCAAAAACATTCTATAATAAACATTTCTGCCGTGCTAGAAACCGTTTTTATATGGTTTGAAGAAAATTTTTTAGACGAAAAGTAATAAGCCTTTACTTTTCTACCAAACCTGTTCTATGGAGATCCTTAATCTATTCCAAGCAAGCAAGTTAAATTAAACTCCCGTAAATGAAGAAAGATTCAAATTAGTACAACCTTATTCATTTCATGTTTATGTATATAAATTGCGGAACCATGTTCTATGAGTAGAAAATTTTAAAATCTCGATATTCTCTCTTAAGATAAAAAACAATTATTAAATCAATTCAGTTATCAAACATTCTCGAAATATTCATTTCAAGTTGTACAGAAAGTATTAGTGATTTAGAGTATCACGATCGTTACGTTAAAATATTTATAATAAAATATTAACTAAAATTCAAAGGACGATAAGCCTCAACTGAACAAAACTATAAAACTAAACCAAAATATGTTTTAAGCTGCTGTCATACAAGGTATTTCAATATCAATGCTTTTCCTTCAGGTTCGTCGCTTAGTGCATTCAAGTCGTTCAGTTTTATTCCCTTCTTCGATCTTTCCCGATCGATCCTATCGAACCTTTCTTTTATGTACGACATTTGTAAACAAAACTAGCGGCGATGTGGGCGTTTTGTAGGTGCATTCCATTCCCATTTGGAGCCGGACGCCGCCCTCAATATGGGGACTCTTCCATCCACCGCCGGTTGTCATAATATGTTTCTAATTTATGCACCCGTTGTAAAACGGTTTCCTCCTCCTCTCGGCTCAGATTTATTGCGTAAAGTGTCACATTAGGAGAAATTTAAACACACGCCTCAACAGTGCTCGATGCTGCGTGACTGATTGTTTGCAGCACGTGCGCCTTTTTTCTTTCCCTGCAGCCTTGAAGCCGCCTCTGCGACCCGGCCGGAATGCAAATTTCGTTTTTGCGGACAGCGATCCAGCACCATTATTCAACTGCCCCGCGCCCGGGCCCGGGGATCGCAAATGCATTTATAATGACTTACCGGGACGCAGCTTGTGCACGCTGGTCGGTGGTTCCGGGCTGCGGCCGGACGCCACATCGCACGGGAACGGCACACTTTCCGGGATTTTCTTCTGCAGAAATTTGCCGCTCGTCTTGTAGCCGGTCCGGCCGGCCATCATCATCGTGACGTTGCGGTAGAGGTGAAAGATGACGCGCCACTGCGCATTGTCGAAGATGGTCGGCTGGAAGGCGCTGATCGCACCGTTCACCTTCCACCGGTGGAATTTGTTTTCGTGGCACAGCAGCAGCAGCAGCACCAGCAGCACGCTCAGCGATGACGACTGCCCTAGCTGCATTGTGTGGTGGGAGGTGGCGGATGCAGGACTTGCGAGCGCGATAAGCTACGAACGTCACGCGCCGGTTTTCGTAGCGGCCCTAAGAGACTCGCACGACTGGGTAAGCGACGAACCTTTGGATGGGTTTTTTTTTCTCACTGTTTTATGCTTTCTTAAATGCACTCCGCAGACACATCACTGTAAGATTTCGAACTTTTGCTTGATTTTTTCAACTCACATACCGGTCGTGGCTATTTAAGTTCGATTTAAAAACTCTCTGAACGGCTAAATTACAGCACAAAACGGGAGGGTGTGATTAGTGAACCTCTCGCACACTTGTTGATTGGTAGCAGTTGTAACCCTTTGCACACGAAATCACTTGGCCACGAATGCATCTTCCCAAGTCACAAACTTTGCGGTCACTAGCAGTCTGTTATTTGGGTATTTTTCCGTTTTTCTAACCCACAGTCCTGCCACTATGTGTTACAAATGTGTTCGTCCGTCCTGCAGTAACTATTAATTAAAAAATATATATATGAGCATGAGTCTCTCCACAAGGGGGTTGATAAATAGCTGGTAGCTTCCGGAAAGAGGTGTGTGTTTTTATCTCTGCACCATGAATGAAGAAAACACAAATAAATAGGCGCAACCGAGTAGTGATGCGCTTCTCCGGCGGGCAGCTTGATGAGATATTAATATGGATGAGTGTCTTGAATCGCATTAAGAGCTTGGGTGGAGTTGAAACGGGAAGTTGGGGTAAGGTGTTTGCTGGACTATGGTGTTTTTTGTGCTTATTCCGTGAACATTAGAAAGTGTCAAAAACCTCGTCCAAACAGTGGTAAAGATGATGAGCGGCTTTTGGGCCGAAAAGAAGTCAAGATCAGTGGTGCATTAACTCTCTCAGCTCGTTATCATTACCGGGTGCGTGAACACGAACGTAGGTTATGTGTTGATCAAATGCTTCTCTTTTGTAGAAAATGAAAGGCTTTTCTTATCAACCGTTTACCAAACAAAATTGAAGTTAAAATTCCTGAAACTCTAATAATTTTACATATAGAGTAAATTGTAAAATGTTTTTAAATGAACATATTTGTGAAATATTACTTAAATTTTGAAACAACATATACAAAATGTTTTTAATACTTTTTTTTTAAAGTCAAATAATTTTAATCATAAGGTAATCAAAAAATAATTCAGGGAACTTTGCTCGAATTAAACCGAACATTTTAATAAAACAATCGTCATCCGTGTTTTTTTTTTTAAATGTGTTTTAACTAATTAATGAATATTTTTGTTCATGTTACTGGATGTATGTACTCCTGCTTTATGGAGTTAAATTATTTAAATTTTTAAAACATAAAAGTATCTCTTTAGTTATGAATAATTTTGCTGTCAGACAACTTAAATGAAATCAACTGTTTTACGATTGATTTGATTAACAAAACTCTCCTCCAAATGCTTATTTACAGAAATAAGAAAATTTAAAATTTAAAGAAAATAAGAAAACAATTAGTGTAGGAATATTGGCTATTAATTAAAATCTGTTCTTTTTCATGGTGATGTTTTGTTCAGCGAAAGGACTAGCTTTCGGTTAAGTGTCTCAAAGGACTAGCTACTTTCCAGAAAAAAACACTCGCCAGACTCCAAAATACAGCACATAATTAATGTACACTGTACATGATTGAGTGGCGCACGCCGCACGTACCGCAGTTTGCGTAATCTAATCAGTACTCGGTGGCAGCGATTCCATCTGGCCCGATAGTTCACCTTTTACATCGCACAAACAAGCGCCTCGAAATGTATGCTTTGAGTCATGAAAACAACAAAAAAAACAAAAACCCAACCGCCGCAAAAGCCTTCCTACACATAATGGTTTGTCTATGCTTTTATGCTGGCACGGTGCTTTTTCGCTGCTGCGTGCCACAATTCTTCCAGCGAAGATGGGATGATCGATAATGATGGACCGATCTGAACGAAATCGAAATGAGGGTTTGAATGCGATCGGTTTTTTTGTTGCTGCTTCTCTTCTCGCTACTGGAAACGCCACAACAGTGAAGAGAAGCGAGGCTTTTTTTCTCTGCCCTCGTTCAATGAGCTTGCAATCGGATTTGCGGCGGCACTTTGCCACGGGATTGATTGGATTAAGTGGGCATGAAGCGTACGTCGGACACGTACGCTGACATTGTTTTCGTTCTGCATAATTTGCAGTCGGTCCGCTTCGGTTTGCAGTCGGTGCGATGTTTGGGGTTTCGCTGGGCGATGGCGGTGGCAGCATGTGGTTTTGGTGAGTGAGTGGAAGCGGTTGCATAAGCTGGCTGTGGTTTGCTGTGCGACCGGTTTAAAGGTGGCAAGAACTGTGGCTAGTCTTGGAAGCCTTAGCAAGGGGAAAGGTTGTTCTAGAACATATTTAAGCAATTGCTTGCAGCTGTATGAGTGGCAGTTTTTTATTAATTTAGGTAGGGAGGATTAAATAGTGTATTTGTCAGGTAATTGATCGTTAGTTCAAAACACGTACTGTGTGATGAGAATTATTTTTCTTTAAAAAAACGATGAGTATATTTATTGTAGTTTTATTAAATTGCAAATCATAGTGATACACAATTTGCTAGCATTTGTAGCCTATAAATAGCAAGGTTCATTGATGTCTTCGCAAGAACATGTACTTTGTTATTTATATATGGTTTAGGTGAATTAGATTTTATTATTCTAATGAATTTGTGCCAGAGGTTTAGGGTCGTTGAAACCCATTAATCTTGAAACGTTAAAATGTAAAAATACATGTACATTCAATTTCAAAATAAATTACTACTACTACTAAAAAAAATCTAATGAATTTGTGTCAGAAAAATAACCGTTGTTAAATTCATTAAATTCATTAATTGTCATTTACAAAATTATGATATAGTTTCATTTGATTCAGGAGAAAATATGAAGGTCCTAGGGACAAAATTACTGAGTATTGGAGATGTGAACTGTAAAAAAGGGTTGATGCGAAAACTGCACAACAATTTCAAAAACATGTACTTTTAAGACGAAATTCTTAATCTAAAGTATAAAATTGTTTTAATAAAAGCTAATAATATTACATAACAAATTATATAATATTTCTATGAACAATCATAAATATCTATTATTTCATATTAAAAAAACAGGCAACAATTTAAATAAAAAATAAATTTAATGATAAACAGAAGAGAATTTAATATCATCCGTTTTGTCTCCCAAATGTTCAAACAACTATTCCTGAGTTTTATTTTTAAAACTCATTTAATGAAAAAATAATAACCACAATAATTATAATTACGAACCTTTACCAAAAAACCAATAAAACTATTATAAAGCTTTTATAAAAAATTAAATTTTCACAATTCCAAAAATCAATAAAACTCTCCAACTCCTTTATTTCAACATTTAAAATATTGTTTTCTAATACCAAATAAAGATGAATTGCCTTGTAGCTATATTCAAAGTAATTTATGTTAAATTAAAACTGCTTGGAATTATTTAAAATAACAAACATTCTAATAGTGACACCTGTTTAGAAAAACTATTGATAAAATTATAAACTTTCCACTCTGCAACTTTCCGTCTGCAGAGAGTCAAGGAACGATCGTTTGCCACTCAACATTTTAGGTTGTTCAACTCGCACAAAATGCTGAATGCCAGCGAACCTTCCCCTCGGTCTTTCCCAACCATTTATTTTAATTAATTTTATCACTTTATTGGCACCGTCTGCTCATCCGGGTGCCGGGAGGGTGACCACTCAGCCGCGAGCAGCCGCACTCACCACTAATTTCCGTACATCCCGGGTCCCAAAAACCGTCCATTCTTCATTGTACCTTACATCATCGACATCACCAGACACAACCACCGGCTGGCCGTTCAAAGCACTCGCTTTTTTCCCCGTCTCTCGAAAAACCAGCCACAAGCATGGGAAACAGCATGCGAGCGGGAGGATTTTCCTTTCGAAAAACTATTTGACATAAAAAAAAGAAAGAAATACTGCCTGCATCGGCCGTGCGCACTGACCGGTCGTGACCGTTCTTTAAGGTGGCCCGTAACTAATAAGCCAATAAATTGTAGCCGGCTTCCCTCCCCGGAGCTTGGAGTTACCAGACATTCCAGACGGCATGATAGCGATCCGCAAACCGAAACAGCGAGCCTGCTGTCCTTCTCCATCGTTCCAGCGCAGTGCAATTCAAATGAAAATGAGACCACATGTGCAAAAAGAATTCCTCGGTGTTCGGGAGGCGGAAAAGCCTAATTGCAAACAGTTTGAAACAGGTTGATTACACTCTCGCTCTGAAATTGCGCCCAGAAACACACCGGGGCTGCACACTGGTCGAACGGGGAGCACCGCGAACACGGAACAACCTATGCACCAAAATAGTTAAAAAAAAACTCCCTCACACACACACACACAACCACGGCTCGATCGTAATATTAAGCACACTGGGTAATGGGTCTTTTCACGTATTCGCTCGTTTTTGCTAATGGTTCATTTGGATAAAGCGCATACGACTGCAATCTGGTGCAATGGACCGGGACTGCATCTTGCATCGGCATCTGGAACGGGTAGCAGACATTTGCGGACTCGTACACACGCCAACACACACACACACACACACACACATATACACTCACGAATACACGGCTAAGCCGAAACAGAAATGATCTGTTACATTAGCGAGCGAAAGACTTCAATGCGAGCGATAGCAACGAACACTAGCAACACTTTATCTGACTTTAAGCTACTACACCAAACCCCACAGAGCAATTTCTCGTTCGTAATCGGTACACAAACTGAAACCACTGGCACCACCAAGAAGCTGCCGAAAATGGACAAGAACTATAATGGACCGGTCCCGCCCTTAGCTCCTTCCCCCCCGGCACAAACAGTTGGCGCGTCGTTTTCCCGGTCCTTTACGTCACACACGTGGCCGTCCGTTCGACAACCCGTTCGATGATCTTACACAATTCCAACCGCTATCCTAGCAAATAAAACCGAACCACCAAGCAGTGCCAGATGGAAAACTAACACGTCTACGGCTTCGACTTTTCGGACAAACCCGTTTAACGTTGGTGGAGAGTGCGCGAGCGCGCGCACCGACGCTGGAGCGGTGAGAGTGACGCACCAAACGCGTCCGCTTGCTATCAGGTCCGGGGCGCAACTAATGCCGTGGGGTTTTGCGCGCCCGAGCGCTGTTTCGCGCACGGGTTGGGGTGCGTTTTGGCAGACCACCCTGCTATCTCGGAAAAATCGTACGGGAAGGGGTATTGCTCTTCCCTTCCACCAAAATCGGCTGCCTGAAGATGGTTCTGGGGTGGTTTTCGGCAAACCTGCGCCGGGGACTTTGTATGCTTCCTTTCTCTTTAGTGTGGGCACTGGGGTTTTTTGTTTTTTCGGCTTCAGTTGTGCTGACACGAAGCGTAGTGTGTTTTTGCTTGAGATTGGTGCTGAAGATGATGCATTGCGCGGTGAAGAGATTACACTTAAACGGTTGTCTCAAACGGCAAGTCTTCTGGGATCGAAATGATGGGTGGTAGAGGGGGGGAGGGGAGGCGAGGCATTCAAGGGTTGGGGTTGGGTATGGATTCTTGCATCATATTGGCGAAGGACAATTCAATAAGTGTGGTTTGAAGGAAGGCTGGTGCTGCAATTGTGCATTTTGCTGTTTTTAAACAAGACTCGAGAGTTTTCGATGAGTTTTCTCATATGGCGGGCAGAACTCATGTCGTCATTAAAAAAGCTTGGTAAAATTGAACTTTTCATCGTTTAAATATGTAAACAAACATTTCAGGCTTGTGTTTGACTGCTTGTGAGAGCAAAGCTCTTTTATTCTTTTGGGATTCGTGAACGTTAAGCGACCTTTAGATTCATTTATAAACAGCACTTGCTTTCTTTGAACCAAATGTTTTGTTTTTGAATGTTTTGAAAACTACAGAAATAACTAAATGAATTTAAATAAGCACAGTTTAATGTACAAGGCTTCTGAAAGTAATACCAGCAAAAATTAATTTACATTTCTCGCAACTTTAAGCCAACGATAATTCATTTAAGCATGTTATTTTAGACTTTTATCGGTATGCTTCCTATATGTTTTTCATAATTTAGGATTTTCTGTTAAACCGAACATTTGTCAATATGACATAATTCATAAAAGAAAATATTTTGCTAACAGTTATTTGCTCTTCGCACAATGCGCTGTCAGTAGGGCAATAGACAAAAGCCGTAAGATTTGAATTCTATTTTAAACGTAGAATGAACTTTTTTTTCTGTTGTACCTAATCTCTCAAGTATTGCAAATTGTTCTTATAATTTGCTTTTGCTTAGCAATACGACGAAATTTATGTAATATGTATTTATTGATAAAATTTCAAGCATCCTTTGCAACATCTTTCTTAAATCCTTTCAAGTGATTAAACGCTTGCAAAGATATTTTAAACACAATTAAGTACATTTAAAACAACACAACGAAGATATTTAAAACAGCACTGAAAGGCCTATGGTTCTAGGACTGAAAAAGACAAAATAGCTCTAATCTACAATATATGTCGCTTTTCATAGAATTCAATTAAAAAATGATATGTGATGCTCAAGTAATAAAGAATCATTACACAAATCACCTACATAAACATGGCTCTTTTTTATTAATAATTATTTTTATTTGCCTGTTTTTCAAAAATCGAATCAATGGAAGTGTTATTTGTTCTTCTTTGCATGCTGCTCATTCTACTTAACATCTTAATTTGTTAAATATTAAAAGTATACATGGTTAATTTGAATCGAAAATGTTGAATATTAGACAAGCATCACTTGAAAATGGTGCAGCATACGCAGCAAATATATTGCATACTTCAAAAAGTATTCACAAGATGGTAATTTACTCTTTGATATACCTTATTTATTAGCATTGGTCAGTGACATGAACTTGAGAACTTAAATGTACTATTTTCTGTATATTGAAATAAACTGTCTTGTCATAAAGTTCTTATCTAACACTTTTAACACCGCTCGTTAACATGTATTCTGATCAAGTTCAATCAAGGAAAAGTGATTTCTTGCTTTAGTCAACTGTAAATTCGTTGGTTCACGCAGTAGTTGTACAGTAAAGCCTCACTACAGGGGCACAACCCAGATGGGATTCGAACCCAGATCCTGTAATAGAAACTCCGGCACTGCAGTTACCTTTCCCTCCGTACCACACCAAAACAAAACAAAGGTAGAAGACAAATAACAAACAATTCATCCTGATTACTTTGTGATTATAAGAAAGAAATGCTGTCGAAGTGCGCTTAAAAGCTGCCAGACGGCCAATAGGATTAATAACCACAATCAAATTAATTCTATTACAGCAACCTTTTTTCCCTCTCCCATGCCAGGCCCTCTCACGTACTTACCATTACAATGCAGAACACAAAAAAGTAATTCCTTTCCTAAAAAAAGGAAAGCAATAAAACGTGAGGGATAATCTTAAGCTTTTGAAAACCTTCCAAACAATTTAACGCCTCAGCGGCGAGAAAAAAGAAACCATTCTTCCCTTCTTATTTCCCCCCCCCCCCTCAATTGTTCCGCGCACCGATTCCCCTTCTGCGTTTGCTTCCATCCAGAGGTGGTGCAATTTATTCTTATCAAATGCGCCCGATGCAATCGAGCTGACTGCTAGAAAAGGATTAAGAAAATTCATTACAACCTTACACATTCCCCCAAGGGGAATAAGCCCAAACCAGCCCGACCAACGGACGGATTGGATTGGAACGGTTCCGACAGTAGCAAACAGCGCACAAATGTGCATGGATTCGGTGCAGAGCATAAATTATGCTCTCCGGGCGTCAGGCAGCACGTTGCCGGCACTTGAATGGAGTGAAATTTCGGTCGCACACCGAGGGGTTTGATTCATCTTCGCTTGTTGTGTTGCCGTGTTTTCGTAGTGGGACGTGAAGGGGGTTAGCAAGAGAAATATTAAGAACAGACCGGAGCAAACCCTTGGTTTCGATCAAACGAATAAGAATAGGACTGTTGGCGGAGTGCTAGATGGGATGGGTGGGATTCAGAGGCAAGGTAGAAGTAATGAACTGGCAAGGATTTTCATTACTGTGCAACTGGTGAAAATCCGGCGTGATAGGTGTGGGAGGGGTGGGATAGTGAAATGAAGCGAGGCGTTGTGCCCGGATCGAAATGAAAAACGTTTTCTCATCCAGTGTACCTCAAAGCGCAAAGGGACCGAAGATGACGCTGGGCCAGATCGTGATGATGATGTCTTTGTTTTTGTTTAACCGACTAGTCTCATGTTTTACTCAGGCATACAGGGCTTCTGAATAAGCTTTGAGATGAGTTAATTTACATTAAAAAAATATTAATTTATTAATAATATATTAATTTTCATCTAAAAAGTATAAAAAAATATTCAAAACGATTTTTGCCACGTCACTAGCACGAATAAGTATATATTTTTGCACAGGTTCACAATTTGTTCTATCATCAATATTTGTTTTGTTTGATTTGGGTATTATTAAATTGTTATAGTTTAATGCGAAGAATTAGAACTATGTGGTGAGCAAGAAATATTATTCAATTATAATCATTTCGAATATACAAGAAACAAATATTCAGTTAGTTTTGTTTGGTTTAAGGTTTATGTTTAGATTATCGCTTATTTGATTTTAGGGACTCCACCTACAGTGCAGTTTACACAGTGTGAACCATATATACAAAGAATTTATGCAATGCAAGAATTTATATACAAGAATTTATGCAAACAATATTAAAATTCAGCACACATTAAACTTAAACAAGATTTTTTATGACGCGTTTTATAAGGTTCAGCATTATTGATAGCATAAAAAGCAATCAATAAATCTATTACAGGGTTTCGAATCATATAATGGAATACTTGATCCATTCGGTGAAATGTTTCAAATGGTAAGTGGAACATTGCAACGTTGCTATGGAAGTTTGCAATCATATAGGTGAATCGTTCAAACAATTAGGAGAATTGCTCAAATCGGCTATGGAAATTTGCAACCAGTTGTGAAATAGATGTTGTTAGCGTTAAAAAACGTATTATTTTTGTTTTTAATTGTTTAACTAACTTTTTTACAGATTTAAATAAGTTTAAAAAGTACAGCTTTAAAAATAAGAAACATTTTATAACATTCATGTTAAATTTTTTTTAATATAATAATTTTGTTGGACTATGTTTTAACAAATGAAAGGACATCAATTTCGTTAATAGTTCCTTCCCTGCATCATTTTCTTCCATTTACATGGATGGTGTGGTAGTACGCATCTCCACCATGCCTTGAAATCAGGTCTCTTTAAAATAATATAACAATATCCCATTAGACAGTGGAAAGTTTGCAAACAGCAAAAGTTTGTCTGTCATAAACCGGAATACCGGAACACTTACATGCAGTTATTTAATACATGGAAAGATAAGACACAAGGAGGCACTTTTCAAAATGAACACAGCAAACATAGCAATATTGAGCACATTTTGTCCAAATGTTAAAAAATTTGGAACAACTTCATTGAAATCATGTGTAGTAAGATAGGAATACAAAAACTTATATTTTGCGATTTAGCATATCTTACATTGTGTGAAAAAGAGAAACAGAAATCGACAAAAATAATAAAATATTTCGAATATTATGTAGAATTCTTAAAGAACGACGAAAACTGGTTTGAAAATGAGAAAAGTTTAGCAATAAGTTAATGAAGAAAAATGCCCTTATGATTTATCTTTTATAAAAAATATCGTTCACTTTTCTACACTATTTTTGATCTTTTTTTTTTTTATTTCAGGCCAGGCCGTATTGCTATTTTTTATCTTTATTTTACTATGAAAAAAATACACAGTTGCATCCAAATCATGCAGATATCATAGCTAGACAAATATGTAGATTAAAGTAAATAGCTACATTCGTATCTCGCATAATTCCATAAATTCATCATGATTACTGCAAATCATGCACAAGTTATCCAAAATGGCTAGGCGAGCCCTGTTGAAGCACTAGAGAAATTCTGATCATAAACTATCTGTAATCTAAAGAATATAACACTTTTCTTGTCAAAATTTTTATTCAAGTAACGTATTGTACATATGAAACATTTTTCTCTAAAATAATCTTTAGCAGCATTACAACGAAGTTTTTTATTGTTGGTCAAAATAAATATTAATTCCTGAAAAAAATATTAGTTCTTGTACTTCTAGGTTTTACGTAGTTAGGAATATAAGATTATTAATCTAACGAATCTTTCAATAAGTACTAAATGTGTTTACTTCTACGTTAATCTGGACCAGAAAACATATATCAGCTCCCATCTTTTGTCCACCAAGTTTCGCTTACGATTCTTTCCCACCGTGCCCCCAAGGGAAGCTTTCCGTGGGGACGTTTATTAATTATTCCTAGAATTGAACGGGAGCAGCAAGTCGTTTGAAAATTGGCGTAGCAGACATCCGTCTGGGCAGTCAGGAAATTCATCTTGCCAGCCCTCCACCAGCCTTCCTCTTCCCACCTCATTTGCCTGCTTTATTTTTCCCGATTTGTCCATCCAACCAAAGCACCTTTCTTTCCTTTGAGAACGTTCTTTTAACCCTCCTCACAGAGCGCATAACACGAGCGGACAGAACGAATGGCAGGTCTTCCCTCCGCCCCGAGGCAGCTAGATTGCATTCTTTTCTGCTTTTCTGCGCACGAACTACCACGCAACGTATCGTGAGCATCGTGAGAGATTGTTTCTCGAGGTGGACTGAGGTGCCCTTCGGGCCGCTTGGAAGATGATTTTGCATCCACCTAAATCCGATCGTCTTCCTATTTCGTTCCCTCGCATCGAACGTGCTGCTGGAGAACCGTCACGATGATGAACAGGTTGCTGTTTATTGTTTCCAACCCCCATCCCTGCCCTTAGCTACGTTCAACGTTGGTTCAAATGTGCAGAACTTCTGAGAAGATGTAATGCCAGCCTTCAGCACCGTGGCATGTCTATGCCCGATCTTTGACATCTTCACCACAATTATGCAATGGATGAGCGCAACGAGACGTGCGGTGGGTCGGTTTCGGTTCGGGGCTAGGCACGCAATCACCGATGCCATAAGCGCCTGCTGCATTTTGCCGAGCGTCCATTACAAGGGTCCTGTGCTGATGCACTGGGGCAATGTGTGTGTGTGTGTGCATGGGTCGATCAAGAGTGCCGTACCTAGATGGCGCCGCGTGCATGCGGTTTTTCGGACGCGGTTCGCCTGCCCGTACACGTTCGGTAAAGTTTCAAAACATCGTTAAGGCCACCGCCGTAAGTTGATAGGGTGAGAAAAGTCATGCCTATTGGCGGGAGGGTGATCGTTAATTGCGAATAGCCTCTGTTGGGCGGCCTCACACCGTCTCGTTGACATAAATTATGCATCCTATTTAGGTTAGCCAAGAAGCGTTAAGCAGCGTTTTTGTTGCGGAGGTAATGCAAAGCGCATGAAAAAAAAAGAAAATAAAATTTGACTCCAATCATTAGCAGCGAGGAGTGCATGTTTAGGGAGGTTTTTGTTACACTAGGGATATCTTTTGTGTTCAATAGGTCAGACTGCTTTTTTACTTCCTTCATGTCAATAAATTAAGCAATAGAGGTTAGTTTTTCATTCAACAAAAACTGCAGTGCTCTGTGGTCAAAACTAAAATGTTTCAGCAATGAGTAAAGATGTAGAAAATGTTAGCTCGATAGCACTCGTTGAGCCATGTAAACTACACATGAAAAAGGGAAAAGGTCATTGGAAAGTGGTGAAAGTTAATTGATCTTTCATGAAGCAATAGGCTCAATTATTCTTCTGATATATCAATTTGACGAGCCAGACTGTTTTATGATGGATTACGCTACATGCGAAAAGGTAACTCTTTTTTTAAAGTTTACACTAGAGAGTTACCTAAGCAGGAATCTTAAGAAGTAAAATGGAAAACAAGCATTTTATAAAATAAAAATATAATTGTCGTCAAGAAATAAACAAAATAAAGAAACCTTTTCGAAAAATAAAAAAAATAAATAAATAAAAATTAAATTGACTATCACATAAATCGAAAAAGACTCAATAAACAAAAATAAAAACAAATAAACAATCCATTAAGACAATGACATGGATACACAATCCACCATTCTTTTAATGACTCACTATGTGTGGTATGATGTTTCAAAAATGCTTCAAATTAAGACTAAATAACATCAGCCACACTAGCGTACGAAAACAGAGGCGCCAACACCGTTCAACATAACCATCGTTATACTAAATTTGTTTCCACACATCAAACACAGGCGCTCACCGCTAATTGTGATACGAACAGGGCGGTCGTCGAATGAACAAACATGCCCACTCGTAAGCTCTCTACCGACCCCCCCTGGTGGCAGGGTGCCGGCCCATTTTCCCACAGCCCTCACCGAAGGGTAAGGGCGTGTGCATGAAACGCACGATCGAACCGATTAAAAGCTCTCGCGGCCGCAAGAAGCAGTAGCTGTAGAAACACTGGGTCAGAAAACGCAACAAAAAAAAAACGCGATCGAAAACAATATTATTTAATAGATATTTAGTCCACTTCTTTCGTTTGTCTGTTGATTGTTTGTTGTTGGATTGGATATTAAACGCTCCAAGCATTTGAGCATGCAAACGTGAGGAATACAATGGGAAAGGGAGAGCGAAGCAGTGGGTATACCTCTTTGCAGCGTTTAGTATCAAAAGCATGCACGAGTAGGTATCGCAATGCAGGAGTGATGCGATAATACCCCATCGATGCCGGACGATTGCAGTATGGAAAAATATTGATGGCATGACATTTAGAGAAGTGGCATTGCACTGAAGAAGCAGAGTGGGAAAGGGCAATTGGAATTGGTTAAGAATTAGAAAAGAAGCGCAAGTTTGGAGCATTGGAGAGCTACGTTTGCCCATTGGGAGTGATTATGCCTCTATGTTAGAAACATTGCAGGAAAGTGCTGAGTGTTTTACAGTGTGTGCAATGTGGACAGCAGTTCGTGTGAAGAAACAAAATTTTTATATTTGTTTCGCTGCATAATTATTTGTACATTAAACAGTTGTTAGGTGTACGTAAAAATTGATACTGATTTTTTTTGTGCTGAGGTTATGTTTGTTGGATTATTTTGCGTTGAGAATAATGTAGGATTATTTTTTTTCTGTTTTTTCCTTATTTATACCTTATTTTTTAGTTTACCTCATAGCTGTACCTTTTTCTTGAGATTTTTTTAATTTCCATAATTTCAGTTTTTCAACTAACTGTAGTAGCAATCCGTATTGCAAATTTCTACCGAATGAAAAAAAAACTAACAGTAGCATAGAATTCTTACAAAATTTCACAAATGAACTTTAATGTACATTTTATTACAAAAACTATATTTCAAAGAAACAATTTTTGCCGTGCGATACAAACAGTTGATTTTTTAATGTTTATTTATTATAAGTGTAATTTTAATTTTTGTTAATTGTCAATTCTGTGATATTGACATATATAGCTTTTGATGATATTTTTAAATATGCACCGAATTTTTATCATTTCTATACGTTTTCCGGGAAAGTTTAAATGATTTCGCAGCTTGTATTTTTTGAAAAAAAAAAACTTTGTTTTTTATGTAACTTGAAAACAAACCAAGTGTCATTCAATTGCCAGAAAACGCTACTTTGGTTTGTGTTACATAACTTAACATAACCAACTCATTTCTACATTTTTTTAATTGTTATATTTATGAGTGCAATGTCCTCTGTTCCTTAAAAAATAAAAAAATAAACTTTTCAACTTCAGTTTTTAAAATTGTAAGTAGAAAGTGCATGAAGTTTGAACGAAAAATAAGACGATAAAATTACACCAGCGATCAAAAATGGCTAAAATAAATTTAAAACTCGTTCACCTAATGTTGTTTATAACCTTCCCATACGAAACCATAAAATGAAATTTGCGATAAAAGTTTTCAAATTTGCAACAATTTCTCCATTTTGCAACAAGCGTTTTGTATTTGTACGCAGGATTATTTCATTCAAAGTCTAATACCGCTTTAAAACTCTTTCAATTTTTTAAAACAATTCGCATTTTATATTTGCAGCTAACTCTCTAATTGATGATATAAAAGTCTAATATAAAACAGACATGCTGAGTTTTTTGGTATTATTTCTTTATAAAATTTTTATTTAAAAACATAATTTTCAAAATGCAGCTCTTTGATACACACTGTATCAGTTCTCCTCCAAGCGCTGCACGACTGTTGCTGTTGGCCAGAAGCAGCGGCAAGCATGATGATGATGTTACTGATTATAATGCACCCATCCCAGCCACCCATTGAAGTGTCATCAATAGGCATATGAGCCTCTTCCCTTTGAAAAAAAGAAGGCTAACGCTGAAGCTCCTCCAACGCGTCAAAATCCATTTACTGCGCGCATTATGCTCTGGCAGCATTATGTGCATCGTTTTAATTTTTTCTCCCTCAAAATGTTACCTTCCCATATGTCACACTCAAGTACAGGCAGGGCGCCGCACGACGGTTTCATGGTTGGACAGATTTTCCCAGTTGTGGGTGTGCGGCGTTCAGCTCTTTCCACCGCCCAGCTCGAGCACGTTTCATTAACGGGCACTGTCACGGTGCACTGCTGCTACGGCTGCGGTGCGGATTGGTATAATTTAGCGCTGTGATAAATTGCACTCAATAATGCTCGTCCGTTTGCTCGATCGGAGTAATCGATGTTACGGGTTTTTTCGCGCCGTATCAATTTGAAGTGTATGTGTTTGTCTGTTTTTTTTTTTCTACGGACGCTTTGCTTGCGATCTTTTCTTATGATGCATTTCGGTTCGTTGTTTCATTGTGGTACGTATGTATCGTTTTTTGTCTCTTTCAATTTGAATGGTGGCGAGCTTTTCACGGTTAATGTTGCCCTTTTTTCCCATAGTGTTGTTGTGGTGCGCCCACGGGTGCAGCTCGTGCAATAACGTAACGTTACGACTGTCAGGTGACGGTGCTTGAGCGCTTAACAAGATCTTTATTGATGGCGTTGCATCGGGCGGCGTTGAGTGGTTTTGCTGGACTCTGCTTGGTGAAGGATCGGTTTAACGCTGTGGTTTGGCTTGCTAGTAATTGTATTGTTTACTTTCTTCTCGGCTTTTAATTACACTTTTTGTTGTGCCTCGATGAATGGAATGCAGTAGCTCGATGCAATGACACTATTAGGTGAATCTTTCTCACGGAAGTGATTCGATTTTTAATATAGGAGCAGGCGTTCGAATGGGGCTAATCAGCGAGGGTTGATAATTAACAGGGAATGAGTTTAGAAGCGATCTGGTACGGGTAAAGGAGTTTTGTGGCAAATAATGTATCTGAATTTAAACATGAAGAAAATAGATGGTTAAAAACTTAAAATATAAAAGATAGTAGCGTATTAAAATAAATTACCTAATTAAATTGGATATGCTGTAGAAAATACCGACTATCAAACTACTTGTTTTAATTACATGGCTTGGTGCAAAATAAACAGATGTAAAATATGTTCTATTTATTTTATTTTATCCATTAGTTTCATAGATTTGGGCTTAAGAAATATTTTGCCTTCGATTGATGACATGAATTTAAAGAATCTTATGAATTTAAAGAATTCAAAATAAAAGCAAAATTTATAACATGTTATCATATCTACCAAAGATAGTAACGCTAATAAAAATACAAATTATATACTATTCAATCAATTTGATTTCAAATCTTCTCATTCTCATCATTGGTTCTATGCATATAAAAATGTGGTAAATTTTAAATATTGCATGGTTTTAAACACCAATGACTCTTATGAATTGCATTCATTTTACTTTCAAATGTTTAGAATTTATTCTACGAGTCTAAAATGAATGCTTTTCTACACTAACAAGTTCATATATGGAAGAAAACTCAATATGCTAGGATTTCAACATGAATTCAGTCATGTTTCGTTTTAACGTTGCGATGTAAATGATTGCCCATCATTTTAATTTTAATAAAAAATAAATTAATAAATTAAACAACATAAATTTTTCAAAAGCGTTAAACAGACTTTACAGTGTACGACGACTCGAGTGAGAAAAACACACCAATACTATTCAACGACTGGTGGAAAAAAGGTCTTCACTGTGCCGGGAAAACGTAAACAGCAACATGCTCGCGAGCCGGACGGCCATGGGAGCATACCGTGAACCAAAACAAAAAGAGAAAGAAAGCGGGAAGCGAAACTGTGCCTTCTCACGCCGAACGCATATATGCTGATGAGTGAGTGGTGAGCGGTGAGAATGTGTGAGCCATTTTGGTGAGATGCGGATGGTTTTCAGATTGCAGCATTTCGGGCTGACGAACGTTTGTGGAAGCAAAGATTGAAAAAAATGAAATGGATTTATTTTGAACAATTTAAAAATATACAAAGAAATTATAGCTAAAGCATGACAAATTTGAAAGAATAAAAAACAATAAGATAAATTAATTTAATCATTTTTTTTAGTTTTAAAGTAAAATAAAGAAAACATTATTTAAAAAATAGCAATAAAATAAAAAGTTTATTGAAAATAAAAGCTATTCAAAGCAAATAAAAACGAAATGCATCCAACATGTAAACAAAGTCCGATCCCCGACTGGTGCTGGTGAGAAACAACCCTTAACCTTAAGGGGAAAACATGCGCATGCCCTTACTGCCACTACGACGCCACTTCCCTGCCTTATCTCATCCCATCCCAAAACGGACACTTTTCGCTTCAACGAGTGCACAACGCTTGCTTGTTTACAAGTTGCTTGCCGGCGCGAGGGTGAACCAGGCCGAATGCATTTTCCCACTATACGCAGGAGAGCGGAAAAAAACGGGTGAACCGAGAGAGAGCCGTGACCTTCCGCCGGCGGTGAGACGTCGCAAACCGGGCGGCGAGACGTTTTTTTGTGCGGGCGCTGGTGGTGAGGTGGGCGTGCGAGCGAGATAGATGTTCAGATCCTGATAGTGAGATCCTTGCCACCCATACCACCGCCACTTTTCACCAACTTCTGTGGGGTGAAGTGAAAATACCGAAGCGTACGGTGTCGAAAGCCGAAAGGAAAACGGTTGCTCGCTCTTCGGGGGAAAACCGTCCTGCCGGCCGCTTGGAAAATTCGGTACACGACACCACAATCCGGCAGTGCGATTCCGATCGTTGCCGAGAGCGGAACCAAGCGTGTGCGTGTGTGTGTGTGCGTGTGCCGGTTGAGAGCGCGCGTGTCAGCAAATCGCCTGCTGCAAGGTTGCGAACCATCATCTTGAGTGAATTGGTGAAAATTGTACACCAAAGTCGAAAGGGAAAAGATAAAAAACAGCTTAAGTGCATCGTTCAACCGGAGAAAGAAGGCAGAGATGAAAGGTGGTGCAACCGGTCAATATGCTTTCCAACATCAACTAGGTCATCGAGCCTGAATCTGTTTAAATCCCCCTAGGAACGTGCCCTGGCGGTGAAGTTGATAACTCACCTGATTATTAGTTTTGGGCAAGTGGTACAGGAGGATTGAAATGTTCCTCCCATTTTCGGGATGGTTCGAGTTAAGCGAGTTAAGAAACGGCAGATAAACTCCCAGCAGCCCGGAAGAATCAGGTCGCATTAGTTCAACCGGATGCCGGACATGCCCACAACCGAGGGAGTGCAAAAAAAAAAACGCCCAACCGGACGTGACCTGACCGCAATCACCGAAGCGAAGACCCCGGATGCAGTTTTCGATAAGGAGAGCGTCACCTCCATTGGAAGTCCTTATGCTAATGTGCTGATTCGTTGTGTGATTGTGTCGATGTTTGTGTCGGTGTGCCAGACAAAACCGTGTTCAGATTTATGCAGGGCCACGCCAAAAAACGTGTCGGTGACCGGTCGGTCCTTCCAGATCAGAGGCCAACATTTCTGAGAGCATATGCTCAGGTGTCAATCGGTGGAGGGCCGGTGGCTTGTGCCGTATTTTGTGTCGCAGCTCCAGTTCAGCAGAAGGCTAGGCGAAGAGGAGAAAACTTTATATATTGATTGCTGCGGTTCGTGCTGTTTGGCGAGGTGTACCAGGCCAGCCAGGCACCGGAAAATGCCCTGAAGACCTACTCTATCTCGGCAGCGACCGGGTGTGCTCGGAGTGTTCGGGTGTACTACCCCGTTCCCCGTGTGTGTGTGTGCATGCTCTGGTTGTGGCTGTGTGCTTAGAACACACAACTCTAATTCTCGTTTTTCACCAAAACCTTCCATTCTGTGCGCCGGGTGAAGTGCTACCGGCCGGGATGTGACAAACAACATAAATCAAGGTGTGCGTACACATCCGTCCCATCGAAATGCGAGTGTCCACATCCGGGGTGTATCCGGGGTGTATGTGTGCCAGGGCCAGGCTGTGTGTATGATCGGTTCAGCGTGTCAGTGGCTCAAGTGGTCATCAGGCTCGTGATGATCGTGGCAAGTGGAGGCCTGTGTCTGTGGCGTTGTGCTAGTTTTGCTGTGCCAAGAGGCTTAAAACACACCCGGTCAGTGTCAGCGTGTGTTACCGAAAAAGTGATAAAGCTCTCCCATTTTTGCTGTCCTTTGAAGCCCACTCCACCCACCACAGTACCGGCTCCGGTGTTATTCATTACTCTCTTTTTATCCTTGTTTCCAGCTGTTTAGTGAGCTTTCGCAAGTGTGCTAGTGTGTGTATTCTACAGAAGCGAGAAGGAAGTGTGCTAAATGTGAGTGTGTCTCATCATTTGTCTTTGGCAAGCCGCTCAACGCAAAATGTTTATCAAATTGTGAAAATCGTGCTAAGCAATCGATTGTATGATTAAAGTGCTGCAAAGAAGGGGCTTTCCTGTAAGCTCGCGGTAGTTGTGTGGTGTTTCTAGACGTGCGTGTGTGTCTGTCTACTTAGTGTGAGTGATTCCATTTCGCATTACTGTTCATGCCCATTTGCCATCATTCACTATCTTCATTCAAATCACTCTTTCATAATCCATTCGAAGTGGTGTGGTGTTTTGTAAAATATATATATTAATCATATTCCGATGTATCGCGTTTACCAACTCGTGCTAGTTTGTGTGCTAAATCAGAGTGTCCATATTTAAAGGCTCACTTGCGTGCTGCATCTGCTGCATGCGAAATTCCCGTACGCCTAAAGATATGCAGTGAATTGTGTGTGTGAGTGAACAACCTACAAGCTTAGTGTACGAGCGTATCTTTGTGTGAATGTGTGAATGTGTGAAGGTTTTGTACTGTTTCCGTTGCGACCAGAGTTAGCAGTGAGGATATTTCCTTATTGATTATTAAGGTAATGATAATAATTGGGGCAAATATTGCTATGATTTTATAAAAATTATTTCCGTCGAGATAAGTAAGTGAATTTTAAGTACTAAAGGCTTTTAAAGCAACATTAAAGCGAGAGATGTATGTATATGAAGTAACACAAAATCCAGTTGAATTTTACTTGTATGATGCTGCACTATTCCGACACTTTTTTTCTGTATGTTTATCTGGTTAACCAGAAATAGGTTCATGAACCATTTGGGGTACTTTTCCGACATAAAATCGGATTGAGCCAATAAACTGCAAATTCAAAATAAATTTACACACTACATCAGTGATGGTCATATTTTGTGCTACAAATTGCAGTTTTAGGCGTGAAATGATTGAAGTTATTCCTGCACCAACCATATCCTGATTAGAAGAAACTACTGCTTTCGTTTCATATAGATTGATCATATTTTCTTGGTCATAATCAAGAAGAAACTTTCTCCTTTTCAATGCTTTGCTATGCTGCCTGGTTATTTCAATGGAATAAAAAAATAAAATCAATAAATGACAGTCCAAACACAACCTACACGATATAGAAGCCTATAACAAAATTATTTTTGACTGTACGTGGTTGCTAGGACTGATTTGATTGTATTACAGTACCAACAAAAAGCTTTAATTACAAGGCTTGGTTTACGTATTGCATATCTTGAGGCGTTAAGAGATTAAATTGATACATGAATTCAACTGCTCATGACTTGTAACAAGCCCACTTGAAAACTGTTACATTGGTTTTTAATATGCATTCATTTGAGAAAATTCTTCAAGTTTTGTATGGCGATATTATATTGAAATTAAAAGGTTTGTTTGAGCTGTGCATACCTTTAGGCGTTAATTGAATTGCGGTTGAATTGCGAAACTAAGCATGTTTTGTTTTAATCATGACGCTTCCAACCACACCATTATTTTAAGAATCATCTTGATTTATTGAAAAATCAATGAAGTTAAACCTTCGGTATAAATTTGCTTCCCGAACGTAGAATGAAGGTCTTTTAGAAAACGTTCCCGATCAAAAGATTGATGCGTGTGTGTGTGGAAAGTTTAATCGCCCATAAAGGTGGCTCAAGAAATTAATAGAAAAAAGGGGCACAGAAAGGCGCCCCGTAAAAGAAAGTTCAAAGTCATGTCATCGTGTAACCGTATAATGCGTATTTACTCTACGCACGATGAATATTCATCCATACCGGGCGTTTGGCCTCTAATCTGCCGTGTTTCAGCCACAGTGCCTAGCTGATGTGGCCGTAGCAAAACCAAACCATAAAGCAGCAAAAAAGCAAAGAATACTGCGATTCGTGTTTTATCTCCCTGACGAAGCGATGCGAAGACACACCGGGTGGTGTCCCTTAATCCAGAGGCGACACAATTTTTCACAGTGCGAACCGTACCGTAGGTTATCGAAATCTGCAACAGTGTAACATTATCGCTTACGGTTTCGTTACTTACGCGAAAGAAACGAGAGGCTCCCGGTAATAGAAATAGCTCAAGCACGGGAAGGTGTTTTACGGCAAGGGAACACTCACACAGAAAGAAAAAAAAAACAGCGCCCTCCTGCGATCACTTACCCTTCGACTTTAAACAGTCTTAGCGGGCTAGGAAATCTTTTAAGCTGCTTAAGAGTGTATCATCGTGTACGCGTGCGGATACATTCCGCTGTACGGTGGTCCCTTTTAGGGGCATTGTCAGGAAATCGCACATCGTTCCGGGTAGGGAAAGCGGCGATGAAGGGATGCGAGCGAGTGAAGTGAAATAATTAAAATACGTACGCAGACGCCCCGAACCCAACGCTGCGGGGAGGGAGTTAGTGTTTAAGCGAAAGGGCAGGAAGCCACCTTGCAGCTGAGCTGCTGCAAAACTCCCGCCTCCGTGTGCTCTGCCGCTATGGGCGTCTGTGGATTATTTTTATTACCTTTTATGCCAGCCTGCCACCTTATGGGGGGGGAAGCAGCGGGGCGGCCGCACAAGAATGATGAAATTATGCATCCTTGCGCAAGCAGCCGTCGGTTGAGCAAGGGGAAGCGGCCGCCTGTCGCGCCATTAATGCCGGAAGCCGGTGCCATTCCGATCGATTTAGCACCGAAAATGTGCGTGTGGGTGAAGGAATGGGCGGCATGCTGTGTCTAGGGCGAGGGTTTGTAGCCGAGGTGCTAAAGGCCGGGTGACTTTATTTGTGTTATTTCGCCTGATTTTGATCCGAAGCGTAAATATTTGGGTTGGGGGGGGGGATGTGTCGGTATTGTTGTTGCTCAAGCGCTGATGCAGAGACACTGTACACGGTCATTGAACGCGTCTAAACAATGCAAGGGGGAGTTTTGGCTTTACGAAGCAAGCGCTTTGCCTTTTTAAGGATTTTTGTAGCTACAAAAGTCATAAATAATTTAAACTGCAGTTTAAAAGGGATTTCTTTAATTTCTTAAATTGAAAATTATATTAAGAAAAAAACATATTTTTCATTTTTTTTTTTCAAATAACAATATAGTTAAATCTAATAAAATCTCTGGATCCTCGTTGATAACCAACACAAAAAAAGACAGTCCACCGTTGCCCTTCATTGATTTCCTTCTTTAGACTTAATTTCAGTGCTTTTTATTTTATTTAATTGAATTTTATTGAATTATCTTATACGTCATTTTAACGATAATTTAATGATTTCAAATCCTTTAAAGCCTATCCACTGTTTCACACTCCATTTTCCTTGATGAAGATATAAAATCACTCACTCGCTTTTTTCCCAACGGCTCGGAAAATCCTCCCGACAGATGCTTCCCTGCCCCACAGTACCCGAACAAAGCCCGCTGCATAAGTCTTGTCGATGGCTTATCCAGAACCGGGCCATTTACTTGACTCGCGTACACCATATGTGATGTGAGCGAATCGTTTGAACGCCAGCTGGAAGCCGCACAAAATGTCGGTTTCGGTTGTTGCACTGCAGAGCGGACGACAGACACTGCATTTTTAAAGTATAAAACCGTACGCCAAAAAAGGCGAAAAACAGCGCTCGAAACACATTTTAACATTATCTCCGAATTTCCACACCGAAAATGTGTCCGATGTCCTTTCTAGGTGTGTCAGTGTGTGTATTTGTTCAGAGCGCCCGGGGAAGGTTGGCGTCAGACAGAGAGCGAGAAAACCTTTGCCCCCAGTGCAGTAACATTGAAGGGTAATGAGCGAGCATAAAATAAATCGGATTAGAGATAACTGTAAATTATTTTAATGAACACGACGAAAAACAACACAACGCTAGTTCACCTAGCAGGGAGCGGGAAGCCCACAGCTGCGACACAGTTGTACAGATGGACTTGATGGTGGACGAGCGCGGAAATTGAAGCCAAAAAGGAAAAATAGTATACCTTTGCATCGTGTTGGGGCCGCAGTGGAACAACTAGCGAAAAGGAACTCGCTTCTGGCAGTGAAAAAGTGGGAGCGATTTTTTGTTTTCCGTCGTGGTTCGAGACAGTAATGACAAAAAGCGTGAGCTTTCGGTGCGACAAAATAGAAATAAATGAAGGTGAAAATGTACGGCGTGAGAGATGGAAAATTAATTTTCGGCGTAGTTAGGGCAGAGCCTTGTGAGGGAAAGGTTTAAGCACGTTCGTAGAATAGGCTGGAAGTATAAAAGGTTGATTGGCTTTGCATTTCCAGATGGTACACCGATGATTATTTTCATGTTTTGTAGTTTTGAACATATTTTAATCATTTATATTTTCAATTTTCCATAATTGAAGCATGTTTTCTTTTCGTCTAGATTTTTTTTAACAATCGACTTTTTTTGACAATTTCTTTTAAATATATTTATTGTTTAAAGGGTATCAGTTACTATGGTTGCATTGTGTTTATACTACTGCTCTTAGTATAATTATCTTGAACAGGTTGCGGAATGGCGTCTTGCTGTAATTGAAAATGATTTAACACAAGCAAGTTTTTATATATTTTTCTACGTATCATAAACACAGAGATACAGGCCATTACTACTGAATAAAAAATAAACATAGAGACAAGCTTTTTAAAATACAAGGAACATTTTACATGGATTTTCAAATTTTAATTGCTTTATGTAGAATTAAATTTTAAAATGTAGGCAAAAGCTAACTGATAGGGTTTTGGGTGTTTTTCTAAGTAAAGTAGCACTGATCTTAATTTTTACATGAAGTAAAATGTGTAGAAATTTAATTAAGTAGGTCAATAAAGGATATTCAACAATTTCACATCCTCAACAATGAAAATCATGCACATAATGAATAGACATAGTAATAATTTAGATTATATCAATGCCTAGATTATTTCTTATTCGATAAATCAGTAAGCATGATTTTTTTTTTGTGAATGATTACTGATTGCAAAATGACTTTGAATCTCATTCCATTATAATTGAAAACATTAAAGACTTTTTTGCATTCTTATTTAAATAAATAAACAATAATCGAATGTTGGACCAAATAATTAACACAAAAAATTCATTTTAGTAAAAACATACAAGTAACATTGTAATTGATCTACGGAATACCTTTCATTGATACAACTATGTATCATTTATATACTCAACAACTCATAGTATTACTCTGGAAACGACTTGCAATAATTTTAATAATTATATTACGCTTCACTCCACATCAGAGAGTTCACATAATTATCAAAATAAAAATCTATTGAACTTGAAATACCAAGAGCAGGCTACAAATTTACTTAATTTTTATTTTCTATGATTAAACCAATTTAACATGTAACATGTAACATTTAGGGTGCATCAACAATTATGTGTTTTGAGTCAAATGAATCATAATCTCTATGTAATTCAAACTGAGAAAAATGCCTTTTTAAAAACATCAACATCAAATCATACAATTATACTTTTGATAAACGTAATCTTCGACTTCGACAAATCTTCTCGGTAAAAAGTTTTTTTGGCTTCAGGTTTGATACATTACTGCTACAGAAGTTTATCGTTTGATGCATTAGTTTTTAATTGAATCCATCATTTTTTCGCAATTTAAAAGGGTTAGAGTGGCATTCTATGCCATATCAGTTTCCAATTTCTTAACCGAGCCCATTGCCTTGTAAATGAAACCATTAGCAAAGCCCATTACGCTCCCTTTCCGTCACTTATCGCACATCTGCATCTCAATTGCAGCCACTTACTGTCACGGTTTTTGAAACATCTCGTCAAGTAATTGCATTATTAAACAATTGAAGTAAAGAGCATTGCCAGCACCCTCGCTTCGCTCGTCACAATACAACTCGTTAACGAACCATGCTCTAAACTTTGCTTCATCAGCCTTTTTGAGGTACTGGAATTACTTTCCTGCTTCTGACTGAAAATTTGCGCTCGAGAGAATCGGTTTCTCAAACTTCCACTCCCTACCAGCAGGTTGTTTCCGGAGTCGCGAAACGGTTGAGTGAATTCCGAAGAATCATTCCGTAGGAACTCCTCCTTTCAAGCTTTAATCTCAAAGAAACAATCTACACCTAAAACTGGTAGGGTCCGGGCTTTCTTCCTAGAACCCCAGCCTAGTTGAAAGATTAGAGCACAGCGGTAATCCCGTTTCTTTGCCAACTTACGGAGAAGCTTGTGTGTTTTTTGTTTTGTCTTGAGTGACAAACACAGCCCTTTCGCTGCTGCTGTATTGGAAAGATCGGATCAGATTACGCGATAAGATATGGGCCTGGTCGGCAGAATTGTCGGGAGCAGTGTTTTGCTTTATCGAGCGTGTGCGAGATTTTCAATGAATTTATGAAATGTGCTCTCGAGCTGTAGCCTGTCGGCGAGTAGTCCGCCATATCGTTAAAGGGTGAGTTTGACATTTTTTTTTTTTGTCGTTCAGTGACGTTTAACAATGCAGCAGATCGGCTTTTGAGGGTTATGGTGCGAAGGGAAGGGGAAGAAGTTATGCTTCACATTCTTTACCGCCCGGTTTATCAATCGCTCGCACTTGACTTCGTCCCAACCCGGGGCGGAAGTCCTGTTTTAATGCGGTGTAATGTGTTGTGAAGATTATGATGTCTTGAAGAGCCTACTCTCGTCTGGCGCTATAATACATTAAATCCACGCCATTTACCTGATTTGAGCCACCTTTTCTGGAAGGTTAGATGTGTGTACCAGTCAGGATATTGACGGAAACGGATAGGTGTAGGCTTCCTTTTGCAATGAAAAGAGACTAGAAGTGAGATTTTCTGCGCGTTGTTTTTCCTTCCCTGCTTCAGGAAGGTTATATTTTCTGCCCGTAAAAAAGGCGTGATTAAGGCCTTATGCTTCTCTGCTCCCAGTAAAACTCCAGCGCGTTAATAACACCCGGAAACTGAGACACATAAAAACTAATTACCCTCGTAACAAACAATAATTAACCGCACTATCAGCGTAGGATCTGGTACGATGAGTACGCTTCCCTGCTTCACACAAAAACAGGCACGTAGAGAAATTTTGGAAAATTCATGCCCATCCTTTTCGCCCGCAATGTCTTCACTCTCCATCCATGGGAAAAAAACTATACACTCTGCGCGCGTAAAGTATCGTAACGGGTGTAATTATACAAAGTTTTTCCACTGTGCGGTAATAACAGTACAGAGAAGAGAGTGAAAAAAGAACTCCCACACAGGCACAGTTGCTGCAAGCTAGTGGTTAGAGGGCTATTTTTCTTTTTCTCGTGTTGGCTCGTCTATTTCCCACTGGCAACACTCACACAGAAGGCCTTAGTTCGTTTAGTCGGTTGCTTTGATTTTGCAAAAGTTTCACGCCCTTGTCCAACTCGTCTGGTGGAAGGGAAAGGGAAGCTTGAGAAAGGCACCACAGCGTAAGCTTCAACAATCGGTGGTAAATTACTCTAGAAATATACATAAATACTTCTTCCCGAGCACACCGAGTACGAAGTGCGTCCGCTAGTGTGTGTTCGGTTCTCTGCGAGAAGGATAACTCCCGTTGAACTTTTCCTTTGGTGCAGCGAGAGAGGCAAGGCGGAAGGAGCGATACTCCGGTGAGGATCACGAAACTCTCGCCAGATCCTGTTACAATAATGGTTAGCGTAAACGAAACTGAAAGCTGCTTCATTTGCTCGGCGTAAATCCGGCGAGATTTGCGCCACGGTTTATGCACGAATCCGGGCGGAGCGGAAGTAGAGGGTTTTTGCGGGAAGTCCCACGTGAGCAGATAGGGAAGCAAAAATCGGGATAAACTCATTGAAGTATCATGTAATGGACAAAAATAGAAGATCTGTTTGTTTAGCTGTGTTCATAGTTTTTTTTTTGTAATATTTTACATTTTTTGAGTTTTTAGTTTATTTTGTTTCAAGATATTTGAAAAATAAGAAAAAAAAAGAACACAAAAAGAGAACCTATTTGTGTTACCAGTTAATCGAGAAAAAGTCCTGATAACCTCCGACACCATTAAATACTAATGTTTTTAAAAAACTCTTCCTTTGATCGTCGAAACCGCCTGAAAGTATGCAAATGATTGTATTTTTTCCTTCTTTGGTTTACGTTTTTGACTGGCCTAGACGAACAAAAATTGTTGATGTAAATAATGTGAAAAGTTATGAAAAAAAAAGAAGAAATACAGAAAAAACAAGAAAAAGAATGCTTTGTTTACTTTGAGAAAACTATTTCGACACCAATCCTATTTTTGGAAATAATTTAAAATTACACAATTTCTCGGCACATACACCATCGGTTAAAAAAACTCACTCTCATCTATTTGCAAAAACTTTACACTTTGGTGTGCCAAATTTGCGGGCCCTTTAAACCGTTCCGCACGGAAAAGCCATTAAACTTCATTTCATCGCCAAAAAGCTGTCAAACACTACGGCCTCTTGAGTACCTTGAACGCCTCTGCCAGAGATGCAGGAGAAAAAAAAAGACATATTTGTTATCCGTTGCGTTTGCTTTGGTTTGCAAAAGTTGCATGATTTATTTCACTTTACTATCTAAATTCCCGCCCCGAACAATTCCGAACAAACAGACGTTGGTGGCGGTCGTAGCATACATTCAGGCTGAGAAAGTATAAAAATAATAACACAGAAATCGAATATAACGACAACCGGTGGGATGGAAACGTCCCGAACGTCCCGTCCCGCCGTGTTGAGTGCTGGAATGGGAAGCAAAAGGAGCAGGCGAGTGGATGGAAAAATATGGTTTGTAATTTAAATCTTTTGGTAAATTTTTATAAATCGCCAAGAGCTTTCTACGTGCCGGGCGGAAACCGTTGCTCTCAAAATGAAGCAAGTACCCGAAGGTAAAAAAATTTGCAAGGAAAGCGGGCTGGGTTGAGAGGAGTGAGGAAATGAATTTCTTTCACAGCACCATCTTCCACCGGAACGCATCGTTTCGTTTCGCCCATCCAAACACCATCAATCTTATCTCACGCCAGACAGATGCACAAAAGGCTTTCCTTGTTACCATCAGTCGCCACGTTGCTACCCGATGCGGCGCGTCCATCAGCGGCGAAATTCAACGCATAGCATCCGCTAGCAGCAACATTAACATGACTATTTTTTATCCTCGTCCACCCACCGTGATGGCAGAGCCTTCATCACAAATGCGAGGACATCCTGTAAGGAAGGCGAGGAAAGAGCCAGATTAACGAGATGTTTGCGTGTAATAAGGTGGCCAGGTATTTTGAGCCAGTGGTGTAATGCATTGCGTCGGTCCGAGATGCAGCGCCCGGTGGTTGCAGCACGGCCAGTCCAGTTGGATGGTGGATATTTCCTGCAGTGGGTGTGAGCTGGATGTGATGGTTGCTTGGCGTGTTTTATTTACTTACTGGATGAATTTATTAAGTTCTGTTTTCATTCCGAGCGATGCTTCTTTCCGTTATCGCTAAACAGAGAACGATGCGGGAAGGTTGAGTGCAGCGGTGAGAAATGGAAAGAGTTATTAATTGAGAGTGATGAAGGAGTGAATCGTTTGAGCGTGGTTTCTTTCATTAAAATGTAAATAGAGGTGAAGTAAATTAACGGGAGTAGTTCGGAGCGGATGTTACTGTTTGTTCTCTACGTGTTTGCAATTTGAATCAAAACGGTTTGAAGCAGTTATGTTAAATGCGTTTTATAATGTTTGATTTAAGCAACATATTTTATTGTTGCTCTTGTTTAAAAAGTGTATCAGATGGAATGAAATATTTTAGTTAGAAATGCAAAATAACTTTGAAGAGTGTGTTTTTGTATGACAGTTTCATGTAAGAATGCACCATTAAAAATATTTTCAAATTGAAATCTTTTCTGTTTGTTAGACAAATCTTAACTTAAGCATCAAGTGATTCTGATGCCAGATTATTTTTTTTAATTTTTGGTACCTCATTTTTTTTCTGATGTCAATGAACTAAAAAATGAAAATATTGCACTTAAGATGCTTTGAACTCAACAAGATCCTCGATCAACTCTATTTACTTGCGTGTTTGAATAACTTTTTATTCAAGCAAACTGTTTTTGTTGAAGCTGATAACTAACAACCTTTGATAAAAATTGCATTTCAACCAAACGGTACATCTGTTTTTAATGAAAAAAAAACCGAAGCGAAAAATAGGTTTTTAAGTTATAAAACATCTTGTTTTAGCACAGAACAAACAAAAACGTTCAAATAAAGATGCTTTATGTATGAACTTTAGCTCATGCATGAGTTTAAAATCGATCAAAAAATGGTTTTTCTTGCATACTTATAGGCGGTTTCTCCTTAAGCCTTAGTTGAAGGTTGTGTTAAGGCAAAGATTAATTTCTGAATGATATGTACAGAACAATATCAAGTAATTATTTTATGTTAGACATTTTGTGCAAAAATGTGAATGAATATATAATCCAAGCCACTTAATTTAATTAACTACATACACCTCCTAATGGCTGTGACCATATAGCAATGAGTTATTTATCTTAAAAATGTGAAAGTAAAGAAGAAAGTTTGATAGATAAAATGAAAACAAAATTGTTTATAGTGTAGTGCAAAAGCACCAACAATTATTAAAAAAAAACTAAGAAAGTAAAACAATAAACAGATCATTCCTTTTCCGTGAAGAAAATTGTAAAACAAAAGAGATCCCTGCAATCATTCAAGGGTGGCAATTTCATTACTGTAAGTGTTCCGGATGTTTGGATGATTCAGTTCACTGAAACTAATTGATAAACAATGTTGCCAGCCAGTGCCAAAAGCATCACCATCAAACAACAGGACATTACAGTCGCTTAGTTTCGCTGTTTATAAAAACGCTTTCCCGCCGTATTCCGAACCGAAGAAAGTTGGTCTCGCCTAGGGTCGGCGTGCAGTGAATGAAAAGCACAGAAGAGACAAAAAACCGCATGCTAATTTTTTCACCATTTCTTGCGCCACCTCACGGTTCTTTTTTGGCTCCCTTTTCCTGTTGTTGTTTTGACTGTCCTTAGCCCTTTTCTAGTTTTTCGGTTGACCGAACATTTCTGCCCCGGCTAGACAGGGGAGGGACGACCATCGATAGTTGTTTTCCAATCTTTGCCACTTCCAACGGTAGCTGAAGCCAAAAGAAGGATTTAGCTGGCAAAAAAACAGCAACAACAGCAGCTCTAGCGCGAAAGAAAACTCATCGTCTAGCCACATAGAGGTGAGGTAGTTGCCACTTGGACCGGTGAAAAAAAAAACACCAAGCAGCAGGGTTCAAAAATCCAACCACCGTTAACGCAAAAGCGACGCGACATCGAATATTTGTGCGCTTTTAGGATACGCGGTTTTGATAATGCCCGTCGAATACCGCACGCTGTTGTGTGCTGGGTGTGCTTTTTTATCCTTTCCAGAGAAGCTGTTTTGATAGTGGTGGCTATCCGGTGTTACAAAAAAAGGGGGAAAGAAAAGCGGTTGCACTTTTATTCTTCTGCTCGGTTTCCGTTTCCGGTGTCTGCATCGGGCGGTCGATGCGATGGATGCGGTTTTTTCGGTGGTTTTTCCTTCGCACCGGGAGCTCTCGATCGGTGTCGCGCCGTTTTGAAAGCATCGGTTTAGATGAGGATATTTTTCGGTCTCTCGTTGGCGGTTTAAAATTATGCACCAAACTTACAAAAAATCTTTCTGGTGGTACTAGTGAGCTGAAAGGAATGTTGTGGTTGCATGGAAGGTGGAGGATTATTTTTTCGGAATAATTTAAAGACAACCTTTTCTGCGGTTTGATGCAGTGTTGCAGAAGAACGATAAAAGCTTCAGTTGAGCGAACCAATGGGGAATGTTTTCATCTTTTGCAAATGTTTCTTAAAGCCACATCGATGTAACTATTTGTGGAATGCAATAGTAAACATAAAATATTTGAATGTTTAATTTAAATAAATTGAAAAAGAAAAATCATTCTCCTATAAAAAACTTATATTTTAATCCTGTTTCCAAACGCCTACAGGTATGCAATTAAGAATATAATAACGCCCTTTGGTGATGTTTTTATTCGTGTTCTTTAATAACGATATAATTGTCATCTTACCTTAATTTCCTTTTAAGAAAATATTAAAGCAAACAAATGCTAAAACAAATGATTCAGAAATTCTTTATTGTTAATAAACGCCTGCAGCGTATGCAACGTGAAATAAAACAAAGCATTTTTGTCAGCGTTAATAATTATGTTTACTTTTAATCTATGGGTCAAAATCAAACATTTACTGAAAACTGTTGTTTTATATCGCTCCCAGCAGTTATCTGAATCCAAGTCATCGTAAAGGGCAAAGCAAAGACCTCTTAAACCATCGCAAACACCCCTGCAACGTATATCTACCTTTACATGCTGCACATAATGCGTTATCAATCTTAATTTACCTTGCTTCACTGCTAATTTCCTTTCGATACCATTCGTGAAGACACGAGCTAGCTCCCCTTTAACATTCGAAGCGTTTCTGTATGCACTTTACGTGCTTGGCAGCATGAAACTACGTTCCCCCTCGGTCCGGAAGGCCATTTAATAATGCATTGTATGGCGATGGTGTGTGTCTTGTGGTGGAGAGAAAACTCGAGGGAAAAACTAGAGGAAAGGCGTACTTGAACATGGTTCATTGGATGTTTGCTTCCTTCGGTTGCTTTTTCCCTTTATATTTCGTTTCTTTGGCAATTTTCTTTCGGGAGAATGAAAACTAAGGGAGCAAGAAAAACACGCTCTGCTTTGGGGAGTTTTTCTGGACATTTATTTGTCCTCCTTGGGGATTGTTAGTGTAAAACAAAAACCGAAAGGCAGTCGTGTCCCTGTTCGCTCTACTTTTTTTCCCTTCGTAGCAATTAACTGTAAAAGATGAAACGGTACCAGCTCGAAGCGTGTACTTAGAGTGTTGGTATTATTGCGTGCCATTTTAATTGTACGTCGTGCGGCACGCTGCACCACTACCACAACGTCTTGTGACAGTTTGTTCAATTCCACCGGAAGGTTTCGCTTTCTGTGCAGCAGGATTACAACACTTGCTTCTGGCTTTTTGACAAATGGAGGGTTTGTTTTCCAGTGCCGTCAGCCCCATCAGTCCGCCCGAAGGAAGCATTATCAGTGTAGGAATTTCGCTTCGCAAACATCGCGCTGACAATGGCATTTGACGTGCATCAATTCAAACATAAAGCCGACGGCCGGCTTGCTACACGAGCGTACGTATAGGGCTGGTATTTGCGTGCCACCGTGAAGAAGGAAGGATGGTTTATGTGGAGGAATTTAAACATAACGCACATAACGTCCTTTCTACCTTTTATAAGGGTTGTCCGACACGCAACGGTGAAGGTGTCTCTTTCTGCCGCGCGCCGTCACTTGGCAAGGCACAGGCAGTTCTGGCCCGCTGAGCAGCGAACCCGTAATCTAACGGACGGCTGATTAATTGGATTGTTATTCGTGAAATTGGGGTCCATGTTCAGAGCAGGTTGCGTATCCCGTGGCAAGCAGTGGAAGGAATGCATGCGGTTCTGTTGTTGGTGGTGTTTCCGGTTGTGTCTAAATGTTTGTGTTAACAATTTAACGTACAGATAGTTTGATGACACAAGTACAAGAAAGAAACTTTGTCCAAACATTAAATTTTAAACATTTTCATAGTCTTAAGCTGCTTGGTTTTATTTCGATTTTTAAATTTAAAAGAAAGGAAAAGGTAAAGACCTACATTTCGGTGAGGTGATTCAAAATCTTTAAAATTTTATTTGGATTTTAACTACTAGGAAAGGTTATACTTTTTCACAAAATTATAATGGTGAATGCTTTACATTCATAGTGCATATGGTCCAAAAGATATGGTTTGAATTTTGTTAATAAAATCAAGCATTTTTGCGTTTTTTTGTAGTATTGAAGGATTGCATACTTTTAGGCGTTTTGTTCTTTGATCAACATTGTAATACGAGTTAAACTTTTTCTTTACAAGTACGAAATATTTGCTTTTCCTCTAAACCGCAAAGAAAGGAAAATTGATAGGAAATGTGAAATTGAGCTGAATTAATTAATTAATGAATTAATGAATGAATTAATTTATGTTCAACAAATATTGCTACAAAACAAAAAATTGTTCAATCCATACAAGATCCAGATAGTGAAATATCTATTAAATGTGTTTAGAATTTACGTTGCTATTATTTCTTTGAATAAAGTAGATTGTTGTCGTAAAGATTTACGATTTACAACGCGATGAAATAAGTTTCGGATAGCAACGCCGCTCAACCTTGAACTGTTTAAGACATTAAAAAACTTCTGAAACTGTACGGTAATTACTTCAAAAATGCTGGTGTTTGTTAAAGGAATTTCGAAAAGTCGTCATTAGTATTTTTGGTAAAAGGTTCGATAAGGCCCCCCCCTGGCGAAATTTGCGCATCACTGTATTCGGTCAATTTTGATGGACAGTGCGCTGTGGTGATTTAAAATTTTGGTCAAAATTTTAGAAATAAATAATAAATCCGTGTAAAGTGTTAACATAAGTTTTCGTTCTAATTTGTTTCAGTTGCGTTTCGATTAGACGTGTATTTTATTTAAGTTATTCTTTAAATCAGTTCTTTGCCGGAACAATGTGACTAAAAAAGAGATAATGCGGAAAAATCCGTAAAAATCTTTATAATCTAGTAAACACTGATCAATGCGATTTCGGTGCTGGTTGGTTCGTATCAGTGCACATTCGTTAGTAGTAGCTGCGATTCGTAGCACAGTATGATCAGAAAAGCTTAATTTATATAATCACCAAACAATATCATGCTCTCCTGATCCTACTTTCCTGATCCTTACAACTGATTTATAGAATAACTTAAATAAAAAACATGTCTTACCACAACGCAACTGAAACAAAATAAAACTTAAACAAATGTTAACCCTTTACACTAATATATTATTTATTCGATCCATTTTGACCACACAGACAACTATCCTAACCCTTTGTGAAAACCACGAAAAGTGTACTGCGGTTTGCATACTGTTAGGCGGATAACGCATAGTGATGTGGCATAGTGATGACCAATTTCGCCAGGGGGGTGCCTTCTCGAACCTTTTACCGTATTTTTATGTATATGTTTTATAACGCCTAAAAGTATGCTAAAATCAAATAGTTGTGTTAAAAATGGACAAAAATGTGTTACTTTTAGAGAGACATTTCTTGTTTAATTTAAATAAATTGAACATATTTCTTACTAATTATTTACGTTCTTTTTCGTACGTTACGTTCTTAACCTCGGTAAAGCTTTTCTTTTTCTCAGCATAATACCTGGCTCAAGACACAAAACATGCCAAATAATTTATTCATCCGGACAAATGCATTCTTTAATCAATTACCACCTCGAGAGCGTAATCAGCTTAACGATGACCACAATTCCACGCTTCCAACACCCGTAACGTACACACACAAACACTCTTTGGGCTCGATTGCATGCGATTTATCTTGAAGCGGGTTAACCGGAAGCCTTACTGCTTGTCCTGGAGGGCGGGTTAATGTGCTCTTACTTCTGCTAACGACCAGCCGGGCGAAGAACCACCACCAGCCAATAGAAGCTCACAAAGAGAAGCAGTTACAGTGGTCCGATTGTTGAACCAAAAAAATCAGCGTAGGGACCGTTTTGTATCCTGTGTTGCTCTGTACAAAAGCACTCCGAGCTTCATTTTCTGGACGCCACAGAATACCTGAGCATTCGCCAGCGGTCGTTGGCTTTCTTGCGAGTTGTTGCGGTGCTTTTTTTTTGTACGCATACGTGTATTTGTTTGAGTGTTTGGTGTGATGGTTCGCTTCCAGCATAAGTATCTTATGTCATAGGTACGCCAACGCCGTTACACCCTCTCAGTGCACGCCGTGCTCCACATTACACGATTGTTTGTGCTCCATTTCCTGGGGTTCATTTATCTTTTCCATTAATGGAATCTTCCTGGCTGGTGAATGAACCGGCACCCCTAAACGCACTCGGTAAGACTACATGGTTGAATGCCGGCCAGGACATGGTTGGGGTAAGAAGGTTGTGGAGAGGGTCGAAGAATAGGCCAGCAAAACTGCATAACGTCTCTTCCAACGCTGAACAGAGCACGATTGTCCAAAGTTGCGGCCTGGCACTGGTACCGGCCTGGCGGGAGCGTCTACCTTTCTATGAACGATGACGTGCCGAACCCAAGGAAGGATATAGGAGCTGGGTGAAAAAAAACGGGAGCAACAAATTTATGCCCAGTAACGCAAAAGGAAAACTCATCACTAGGAAACACTGGGAGGAGACAGCGGGCGTTGCAGAAAAGGCGTTGATTATTTGCGAAAACAATTCGAAGGGAAGCGAACGGGAAAAAAGGACTCCAGTATAGGGAAGAGTGGATGTGTGTGTGTGTGTGTGTGTGTATGTGTGTGAGTGAAGCATAGTGTTGGGGTTCTTGCCCCCATTTTTTCGTAGTGTCTGGTAGCATGAGGAACACATCCCATTCACGAAGGGTGGAATTGGTAAGTGTGTCTCAAAGTTTTGGGGAGGATGGCACCAGGAGTGTGAGGATTGTAATGAAAGTTGGGCTAGTTTGGGGGTGTAGTGAAGGCATGTATCTATTATTTAATGCGTTTTGTACGATGCTCTGGACGTTGATGAGTTTTGGTCAAGTTGTTGCGTTTTGCGAACTAATGGTGTGTTTCGGGGGGCGTTTTTTCACGAGGCCTTACATGAAGCCACTTAAAGAGAAAGTAATAGTCTGGGGGATTTGAAGGATACAGTGGACAGTATATTTGTTGGTTTGTATGTTGATTTGTAGAGTGGCTGCTACATAAGACGTTAAAAAACGTAATTAAAGTATAATGGCATATACTCAAACTTTCCATTATATTCGATCTGCATTAAACCCAAAACATTTTTTTTTGTAAAAAAAATCAGTCAAACATTAAAAAACGTGAACTTTATTTTAATATTATAGAAATAATTTACTAAAATTGTTACAAAGGAAACAGAAGCTTGAGAGCAGAAAGCAACATGAAATATACATGCAATTTTATTCATTGATTAAAAGAAAACAAATGTTAAATTCATTAAGTTTTCTCGTTCATTTCAGTTCAAGTTTTCAACTGAAGCAAAGTAATTTTATAAACCAAAAAAATGGTTTAAACACAATTATACCATAATTTTCTTAGCATAACTAAAAACAATAACATATAGTCCTGCAAGTTGAAATTTTACTCAAGTTTTTTTTTTAATACAGAAGGTAAAAAAACCAAAACCAAATAGGATAATGGTGAATATATGCGATGGAGAAAAAACGCAATAGGAAATGTTCGAAAGAATATTAGTCAAAATAAATGTGTTATTTATAAGCTTGAAATTTCAACAAAATATGCAAAACTGGAAAGTCTATGACGAAGGCTGCAAGTAATAACGTTTACAAAAAGAACGAACGAATCTTATATGTTAAATTTTCTGCTTAGAGAGCAAAGGAACTGATCATGCTGGGGGATCTGCTCGGGTATCACTCTATCTATGCATCGACTACCTTTATCAACGAACGCAACGATTTCCGTCGCTAAGAATGAATGTTCGTTCACACCGAGTTCTTTTGATTGAAAAAAATGAGGCGTTTAAATGTTTGAAATCTGAATGTTCGGATTGTTATTAATGTTTGAAACTTATGAAACGACAACTGCATTAAAGCACAGCAATATTTTTGGAAATAAAATCAAACAAATTTCTAAAGAAGGTCTTATAACAATATTTGTAACGTCAATAACACATGTACTGAGAATCTTCTATGTCAGACTTTAGTGTCCAGAATCTTCAAATAGAGTAATTTCACAATCAATTCCATAGTTTAATGAGCACCAATCAACCGCCACTAATTACCAGTTACAGTAACTAACAAAAATCACTAAATTATAGCGCCCAACCAACGCGCACCATTCAAAAGATCTCAACCCAGTAATGAGTACCCATTAAAGTACCGCTTCTTCACACCCAGCACAACTCTCCTATCCAGCACCGAACCTTAGCAAACGGCCTATTAATAGATAACGTACCGCACCGCATCGTAGCAATGGGATTTACAGCCCGGAATGGGAATTTCTGCTGCAGTTGCGAATAAATCTGCTCCCTGTACCCTTCCCCCTCTGCGCCCAGAAGATCCAGAGATCCACAGAAAACGGAAACATCAAACGTCAAGCTGGGGCCATTAATTTACACACCACGGCTACAACGGTGATGATGATGACGCTGGTGTGGTCGCGAGCGCGAACGTGCGCCACACTGTCTGTCAACACAATCGCGCTGCAGTTACAAAATGCATAAAGTGGGTGTGGGGAAGGCGGGACCTAAACCGGATGCTTCTAGTTTTGTCCCACTAAAATAGAGCAACACACACAGTGCGACACACACGTCGCCTACATTTCCTGTAGCGGTAGGGTCGCCCTTGCTTCAACAGCAGCTCGATTCTGTTAAAGTGTTTACACACTGGGTAGCGAGCGCTTGCTTTCACGTGTGTGAATGTGTTTATTTGATATGTCGTTGTAAAATGTAAAGCTCCATTGAACCGCAACCACTTCCCGATGGGCGGCCCCATCGTAACGACGTAACTATGGTCGCCTCACCAGGAAAAGGCTTATGCGACAGCTCCAGAACCGGAACGAACCGGTCGAGTATGTTTTCTTTTCTTATTTTCCATCCTCCTGAGGGTGTTTCTGAGAGGATGTGGTAGTGCTGGAGTGTGTACATAAAAATCATACATGCAATATTGATGATGAGAGTGCCGTGGTGCGTTTTACTTATGAATGCTGCTTTCCCAGGGCATCGCTAGTGGAATGCCGGTGGTATGAAGTGCACCCAAAGCCAAAGGCTCAGCAGCCTGGCAGAAGGTAGATGATGCTGTGGTGATAAATAAAAGTAACACGAAAAATATAGCCTCACACAGACACATAGACACACACGGGCGAGACATGGTGGTGAAGACTGCCGACCGAAGGGGGAAGTAATCTACCGGCCTTATGTTTTATGTAAGAATACACTTGTCCCTTGTCTTACAGAAGGGACGCCACGGAAGCATTGCCCCTGTAGACCGCAATTCCAGCGCTCACAAAAACTGGCACAGCCCCACACAATACCAAACCAAACGCAACCACACACGACCTGTCCACAAGACCACGTCCAAGAAACAATGGGTTAAATGGATGGCAAATGTGCCACAAGAATTGTAATGGCTTTCGTTTCTTCGCCCTGGTAGCCGCCTTAGGTTCTGTCTCTCAGCCCTGCCCGTGGAAGAAAGGTTGGGACCATTTCCGTCTCCAAGGATACGCTATCGACCTGCCGTTTTTATGGAGGTACACCTTTAAATTTGAACCCTCGACGGGGGGACACATTCACTCACAGAAAAAAAAAACTCCAGCTGGGGTTACACTTAAGCGCACTTTATTGCTACCAGCATAATCGGCAACGCTATGTGGTTTCGCACGCTACCGCCACCCGGGCACCCACACTGAGCCCTCCGAACACGCCGATCAGTCCCCCGATGATGCCGCCCACGATCGCACCCGGTCCGGTGAAGATACTCCCAATCCCTGCGCCAACAAATGCACCGGTCAGGGCGCCACCGCTCGCCACACTGCCCATCGCCATCAGCATACAGTGGTCGTCGTGCTTGTCCCGATCGTCGTGTCCCTCAGGGCGTGGCACACCTGCTGGCGGGAAAAAGGAGAACCACACAAGAAACCGTGTTAGAAATAAGCTCTGCCATGGCCTCAAATACTTCAAACAAACCAAAAAAATACACATTACTCCACGTAAATCCGTAGCTGTTCGATTCCGAGTGGCGCTTGGGCCGATGGTAACCTTCGCCATCACCCGCCCGGCTACCGGGCAACTCCGTCACTGGCCGCCGCTCCAAGACTACGGTGCTGTTGCTGTGCTGCGGGTTACCCGCAACCGCCCCGGACGGACTGACCGAAAGGGCGAGCGAAGCTGTCGCGATCGTCACGACTGCCAGCGGTACAATTAAACTCCCGCGAAGGCGACACATCCTTTTTTTCCTCTCTGGCTTGTGCACACAGCCGCACGCACGACCTGCCCAACGCTACGACCATGTACCAGTACCGCCGGCCGGACTAGCGGACTGGGGCCCGCGAATGGATTATCAATTTTAATTCCGAAATGGCACACGAGCTGGAAAACACACACTCTGGTACGGTCTGTGAGGTTGGAGGGCGCGCTGCAAGCATCCGGCCGGGCGCTGTCATCCTGGACGTTGTTAGCGCACCCTCGCGCGGCAGTGACTGTGCGTTGCGAGCAGTGCGCAGTGAGCTCCGACAACACGAGCGCTCTTTGGCGCAGTTGGCTGGCAGTCAATTGATGGGAAGGGTTGACAGGGATGGATAGTCTGTCTGCGGGTCTTTGAGGTGGTCAAAATTTGAAGAACTTTTGAGATATATTGGTGAAGTGCAGAACTGATCTAGATGGAACTTCCAGCTGGAAATCCCTAACAACTGTGGATGACGAGGACTTGGAAGTCTTAGGAGCATCTTTGTTACCTGATGATATTGTTTTATAATTATGTTGTCTTTGTTCACAACCATGGATCTCAAAATTTAAAAGTAGACATCTCTAACATTATGACCACCCAAGCAAATGCTTCAAACTATAATAACCAATGCGCGCCTCATGGTGCCTTCTCGACATTGTGGAATACTACGAAATACAAATGCTTGATGAAGATTATTACTTTATCCCCCATCTGCATGTGGCTTACCCTGGGGCTGGGCAGCAAGTGACCAATACGATGATGCGCTCTACCACCACGACACTCATCCCATCTATCAACCCTAAATCCAGCGAGAGCACTCGAAAACAAATTGTGTTCCAGTTGCAGTAGTGACTAGTGATGGGACAATTCCTTACAGATGGATCGAATCTGGCAGGTTTAAAATGTGACCTGCAACGATGACGGACTGACATTTGGTTCACTGTTTTTGACTGTTGCATTTGTTATAATTTTGCATGATAGAAGAGAAAAATCAAAGTGCTACTTTTAAATTCATTTAACCAAGGATCAAAAGAACCTAGCAGATCCGGAATCGAAATCCCGCCACTAGCAGTGACGCATCTGACAGTCGTCACATCTTCTGAAGCGCTGCATCAGTCGAGGCAGGGTACCGCGTAATGACGCGTTGTTTACTGCGGTTCGCGGATAATACGCGTGGAGGTCGTCCACAGGAAACCACGGCCGTGATTAGCTTCAATTGAAATAAGGCATTTCTAGAGCGGCAGTTTGTTTATCGAGAGTTTGGAACAGCGAGGTGAGGAAGAGTCGTTCGTTGAATGTTCTGTTTTTTTGCGTTTGGTTTTTACTGTTTGCCTTTGATTACACGTCGCTTCCGGGAGGTGTACATAGGCTGAAAAGCGCATCAAAGGGGGGATTGGTGTGATGGTCATTTGGCAGTGAGTTTAAATTTATATCAAAGGTACTTCTATCGACAGACAGCGAAATGTACAGACGACGAGTCAGACAACGTTGTTTATCATTCACTAGAGCTGTAGAGAGATGGATTTGGAAAGGAAACGTGTACCTGCAAACTTTCAACATGCTACGAAAAGAATTTGTAAAGGATTGGACGTCCTTTTTTGGGCGAAAAGCCTTTCTAAATTATTAAAAGAGCTTTAAAAGGATTAAAGCCGTCCAAAGATGAATTCAAGCCCGAAGCACAGAGATTACTTTTGCCTGGGTAAGACATCAAAACAAAGTCAAACGTTTTGCAAATGCTAAAATCAGATAACAAATGGAGGGTCACCAAGCTCCCATTTTTTTGCTATAATTCGAGCAGAAATTTGTCTGCAGGTAGCAAATGGAGAAATAAAAACAATCCCCCTGCTGAAGCAAACCACCTGCCCGAAGTGGATACGTTTAAGGACAGAATATGAAAGTGAAATTGAACTCCCGGTTCCTTTTCTTCCCTTTTTTTCGTAGCAAAGCTTACCTCGGTCAGTTAGAGCCGAAACGGACGTGAAGCCTAAAATTTGTTGAACCCAGCATATAAAACAATTTATCAAACGCTGAGAAACAACGCAACTACTACTCCAGTGCCCGGGACGGGCTTCCTTTCTCTGCCCTGGTGACGCTGACCAAGTTCTTAGCCGAAACCCTTCGTAATTCCATCACCCCGGCTTCCGTATCCAACCGTGTCCCAGCGGGTCACAAACCCTGGCAGGGGACGATGGGGACGATAACTTCCATCAAAATCCCCTACACCCGTTTCGTCGCCATTATTTATGACCATAAACTTTCTGACAGCTCGTAAAGTAAGTAAATATATTAAGACACTGGACCGGACCCGTGGACTGTCGGCCCGAATGTATCTGGCAAGAGAAGTTCCCACAGCCTTCAATCAAATCGTGTTCCCTACGTCCACACACATGCGTCATCACTGATGGTGGCGGTGATGTCTTGGCAGAAGAAAACGATTGCATTTTCCACTCCCCTAGCAGGTCTATGGGGAATAGGGTGTCAGCAAAAGTGGAAACAGAAACAAAACGAACGATAGCAGAGCTAAATGTATACATCTAATCTAAAATAAAAGTTTTACACAAACATGACGCGTACCATTAGGGCCTTGATAGGCGTTCGGGAGACGATGGGCAATGAGTTGCAATTTTTCTGTACTTCCTTTAATGACGCTTTCGTCTGGTTTTCTTGAGGATGCGATGGGGTCTTCCAGGCCGAGCTAGATCCAATTTTTCTCTGTACAACGCTAATTTTAGGCTCATGCCTATCAAAATGCCCTAGACTAAGGGCAAAAAAGATCATATCATTGCGGAAACATTAGCCATTGGTGCAGGATATAACCAACGAAGGCGTAGAAAAATTGCCTTCACTTTGGTCGCTTCTGACAGAGCTTGTCAGGGATTACCGATGGTTTTAGCTGTATGAGTGTGTGTGTGTGTCATGCAAAGAGCGCCACAATCCATTTCCGGCTCCGTTTTGTTCACAGCTCCACAACGAACAGTAGTTAACAAATTACTAGCTACTATCAAAATTGCGGGTTATGAACATGGCACGAAAGTTCGTAGAATGTATTGAAAATTATACACCCTTCATTGACGATTTGGCAGCTTGTAGGCAGCGTGAAATCAAGCCCCATACAATGTAACCACTCACGAATATTAAAGCGCACCCTTGCGCCGACACGCCGACAATCGCAACTATCGTGACGGTGACTGTTACTGTCGCTACCGGGCACGAATGTCTACGGTTCTCCCACTAATGGAGTACTACATTGACAGCTACTTAAGGATTTGCGTTCGGTAGTGATAACGAGCTTGTCTAACAAGTACAGTGATACACACTATCGCGCCGAGCGATAGCAATACGTAGCGTGTTGGGCACACTAATGCAACTGACGGGTCGCTTGGAATGACTTGTAGAAAAGCATTGGGAAAACGGAAAAAAAAGGCATAGGAAGATACGTCTTGAGCAGGGAAAAACGCTACGAAATGTTGTCGGGTGTTATTAATTGCGTTTTGCTAATTAAAGGGGACCAAATTTTGTTTTTATTTTGTTTAGAACTTTGGGTAGAAACCTGAACTAGATGCTCCAATAAGATGGTATCTAGATCATTTTGTTGATAAATTCTATTTTGTTTGGTCCTGTTGCAGGGTGATGGAATGTAAATCCAATTGCATCATATCCCACAGTCTTCCTTATCCAGAATTTTTTACCGTAGATCTTTCTCTGTTGGAACTGATTCGGAGGTAAAATAATCAATTTCATTTTAGCAGGTTTTTGTAGAATAGTGATAAAAACATGCAAAAAATATATCTGGGTTCAAAATTAACCTTTCACTTTATCAAATACATGAAGTGAAGGTTCAGTTCCGTTAAATGGTTTTATAACCGTTCCTTTTGGTGTTTCTTTGATTTATTTGGGAAGAAAACAGCTTGGAGCTCTCTTCATTGCTGTTGCCTCTCTTGTGTGTGGATCTATCCTCGCTTATGGTTCTATAAATTAAGCTTTTTCACGTCTTACATACATGTCCCAGCCAAGGAACTTCCATGGTTTTCTTTGAAAGGATACCTATCCTGGTCCACTCCTGTTACTTACTCTAAAACTACTAAATATTGAAGACTCTCCTTTATACCCATCAAAGATATGCAATTTTAGAATTGAGTTCCAATCCAACAACTGATGCATTATAAAGTAAAATGAAAAATCCCGAATCACAGTTTATGCTCAAGCTAATAATCAATATCTAGGGACACATTTCCAAGCTCCACACTCTTATTGTATCATCACACTATTAATACATTCTAACTTATTAGAAATACTTCTTTAATAGTTATTTTTTTTACGACCAACAACAACCCTTCCTGTAATCCTACAGGCAATCTCACAATCTCACGCAACAGTTTAAGATATCAGGACATTACGAGACAGTTCTTCACATCTCCATGTATGATTCAATGATGAGTTCTTAAAATTACTTCAGTTTCTAAATCGTAGAAAAATTTATAAGTCCAAAGAATAGTTACATCCTAGTTATTCGTAACTAAAAAAAGCTTCTTGGAAGTTTCTAGAATTAAAAAAGAAGTAGAAAGTAGTTCTTCCTCAAACTGGTCGAATTCTACAGGATAAACCATGATGTATTAACAACCAGCACAAAACAAAGCTCGATCCAAATCTTACCGACAGATCCTCTAACTCTGCTTACTTTTAGCACAACTTGTTAGACAATGGATAAACCTTTTGTTGCCACCATCAAAATCTATTTCACCGACATTTTAGCTACGTCACGTCTTAAAGTTCCTATCTTTACCCAAATCTTTATTGAGGACAAATTTCAACTCCCACCTTCAAATTCTCCCTCTTCTACTTCACATCGTGTCGTCATATCACAATCTGATTGCGTCAGGTAGCAGAGAAATAAAAATCTCGTATGACATGATATACACCGGCACGCAGACGAACCCATCTTCTTGCCCAACTAGCAGCACACGGTCGGGAGCAAAAATATTTGACAAACGATAGAAATCCCGAACTCCGCTTCCCTTGGAGCAATGAAAACCGGTGGGGTACACCTTCTGTCCGGCTGTGGTTTTGACATTCTATGTGGAATTTCTTCCACCCAACAGTTGAATGCATAAACTTTTCCATCCCACCACCCACCGCTCCATCCGCCCGGGTTTGTGTAACTTGTTCCACATCCTTGTGCTCGGGTGCGAACAGTACCCAGTCCAGACCCGCTCAAGAGTGGGTATTTTTCAACAGCCACCCAGTTCCTTTAGGCACCGCATATCTGTGGAGCAGGCACGTACCCGAAACGTGTGGTACACAAACAAGTGGATTATTTGCCGGGAGGATTTTTCCCGCTGCCACATTATTCTTTCGCCTTCCCGCTTTGCACGGGACCCTTTTTTCGTTTCTGCTTCTATTTCCTGCCGGAAAATGTGTGCGGCGCTCCTTTGCGTACACGGCGAGCGGGAATGTAGTATTTTGAAATCGTTCCGGAAAAAGCGCTCGGGCAATAGAATCGACACTTGAAGAAGCAGTCAACGCACTGAGGGAGAGAAAGTTTGCAGCGTACCTCTGCCATGAAGATTTCTTCATATCTTCAATATTTTCTTTGACATTCACGGGGTCGCTGGAAGGTAGACGGGAAGGTGCGCAGGCTTCACGGGCGCGCGTGGTGATTGTGATCCACACAAATAAATATTCAACGACGACCGACGGTGGTGCCCGTTTTGCCGCTTCCGTGGACGTAGCAATGAAGGTTTATTTTCGGTCTGGAGAGGATTCCAGCTTCGTTCAAGGCCCCGTACAAAAGGTTAGAATGTTGGTCCTTCGAACCGGCTTGAAAGGTATCTCTTCAAGCGGTAGCATCAACAAAAAAACTTAAAATCTAGGGGTTGAATTTTCGTAAACGTAAATGTCTTTTTCGTTCGTCACTTCACAGCACGAACATGGAAGGTTTTTGATTTAAATTTTTAAACCCAACGCTTCTCGAGGCAAACTTCCACTGCTCGGTGTGAAGATGGCGTGTGTCCAAAATAGATCCTGTCTTCCTCCGCACGGAGATGGCACGGAAAGAAAGCTGATGAAGCGTAACCTGTGCGGGACTGGGACGGGGACTGGGACGACACACTTCCCTGTGTGCCAAATGGGTTGCGATACATGTGATTGGTATTGATTTTTCTGTCAGGAGTCATTTTTCTTTTCGATACCTCGCTGGCAGATTGTTTTACTTCCCGCGTAAGTTGGCTTTCCTTGTGTACCGATGTGTACCGTGCGTACGCTTCGTAGCTCCAACTGTGGTACGCAGCGAAACGTCAATCGAACGCCGGTTGAAGGTTGAAGGAGCAAATAAATAGACTGATTTACATTTTGATGAGAAAATAGGAAATCGGTTTATTAGCGTGTGGCACGGGATGCGGACGAAGGAGAACGGGAATTGCCCGGTCGGTGGGGATATTGGGATGTTTGTGCGTTTACATCGAAATGGCGAGCGCACAATATGGCGAGCTGGATGACAGTTGTCTTAGTGTGGCGGATGATTGATTCCGTGTGATTTAATTAATGTGATAGCGCCCGCCAGGTGTGACATTCCAGCATTCATTAAGCATGTTTTGAAAGCTGTTACAAGTCAGTTTGTTGAGAAATGTTTAATGAAACACTAAACTTTACAATAAGGCCTAGGGAATAGCGAAGCTCCAAGGATTATGGAAAACGTTTGTTTAAAAGAAACATGTAACAGCTGTGCGAAATGGATTGATGACGAATATATTTTTAATTGTGGTTAAAAATGGAATAAATATTAATTATTCAAGTCGCATTGAGTCGGGTAAGCCTGGGAAACTAAAAGAGACAGGTTGAATGACATTCTTTTTTAGCATTTCAAGGCTTTGATAGCTATATTAAACATATTCTTATTTAAACGTTCGTTCACGTATTTAAGTACGGATAATTGATTCTGCTAAATTGATGGATATTTTAAGTATCAGAAAAATCTGCTGAGAACTAGGAATATAAAGGAGGAGTTATAAAATTATAGTTATTTTATTTGAAACTGCCCGACAGCAGCATGGATTGTAATCGCCCGACTCATTACAAAGAATGAACGCAAATTACAAATTGTTCACACAAATGAAGGTTATTCTTAGAGTCCCTCTTTACAGGTACAGTAGAGTGGTATTAATGAAAAGAGGAATATGGCATAGAATAGTTCCAATAGTAATATTCCTTATTAATCCACTGAGTTTCTTATCGTTTTCCCCTCGATTTTAAAATACTTATGGCTCGACATAATATTCATATGATTATGGGCAGCTTATTTGCGGTGAAAAAATGAAAAATCAATATGGAAAGACAGGCTTTTGTATCTTTTAATGTAAATGAAATCTAATCAATTATAAAACATTTTGTAAAATTCGAAAAATTAAACAATAGTACGCTAATATAAAAGGGGCAAAAAAGCTTGATAATTTATTATGGTACGTTAGGCAATTAGTTATATTATTTCTAATGTTTAGTTCTAGTTTTATTACGTCAATTTGAAGTTTTCACTTGTTTTACAAGTTTCATCATATCAATATACCTGAAATATGGATGATCCTCAAAAAACTGAATAATAAAGTTTATTCCATACAGGAGCCCCTTGTATGAAAATTTCTCTACACGTTTCTTTATTATACAGCAACAGAAGGTGTTTAAAATACTTCTCTCTATTGCCTGTAATACAATTTGAAACGCAAACTCCATGAAGTTTTCACTGTACAAGCTGCTGACTCCACTCTGAAAATCAATTCCATTCCCCAGCTCTTCACACGCTCACAAATCACACAAACAAGATGTAACGAAAGAATGACACCAATAATGGTTCACCGAAAGCCTCCTAAAAGCTGGCTGCAGTGGACATTTGAAATTCATTTAACATTCCAAGCTCCCACAGCACCACCTCCTGAAATGGTTCGATGCCGGTCTCCAGACGTCGGTATTCGCATCTGGTACGTGTTCTGGTCGTGGATTGCATTTTGTTGCACTCTGCAGCAGCTACAGACCAATGCTGCACCAGTTCGTGTGAATGGTTCGAATGGTTTCGCTGGATAATGTTCGAGCTTCCCGATTGTTTTCGTCCAATGTCCCCACTGGTTGGGAAAGTCACCATCGGTATCGGATACACGGCTGGTTGGGAGCAATCGAGACGTAATGTCGCATTTTCCCGGCGGGTAGGTAGCGCATACGAACGCTCTAACCAGGTCTTGATTCATGCTTCCTGGTGTTCTTCCGCACCGCGCCGTGCCCGAAACCGTCTCCCAGGAGGACAATGAATGCAAAATACAGCATTCTGCACCGAGCTGCGAGGATCATGTTGATCATAATAATTTCGTTCAGGCTGCAGGCGGCGTAGCCACGGGGGCCTCCATGCCGGACTGTCACGGTGTGTCGGTGGGCAGACAGCGTACCGGAAATTAGCCGCTTTATGCGTGTACGCTTCCAAAGTTTGGACATTTTCGGAGCTGGTGGAAGACGAATGATGAGTGGCGAGCGAGCGGAGACATGCTAGCCGTGATAAATAATTGAACTAAATTGGCTCAAAATAGGACACAAACAGAATAGCGTTTAAGCAGGCTGGAGGGCGGCCGGTGTCTGGGTGGGACTTTAGCGGTCTGCTGATGCTGCTGCTGCTGAGTGCTGGTTTGTAGAAATTTTCCCCATTATTGTCAAACCAGCTGCGTAGAAAATGTGAGTGGTAGGCACGGCGGCCAGCTGTGCCAATAGGTGCGCCGCATTTCGAGTGAGGCTGGTTTGTGTGCTTACAAATTATCTATTGGTCATAATTAGAGCAAAGATGTGTTTAGTGGCGAGTTTTCGGAACATTGAGACCAAACGTGTCACGAGTGCCTTCGAATAGCGACCGGGATGTACATGCGGCAATGAATAATCAGACAGCTTCTGGTTGGTATTGATGTCATCGCGGTTTCAATGAACATGTTCGTGTCAGTATAATGAGCATGAAATTGTTGGCTTTTATTGTTCAAGTATTAGCTAGTTGGTCTACGTACCAAGTCTCGGTTTGATTGCTCAAAAATGAAAGGATAAAATCGAAATTGCTGTAATCTAAAGAATTTATTAGTTTGTGCAAATTTGGTTGAATGCATCCCAATTTGATTCCCATTCTTGGAACTGCAATCCTTGGAACCACGTCATCAAACGTCATCAAACGCTGGAAAAGAAGGAAAAGAAAGTCATCAAACGCTGAACATATGAAGGTTTTTGAAAAAGACATGGCCAAATAAACGCTTTCTTAGAGGACCTTTTGGAGGATTGCTCCACTTGCTTCAGGATCATACTTCAAACTCTTGATGGGTTACTAGCAACTTTGTCTAATTAATTGTTCTCTCTATAGAACAGCCCATACAGACACCTTTTAGTAAAACAGCCATAAATTGATATTCTATTATTACCACATACTATAGGATCATATCTCAAAGATTTAATGGGTTACTTTTTAATTAATCTAATTCGCTTCTCTCTTCTCTTTCCATTGCAGCTCTTTACCCCGTAATCCACCAACCTTCCCACACACACACACATAAAGAAAATGGCCGACCAGGGTCAATGTCCACCGATCACGTCGGCACCGAAGCGCAGCACCGACCATCCACAGACCAGCGTCGGCATGCCGGCCCCCTTGCACCATCTGCACGGTTCGGAGTCGTGCAAAAACTCTCCAAACGTGCCCCGCCGCCATGCCGATCCTGCCCACCATCTGCCGCACCATGCAGCAGGCCTGCTACTCCTGGAGAGTGGCTCACAGAGCGCCAAATCCTCTCCACTGCCCAACCGGCGGCTAGACAAGCTGCAGGGCGTCATCCGTGATCAGCGATCGACACCGATCGCCGGCCGGCGTGCGACCGAGGACTGCGAGATGGAAGCGTTCGATTCGCCGCTCGTCTCGCGTCGCTTTCTGCAGCAGCAGCAACCGTGCGAGTGTGTTCGTGGAGCCGCCGCTCCACCGGCCAAGCGACGCGCAGCTTCCGAGTGTGCGTGCGGCACTGGTGCGGAGTCGCAGGTGATGCGTAAGCGCGTCGACTCGGACTGTGGCAGTGCCAGCAGCAGTAGCTGTCTGCGAAAAAACGTAGTGCGTCACAATTTCGGTCTCGCTAGTGGTGGTGGTTTAAGTTCGTGTGAAAATTCACCACTTCCGGTGCGTCGTCAGTTCGGGGCGGCAGGCGGAGGGGGTCCAGCGTTTCCCGTTTCCCCCGCCAAAAGTGTGCTCGGTGAGCCGGGAGTGTTTTCGTCGCCGATCCATCGCCCATACCACCATGCGGTCGCCGCAGGGTTTCATGGGCCAGCCGGTGGTAGTCCGGCGAAGAGTGTGTTGGGTGAGCCGGGCGTGTTTTCATCGCCGGCACGCAGCGTTGTCTGCAGTCCGCCGGGGAATGGTGAGCCGAGAAGTGTTGGTGGTGGTGTTGGGGAGGGGATAGAGGATATGGATATCGGCGTTGGTGGCAGTGGTGCAGGTGATGTGCTGGCAGGTGATCAGACAATCGTCTCCGGCTGGTTGAAGTTTCGCGATAACAAGAAGGTAAGTGAAATGTTAGGTTAGGTTATAGAGGTTGCTGCATTTGATAAACACACGATATTTGAGATAAGTTTTAACGCATTACAGATCGGGTGTGTGAGAAACTATGTCAAATGATACTTGGTACTGATACTAATTCAACGTTTGTATTTACAAACGGAGACAAAACATTTTAATGCTTTTAATGCTGGAAAAGACGAGATACCGGAATTATGCAGTTTCATGTAAAAATACGAAAAATTTCTCACACGATTTTACCTTTTTTTTCGACTCATGTACAAAATATTTCTTTTCACACTTGTCTCATTACATTCTACAACACATTTGAAGAAGGAATGATGAATTCATCAAGAATTAAATAAGAGCTTTGAAGGGCAGTTATTTTCATCTTCAATTAGATTCTATAGATATCTATCACAACTGGTTTTCGTATGTAGCACAAGAATAATCGGAAAAAATAGCAAATGAAGTGTCCTTGACACAAAAAAAACCAAAATTATTTAGATTTATCATTTACTTTACGTTAAATTGTTTATTTTTGAAGAAAAAAGGCTTATCAAAAACTGGGTTTTTTGCGTATGAAATTATTTTATTGGAACGTAATGGAGCAATGGTGTGTTATGAGTTAGTAATGGTTGGTGAATGAGGGAATGTTGAAGATGTGGTTATTTTTAGAATGTTGATCTTCAATAAGATTTGTTTTTAATTTTGGAGTTCATGCAATTCCAAAGGCACCAACAATAACGATTACACTTTCGAGTACTTTGATCTGAATATCTGATCTGATGAATCAAGTACTTCGATGTCCTAAATTTTAAATTTTACGGATATTGTATCCTGTTGAAGCACAGAATCTATGCAAGATACAACAGATCGATGAAAGCTGCATCGGCTGGACGTGAAACCACGTTGGCACAATTTCAATGAATAGAATTGAAGAAGGCATAACACATAACACAGGTAGTGATACCTCTTTCTAATAAGATACACTCGTCATGTTCTAGAAGCTGGAGATAACCGAAATTGGTTTACACAATGAATGAAACTTTTAAACATACGTTAAAAGATTTAACACAAACTAAAATAATGTCTGATTAAAATTATCAGGTAATATGTAAGGATTCCGTAAGATCCTGGTGAGGAATAGCTATTAATTATTTACTCTGGAGCAGTACAAAGATATTTACAGCCATCAATGTTCCTCAAAATTAAGCAAGTAATCTAAAGAACGATAACAAAATGGCTTATAATATCCTACATGATAGAAGAGCTTACATTGCACTCCTCCTATGGCTCATTAGCTCTGTGGCTACGAATACATTGTTTCGGATTTCGAATCCATCCTGTCACCATGCTCATACAGCATGGTTGAAAACAGAAGCAATTTGAAATTAACAACAACTCGTGCTAAATCCAGAGACAACATTTCGAATTTTCAATGTCACTTCTGATCCTTTCTTGATGCCTCCGCAAGGTTTACAGAAAAAAAAAAATTTGTTGGAGAAACACGCGTATGGAACGGTGCCCATCCCATCCCGTTTGCTTAGCTTACTTCCTCCATCTAATCATGATAATCCTCCCGGAAAGCTTCACCCGTCAAACGCCCCAGTGATCCACTGTCTGCCAGGATTCGCGATAAGCATACAAAGCGTTGGGACGCTCCAGGGAAAACGGTTTTGTTTTGAGTGCCGTTCATTAGAGCCTAATCCCTACCGACGCGAGTGTTTGCTTGAGTTCTTCCGAATTTTGGTGGCGTTTTAATGAGCTTAGCAAATCAAGCACTTGATTCGTATGGCACGGGTTGTCCAGGTACACAATCACCGGCACCGGTGCAGGGCCCATAATTGCCCACGAGATGAATAGCATTCGTGGTGTTTTCGCGTGGGTTAAAAAAGGGGCTCATCAAATAGACATGTTTCTTAATGATTTCTATTTGCATTTAAGTTTTTTTTTCTCAAAACTCCTGCTTTTATCTGCCAGTTAGAAGCGAGGATTTCTTTGTATCACATTGTATCTCTTTTATGTTTCCAAACCAAACATGGCGTTAGGTTTCGCTTTTCAATGAACGTTGCTACCATTACCTACTTTTTGTGTTCCTTTTAGCAAAAAGGCAAAACGAGGCAATGCTAAAGGAAAGGAACCTTCCATTGAATGCCGACTGTAAAAGCGTCGGTATGTTGCTTATCCATCTGCTCTACAGAAGGCAAAAAATGTCTAGAAGCTGCTCTTGTTCGGAATGCTCTAAAGATAGAAGTTTGTTGGTTCGTCTTACCTCCAGAACCAGAACATTCCTTCCATACCATGATGAGTACTTGACATTTCCTTCAGACCAGAAACCGGAGAGTGTTGGTGACGCTGGTGGTGGCAATGCAAGCGCGTCTTGTGCGGCTTCTTCTCCACAAGTCCTCGCACCCCTAACGGAAAAGGTGTCCCTTTTTTCATACCGTCGCTCGAATGGGAAAGAAAAATTAATCCAATCTAAATGATAAAGTCAGGAATCGGAGCGTTACGAGAAATTTCAGCGGATCAGCGGGAGCGGACGGTTGGTTGTTTCGGTTTCGGTGATTAATTATTTTGGTTGACTTTTGCGTTTTCATTACGCCGCACCGGAGACGTGCAAGGGAGATGCGCAAGAACGATGGAATGTTTTGGAGTTGTAGGGCTTTTTTTGCTCTCCTTCGTAACTTTCACCATGGAGGGGATAGAACTCATCTCGAAAGAAGAGGAAAAAATACACAACTGTAGCTTCGCTGTATCCACGCTGCTCATTGTTTGGTGAAGCCTGATAAGTGGAAGCAGCAAATAAGCAAAAAAAAAAAACATTCCCTCACAAGCAGATGGCTAAAGTCAGGGTTTGCGGCCATACGGTTCGGGAGAAGGGAAGGTTGCATTTTACGCTAAAATTCTTCAAATTACTTCAGTGTGTGGAAAAGTCAGAAGGGACAATGGCAAGAGGATGGGGACGAAGAAAAGTCCTAACGATGCCCCTTATCCGCATCATGTCCGTCGGCATGACGTTGGGAATGGGGAACCACCCGTGTGATGGAGCGAAAAATAATTTGATGAAGAAGAATACGTTCGAACTGTCAACGTGGAACATAGGAGACTGCAGTGGGAAAGATAAGAAAGAATGCCCACCCACCACACACGGTGCGGAAAGGTGGTTTCTTGCCGGCTTCGGTAGCCAAATGTAGGTTAGCTAATGAATTTTCCCGACAGTGCTGTGTCACTGTGGACCTGATGGAAGAACTAAGGTCTTTAATTAGGAGTGCTTTTTTGAGTAACTTGCAGTGCGTTATCGGTTAACAAAAAGCAAAAAGCCAAGGTAATTGCTTGTGGCTTGATTTTTTATTATTTGCTATTACTTTGCTTAGATTGTAACTTTTACCAAAATAACACAAGCAATCAAACAGCTAGAAAACGTGATCTCTATAACACATAATTAACTTTCAGCCAAGATGCCATACAGCAATATGTTTCCAACGAAATTTATTTTCTTTCCATTTAACACTTTCACGAAAAAATGCTGAACTCGATAAATCCGGAAAAAACTTTACTATACAATATGTTTTCTTTTATCATTTGGACTGAACCGTATGAAAATTGCGCTATGATTTTTATTATTACAAATCATTTTTACATAGTATTAAAATAAAAAAATATGCTTAACTTAACTTACTAGCTGGTTAACAAATAGCAGCGAAAATTAATTTATTTACTTACTTACTATTCACTACTTACTTACTTACTTATTTATCGAGCACCGCCGTCTGTCAAACCGTTATCCCGGTCTTTATGGCGGGCGCCTCTACGCCATCTTCCCACCTCAGCTTGGGCCTACCATGCCTCCTCTTTCCATGTGGACGGCCTAAGAGGACTTTACGGGCTGGGTCGTCCGGGTCCATGCGTATAACATGGCCAGCCCACCGGAGCCGCGCACAACGGAGAGATCTCGAATGCGATAACAAGGTTTCGTAAGATTTGGACAGAGTCCATGTCTCAGAGGCATATGTGAGTACTGGAACTATATAGGTGCGATATAGTCCCAGCTTCGTCCGTCGCGACAGGTTTTGTGAGGTGAAGTGCTTCCTCAGGCTATAGAATGACCGGCTGGCCGCGTCTATGCTGTTGTCGGTGCTGACTTTTAACCCAAGATAAGAGAAATTTGGGACGGTTAAATTTCTGTTGTCTATTGTCATAGTCGCTTAGTAGTATGGCTCGTGTGACTCGATATTTACTAATCCAGATGTCAACTTATTGTTGTTGTTCAATTTTGTTGTTCAAATCAAATGTTCATAGTTTGATTGATTAATAAGAGAGATAAAATGAAAACTTTTTACTATTTAGCTATAGTCATCATTACAATTATGGTACTTTAATTACAATGCAAAAATTAGTAACGCATTATAACTGTTGGGTTGGTTCTTGTAGTTGCCACTTTACATCATTTAAATATTTGTGTTAATGTTGTCTGATTCACAAATGATTTGAAAGAATAAAATTAAAACGAAAATTAAATAAAAATAAAGAAATGATTAGTTGTAAAGAAAAATAAATAAAAGCAATGGAAAACCAAGAGAAACATAATAAAATTGAAGAAAATTGTGAGGCAAACCGAGCGTCAAAACTGTTTTGATAATAAAAAAGCAACATATCCATTTTTAAATGTTTGAGAATATAGCAGCAAAGGAGATTAGAAATGAAATTTGTAAAATGCAAACCCAAGTATTTCTAAAAACCTTGTAAAAATGAAGAAAAAGTTATAAAAGTACTGTTGTTTCAAACATTTTTGAAAGCTTGCTTACCAAAGAGAGCGCAAGCACAAGCTAAACCGAAGTGAACTAAAAGTACATCAAACGCACATGTTTTCATACACCATATGATCCGCTCGGATAAGCAGCATGATCCACCTTTCCGCCAACGTTCCAAGATCATATCTTTTCCATTAAAAACAGCTAAAAGCGTTCGTTAGCACCAGGTTAATAAAATTATACTGCATGCAATAGACTACCACTGCAAGGTCCACAGTGCGGTGGACGTCTGAGAGCAGCAGTTCTCACACTCGTGCCTCAAAGAGAAATCTAATAGTCACTTCGGTCATCAGCGTACGTGTACACTCGGAATGTGGACCCTGGCCAGCCAGCAGCCACACATGCCACATATGCTGCAAAAGGAGTCACACAAAATCTGCGCCCGGTGTACGCTTGCACAAACGCACTTCACCCCGGATGCACCTTGACCGGTACCGGGGTGGGAATGGTTGGAAAAACAGCATTTTGCCTGCAGCTATTTTTACAGCTGCACTTTTCCACCCGGTCCGGTGCCGTCCGTACCGACCAGCTGGGTTTGTGGAAAGTTGGTGAAATTAGTGTAAAACAAACAGCCCAACACAATTGCGTTCGGAGGGGGAAAAATCGGTTGCTTTGCTCTGCCCCGAGACTGTTTATTCTGGCCTGGGATTGGGAGCTTCGGGTGGCCCGGGTCAGCTCGTTTAATTTTATTTGACTTTTCACCAAGCTTGTAGCGCACTCACACACACAGAAACTAAAAAGGCGTCTTTTTTACGTTTGTTGTTGCCGTTCCGGAGGATCTCCTTCGACCTAGTGGAGCTTATCGTTTCGAGGCAAACCTCAAGAAGCGTCGGTGACTGTTTAGACATTCCAGTCATGCACCGGAGCTACTTCCACCGGTCTGGGACGTTGGGAATTTTGCCGTCTACCTCCAGACGGTCATTTTCGATGAGCCGGATTGAATTGGTCCCTTGCGTGTGCAGCGAGATGCACTCCGGTCTTGTGTAGACAGAACCAGTATGTATACCGAGCTTCGGAAAGCTCTCTCTCTGCCTGCTTGCTTGCTTGGTACCTCTACGGAAGTAAAAACGAACGCGTTGGAAAAGTTTGCATCTGTGACCACGATAACGGTGGTTCGGTTTTGAGGTTTTTTTCTGTGTGTGCACCCTAGGTAGGATTAGTGGGAAATGCAGCGGGAATTTAAAAATGGTCATGCAACGCTGCAGTGCGCTGCAGTCTGATATGCAGAAGTTATATTCTCTTTCGAAAACTGAATGGTCTGCCTTTCGTTTCTCGCTTTGAAAGCAGAAGAAAGAAAGCAAGCGAAAGCAAAGAGTCAATTCAAATGGAAAACATAACCCCCAAAACGATCGAATTCCATTTCATTTCTTACATTACACCGATCAGGTGCTTCAGATGCCCTTCTTTGGAGCAGAAAGTCTTTCAGAAAGTCAGTTTATTTATTCATTTGATGTGAAAGAACGTAGACGTATTACGAGTGGAGCTTACGAAGAAGGTTCTGGTCTCGTTGCTTCCAGGATTCTGAGATACCTTTTTTCGCAAAGTAAAGACTACAAACTGGCTACAAAAAGCTTCAACATAAAACCCCTCCCTCCTTCGAGCTGTTTGCAGCGAGCAGCACTGTGCCGTTACGTTATTGATTTTCTCCGTGGCACGAGCCCTTATTTTTACAACGTGTCCCTGGCAAACAGGGAGCGCAAAAAAGTGTACATAATCACATATGCAAACGTATGAATAACTTCAAACGAGGGGACGAGGTTTGTTGTCCCTGTACTGTAGGTTGTGCTGTCGCGTGATGGAGCTACGGGGAGATTTATTCTCGTTTTTTTGCTTCTGTTTGAAGCTCTTCTTTTGCAACTTTTTAGCTGTCGGACGGGCCGTTGTAAGCAATACCCTTTCGGCACGAGGTGAAAGACGGTTGGTAAACACATATTAGCGTAATCAGATCCTCAACGAGTGCTGCACCGCACGCCTTCAGTCGACGGCTAGCGACGTGCCGTTGCCCTTAGCTCAACTTTCTTGGGAGAGTGTGAATCCTTTTTTTCCCCTTTGCCCTGAGTAGGTGGACGAAGCAGACGGAAGGCGTGATGATCACGTTTTGCTCGGAGGCGCTTAAGCGTGGCTTTTCAAAATGGATTTATTTTCGGAAACGCTCGGATTACATCTATGCACGTGTGTGCCGTTTTATTTCCCTTTCCATTTATTTGCCGTGATGCTTGTGCTAGAATAATTTGCTAAACTTTATCAACATTTTGAGTAATACACTGCTTAGCCTTGGTGGGTGAGTAAGAAATATAAGGCTCGTTAGCGTAAAGACCAGTACAAAGCTAAGCCAAACGAGAACCATCAACCGCAGCGGCAACAGCAGCAGCAGAACATTTGGAGCTTCTAAAAATATCAATTTGCTTAAAATGCAAGCGGCGTACGGGAAAGCAATCACGAAAACAACCCACCTAGTCGAGTTCTGAGGCAAACGACTTCTTTAGATCTTTTGCCCGCGCGACCAGCAACAGGAGGCAGGACAGCACACATGAAGGCCAAGCAAATCCTTGTTTGTTTCGTTACGGTGCGAGGGGCAGGACCGTTCCATTAGTTTTTATTTTGCACGATCTCTACACACAAAACGGCTGGGGAGCTTAACTCGGCACGCAGTATTTATGCAGCCTAATAGCCCAGGCAGCGCTACCGAAATTCCCTTTACGGTTGCTTACGCGTGTGCTTTTTTATACTGTGGCACGTAGATTTTCCACCAACCGGTAAAATGGGTTTCACGTTTACCTAGCTGCGTAGCTGCGTTTTGCTGTTTTATTTGCACGCTTGTCTTCTTTTCACCCGGGTTAACCCGTTCGGGAAGTAGGAGCTATGTCCTGGCAGGGTCATATTCTCGAGCGTCGGAAAACCGGCCCGATGTATGGTCGATGTCGGTTGGGAGAGTGAACGAAAGCTATCATCGGATTACCATGATGAAATCCGAGCTTAGCCATCACTTGCAGATTACATTCCCTGCGCTGTGTTTTCCACTTTCCGTGCCCTCTATGGCACTTTGTTTCCCCGAGCTTTTCATCCAATGAAGTGGATTTTGTCTTTAGCGTTTACCGCGCTTTATGGAGGCTTTCGGTGAATGGGAAAGCATAGTTTACGCTTTGTTCTAATGTTAAGCGGAACGTTTTGAATCAATCGGTTTCTAAAAGCAAAACATGTTTATAGACTGTTCAGCACAAATATCAGCCTAAATGTAGGCAATGCGCTTTTCATAAACACATTTTTTGTCTGTTTAGTTCAGTTAGGTAAAGTTATATCTGTGTAGCGATGAGTCATTGAAGTTTCACAATCAAATACTTACCAAAATGTAGAATTTGAGTATTTTATCTTCTGGTTTTCTGCAAAAGAAATGATTTTTCGCGATTTTCGAGACGTCTAAAAGTATGCCATTTTTTCGTCCTTCCATTTTTGCTTCCTTGCGTCCTTGATTTATGTTTAAACATGAGACTGGTTTAAGTTATCTTATCTGATAACTATTAATAAATAATGTTAAACAATTTATTTCATAATTTTTGAAAATTAAAACTATTGCAACATTAAAATTAAATGTGTAAGCCCGTTACAGAAACATGCCTCTCAAAATGTGCCCTTCAATATGTATTTTATTAACCGTACAAGCAAAACATATTTTATCAAGCTTGATCATTTAAATTAAATATCTCTTCTCATCACTCGCTGTGCAACATCATTTATCAAGATGGAATGCATCGGCTGTCTTCGTTCGCAACCATTAGGCATCGCTCGCAGTCGTTAGTCACTTCGTACTGCTGCAGTGCTGGAATTCGCTCCATCACCATCGAGCTGGAAACGGGAAAATGCATAAGTCCATCCTGCGACACACATTCTTCATCACCTTTGCCATCATTTTCACACGAGCAAATCGCAATCGCCTGCGGCGAACTGGCACGGGAACGCATGCAGAAATGCAAATCAAATTAATTCATCCACAAAGAATTTACATCGTCCGCTCTCTGGCACGGTGTTGCTGCACTGTTTGCTGCTGTCGCTCCTACCTGCAGATCGAATCGGCTTCATTTCCAATCGTCATGGCTCGCATTCGATCGAACCAGGCCCTCGGGGAGGACAGTTTGGTCCTGCTGCGTACGCGGAACTGCGTGGTCGGTGTTCGTGTAGGCTTCATCCTGGCGTGTAATCCGTTGTTCCTCCCCGGTGGGAGCGCATGGCCCGCGGGAGGTGGTAATCAGAAATGCATTAGAACATTCCGATCACGACCCGGGTCATGCTGGCGTTGAAAACCATCTCATCGTCAATAATCATGGGAGTGTGTTGGCCGGTGGCTGGAGGTGGGAAAGGACGAGCTTGAAAAGTTGGTGAAAAGGAATAAGAAGTTTGTAATGCTGAATGGGTTTCAGTCAGAGAATGGAGATTCATTGTGCTACCAACACTTTTTTAATGGTTGGTAAAGGCATTTCAATTTTTTTTTTATTTTGTAAAAAAACTAGACATATTTAAGCTGGAAAAATCAATTTCCTACAAAAATGAGTTGATTCATTTGAGTTTGGATGGTTTGATTGATTTTTTTATAAATTTTGAAATAATTATTTTTTTCCATTTTCTTTTCAATTCATATCGAAGAATCAATAAATAAAAACTACTTCATTTTGAAAGTAAAATCGCACAATGCGTAGTATACAATGTATATTTTCACATATTGATTTTTCGAGTCCATCTTCTTTAGTGTCACAACCTCCAACTGTGAGAGAGATAATATATTTTATCCTGAACATCAATATTTAATGACACTTTGCGTTATTTGTTTAAAACAAACCTAAATGATATTAATTATATAGAAATGGAATAACATTGAAAGCTCCACTTTAAACACACTAATCAAAAAAGGTGTTTGAAATCAGAATCAGAATCAGATCAGATCAAAATCACGCATCAGAATGTTTAATTTTTCCTCGCATATTACGCTTATTTACGGATCATTGTGCAGAATATATTTTTAATAAAAGAAGCTGATCATTAACATAATGTTTCAAATGTCAACAAAAACTTGTTTCAATGTGATAATACAACTTAATAGAGAGAGAGGGAGAGAGAGAGAGAGAGAGAGAGAGAGAGAGAGAGAGAGATAAAACCAAATTGACAAAATATAGTTTCGTTAAAAAGCAGCTATAAAGGCTATTTAAAAAAAGAAACAAAGCATATCAATGGATAATAATTAATATTTGTACATGCATTTGCTGTTTTTTTTTATTTTGCTTTTTAAATCTGCTAACATTTAAACCTTAACTACTGTTAAATATTTATTTTCTAGGTAATCCGTACTATACTATATGTAGGCTCAAATAAGTTATTGGTTTACAAAATATAAATTATATACAAATTCAATGGTTGAGTATCATGTTACTCTAATTAAAAGGATACTAAATATTTTGTATTTGCAAGCAACAATGTTTCAAAAGCATCCATTGAACTTTATTCATTCGTGTTTTGCAGTGAATGGTACGAGGTTATAAGTAATACAAAATAATAAATTGTATAAAGTATCCTACAAACGCTTGATGCTGGATATTCTGCACCGTCGGCTAAAATTACGCCGTCCTAACAGCGCACAGCGTGCCATCGGCGTTGAGCTGGAATATCATTATTGCGTCTAAATTACACATTACGTGCTTACGATTTACTTTCCGATCCGGGTCAATTTTCCCAAACCACCCCAACCACGGCCAAAACGTGGACGTGGACCGGTCGCCGGCAGGGCAAACCTTCAACGAACGCACACCCGCATACACTGGTCGAGCATCGGTGTGCAATCGATTGCCTGCAACCATTATAAATGCATTGTGGCTGCATTATCACTACCCAGCGGCCCACGTGACGGGTGGTGGAGGGTAACCTCAACCACCGGCCATGCCGTTGATGATGATGGCGCTGATGATGGTGTTGAAGCAGGGCTCACTCACTCACCCACCCACACCTGGTGGTGGTGAATACCTGGTAGAATGGTAATAAAGCGACTAAACTGTGCACGTGCAGTCAGGTGGAAAATGAAAGTCAGCCTCGTCACAACCAGTGCTGTGCATGGTGCAGTGCACACCGCAAAACCGGACGGAAATGTAATTTATTCTCCGATATATTTTCTCAGCAAATTGGAAAATGATAATAATAAAATTCCCATACCTTGTGTGCGCTGGACAGGGCTTGCGGGGTGTTTGTGGCTAGTAGCGGGAGGATGCAGACGAAGATTGAAACGTTCCTGCCAAGATCCTGGAGTTTGCAGGATACGGGGGGGGTGAAATGGTTTAATTGTGATACTTCAAGTATTTAAAGCATATCACTCAGACCGGGGAAGAATGCGAACGCTTCCAGCGAAGAATGCTCCAACGCAACGAAGGTGATTTACGAAGTTAATAATTACAAGTCTCGGTACGACGACCCGTCAGGCCCATCGTTTCATTTCATCCAGCTCCATTACAATCGTTTAGCAATGGAAGGAGAGAACTAATTATTCCAATGAAACCTGAACAACATGAACACCGGTAAACGCCTCCATTTGCCAACGACATTGCGGCAGCAGGTCGCATTTGAATGTCAAAGCAAATGAACGTTCCGGTTTCTGGTTTGATTACCAGTGCGTTTTTCCTTCGCAAGACGCTTTTCATGGATTGAAAGCGTGTCCGGCTTATCCGGCCGGGTGCGCTGGTACGAGCGTCTTATAAATAAAGATTTGCTTGATTGATATGCAAATGGGGCTCCGTGTTGGTAGCCTTCGTGTTCGTGGATCCACAGATTACAAATTGATCTCAACGCAAAGCAAATGATGAATGGCACGGCTTCGATGCCGGTTTCGCTCGTACGGCCTACCGGTCGACGCTGGCAAAATAATTTCAAAAGTGTTTACAGGCAAAGGACGATTATGACGTTCGAGTTCGTTAGGGGCTTTGGAAGCTTCATTAGGTGGGTTCGGTAAGGATCGATGGCGAACGGTTTGTGGAAAGGAATTCAAATTGAAATTCGTAATCAGTCAGTAGGAGCAGATCTAAAGCAAGATTTGTTTTTCGCTGCATGTGAAGCTAATGACAGTGGCTTTTATTTGAACATTTTTTTTAAATGTTATTTAATTTATCGAGAAAAACGACATAACTATAGGTTTTCGAAATAAAAAATCCCTGACTTTGAATTTACTAAGGTAACCTTTATAAAACACAAATAACATAACTAAAAAAATATTTACGCTCAAATTAAATTTTAAACATTATCTCAAAAAACAATAAAATAATTTCAAAATCACCATCACTAGTAAACCACTAGTAGAGAAGCATCACCAGTAGACGTGGAAAATGAATGCGTCTGGTAAGATCGGAATTATTTGTTGCAACAAAGCAATTAATATAGCATATTTTTTTAAAGTTTGAATTATTTTAATGGGATAGATTTATTATGCGTAGAATAAGGCGTTTTTAAAAAGTTTGAAAAACTATGTACCCTATAAATTTAATCCCAATGTTGGAATGTTTTTGAAGCTAAACATCACATTGTAAATTGGCTAGTGTTTGGATGGCAACCGTTTCAAAACAAATTAACATACAAAACTACTTTGTAAATTGGCATATGACTGGATGGCAACCATTTCAACACAAATTTTTGAATGTTTTGTGTAAAAGTGTTTATAACGATTTTATTTATTTCTCTTGCAACGATGGTTTAGAAAAAAATCCATTCTTAAAAACGCAAGGACACCAAAACACCATCACCAAAAATTGTTTGAAAACTTTCTTACTTACTAATCAAGCACCGTTGTCTCTCAACCCGTTATCCCGGCCTTGATGACGGACGCCTCTACACCATCATCCCACCTCATCTTGGGCCTGCCTCGCCTCCTCTGTCCATGTGGAAGGCCTAAGAGGACTTTACGGGCTGGGTCGTCCGGGTCCATGCGTATAACATGGCCAGCCCACCGGAGCCGGGCGAGCTTAATCCGTTGCACAACTCGTACAGCTCGTCGTTGCATCGGCTGCTCCATTGTCCCTTCTCACGTATGGGGCCAACCATCCTTCTGAGCATCATCCTCACGAACCTGATGCGATGGATTCGTAAGATTTGGACAGAATCCATGCCAAGGACACCAACACACTGTTTGAAAACAGTGGTTTTAGATTGCTTTTATTTGTTTCTATGCTTTCTCTTTTTATCTCAACTATAATTCAGGAGTCATGTTACTGATAAAACAATTGTTCAGCTTCTTAACTCTTTATGATCAAGTTTGAACAAAGCTCCTTAGTGTTTTTGTTAACACCTCGCTTATTTTGTGTATTATTAAAAGTGAGATACAACTCATTGTTTATCATTCCGAAAAAACTAATTTGAAGAATTGTTTTTTTCATCATACAAGGCAGGCGTTATAACCTCACTGTCAATGAATTAAATTATAGATATTCTATAAATTTTTACATATTTATTCTATCATTGCATTATATTTCGACTGAATCATTACTGTTTCATAATGAAAATTATTTATTTTGTAATTAAAAAAAATCGTTTCATGAGATTGATTGCTTGACAACTAGCAGTAATATCAGCCAAAGCCAGAAAAGACAAAAATGCGTCAATCGATCCATCACATTGATCTGTGTGACGATAAAAAGCTTGAACCAAAAAGTTCTTGCAAAGAACTTTACATAATTTATTAGTGTGATAAACCGGAAACCACAATCATTTTGTACGTGTTGATGATTTATGAACGACCTATCCAATCGCAAACAAAGCGTAAACTGCTTCCTTCTTCTTTCGAAGAAAAAAAAAAAAACATATTAACCACCGATAATTGGACAATAACATGTTTGATCGCTTGCGCCTGTGACATCGGGCGCGGGCTGATAAGCCACGCGCAAGTCGCTGGAAGAAAATTAACACCCAGATCGAGCCGGTTGAAACTGGGCAGCTTCGCATCAATCTTCTCACTTTATCGGCAAAAGTTCGTCACCGTCATAAAACCGACAACTTTATGAGACATGTCCAACCGTTGCCACTGCTTCGCGTAAAGCGTTCATGCGGTCGCGATTGTCGCAGCCGTGCCGTGGAAGGAAACGAAAAAAAAGTTCTTTTTCAGTCCTTCGAGATCAAACGGCAGGCCAGCGGTCTTGAGCGGGGAGGGTTTGGTGATGGGAATGGGACAAAAGAATAAATTACAAGGATCATTAAGCAAAACCCTGGCTGGTGGACCAAACCTCGAAGTGGACTAAGACCGTTGGTGGGTTTTTGAAATGTCGTTCGGGAGTGTTTTTTTCTCTTTTACCACTCATTTGACTCTGTTTGCTCACTTGCTCGAGCAATTTCGGGGCAAAAGTTTTCCATAAGTCGCCGCGTGCGCGAGAAGAAACCGCCTGTAATGAAACGGAAAGACTTCATTAAGCTATTTATTGTACGATTTAATGTGCGGAGTACGGCACTTAAATGCGCGACCCCGCGAAAGGAATCGTTTCGCGCTTCTCGTACGGTTTTGTTCGGTATGTTCTGTTTCTTTCTGGAAGGTATTCATTACCCATGCTGCTCCCTCCCCCCCTTTCCCTGTTCTGCTAGCACACACCTGAAGCAAATGGTCGCTTTTCCGCCAGGCCGCACTTTTGGCAACGCTTTATGAGAAGCTTGAGCCATATTTTACATGGCACCGGCAGGAAAATTAACGCCCCCCGGTTGTGATACTGGTTGGGAAGCGACGGAGTGCTTAAGCGACGTTGTCGGATTCGGTACCGAGAGGCCGTTATGCGGCACAGCCTTACCCGCTCATTCTTCCAGCATTTATATTCGTTGTTAATTTTCTCATTTTACATGAATTAATTAGCGGTCGTTAAGTTTTTCATGCCGGCCGCCGGGCGCAAAGCGTAAAGAGTCGGCGGGGCTAGGGAAACTACCCGCTCCAGTGTGAGGAGGAAGAAGCTATTTTATAGGCTTTTGTGTTCTTTTTATTAGAGAAGAAGACAGCACAGATCTTTTAGACTTTTATTTCTATGCAAAAAGTACAAGTGGTTCGGCAATTTTTGAATAAAAATTATTCTACGATTGAAAAATCAATTTAATATTATATAATTTGTTCCAACACCTCAGCAGCAATGGCACATGCACAGTTATTGGCATGAGAAGTTGATGGTTAACATGAACAGCAGAAGGTTCAATTGACTATATATTTTTAGTTAATACAAAAGTCAAATTAAGAATAAACCTTGCAGAATGACTCTGGATAATAAATCATCCTAGGAATTATTATTTGATTTTTATATATTTCTTATTATTTTTATGTTGTTCGCCTTGCAAGCGCTACAAAAAAAACTCAAAACCATCCTTATGCTACTACTGGATAAATCTGAAAAAAACGCATCTGCCACCAGATAAAAAAAACAACGATGAGACGATATTCAAGGAGGATTCAATAATGATGATAAACATGAAAATGTTAAAAAAAATAAAAAATGACACATAAACAAGCAAACCTAACAAATATGTAGTAAGAAAGGCTAGCAGCAAAAGAAAAGAAAAGAAAAAAATTAGAAAAGAAAATTTGGACTTATAGCCTATTAAATGAATAAATCGTGAAGATATGAATATTGAATTTTGAATTTTGAAAATTTGATGGAAGATTTTTGTGCAAAAGTGAAATAAAGAATAAAAAAGAATGTAAACGAACAAAGAAACAACATTAAAATAATAAATAAAATATGCACAATAAATAAACACAATAAACAAATGTCAGAGACCGCATTGTAATGGAAGTGATTTATTGTTACACAAATACCTCAAAAAAAAGTTTAAAAAAAACTTACCACAAAACCAATCCAAAACAATTCATAAAATACACATGCAAACGTTTCGTTGAATGTCCCCATTTGACAGACAAAAAGTGATCACTTTTTATCGTTGCGGTTTAGTCGACATGAAATAATTACTTCCCATCTTCCCCTGGTGATGTCGAGCCTTGTTAAATGTCATAAAAAAAGCTTTCGCTCCCAGCAAAATGCACACATAACATATCAAACCGAAGCAGAGAACAGCTGTGTCATCGTTTGGACAGTTTTATTTGATGGCAGGGGAAGGGAATGCCAGTCGCTTTTTTGAATGAAAAGACATGGCCGCTGAAATAGAAGCAGAGAATGAAGACATTTCACGGAGGTAAATAAAAACGTGAATGTTTAAAGTTTGCAGTTTACTGCCACGCTGTCAGATGCTTTCGGTATTTTTGCTTTTGCTGCACCAAGCTTTCACGATCGTTTGTATTACTTTTTATTCTTGAGTTGTTAATCCTGCGCTTTTGTGGCTTGAAAGTGAAGGGTTCACTCGAGGAAGCTGATTCGACAATTTTCCCTATTTTTTGCAACAAAGCTAGGGAAGCGTTAACTCTCCAAAAGAAGGGGAAGGAAAAAGTAAGATCGTTTAAAATAAAATGAAGAAGGTACACTTCATGAAAAAAGCGGCATAGCGTTAGAGTAAAAAAGCCCAAGGCGCATAAATTGGTGGTCGAGTTTTTCTTACCGAGGAAGTGAAAGGCTCGTGTCCGGGGGCTTTCCGTGCTCTGGTTCAATTATTTTTAATTTCCGGCATTTTACGCAGCCACTCGTGAGGCAAAAAGGGTAGCAGAAGGTCGAGCCGAAAAGCGAAACGGAATTGGTAAAGCTTTTATGAGCCAATAAAAATGTTATCCTTTCCCAGTTGCCTCCAACTGCCGGCTAATCCGAAACCCGCACCCGGAGCAGATATTTGGTCGAATCGAAGTGATGTGTTTAAAGCTGTATACATCCTAATCTTCCAACCGAGTCTTAGGTCGCAGCAACGTGTGTGCTCGGAAAATGACGGTTGCGGATAAGCTCGGGATGGAGTTTCCCTGCTTACTGGTGAACCGGAAAACGGCTTCAAACTGCGCCCTGGAAGCGTGGACATGATTTCGACTGTAGCCCGTATCCGGAAGCTGGAGCCTATTAAAAAGGAAGCTCTTCTCAAGAAGGGATGGATTATGGGGCCACCGTATCAGTGCGGGCAGCCGCCGGTGGGTGATATTAAAATATTTTCAGGCTGAACCCTTTGTTGTTGTTGCCGCTGCTGTTGTGGTTGGAAGGGAAAACACAGCAACTTGTGAACAAACCACGGATACTTGTTGGGAAAGATTTTTTTCTCTCTGTTCGTTGTTAAACTAAAGAAGATTGGCTTTGGAAGGGGTGGGTTTTATTATTTTCCCTTTGGTTAGTACCAATTGATTGAGCATTAGCTTTAAGTACATTGTTGGGAAGGTTGAACAATGGGACGAGTTCATTCAATTTACATAGTTCAAGACTTTGGATAGATAACGAAAATATAGATGAGCATTAAATTTCATGAATTTATGGTGTTCTTGACGCATAAATTAAATGAATGAAAAAAGGACACAAATGAATATTTATATTTCAAACATAAATGAATCCCAAAACTATTTTTTTAACTATTTGTCCACGCTCATAAATCGTGTAGAACTTAACAGAAATTATTATTTTACGAGATGAGAGTAAAGAAAATAAATAGGAAAAAAACTGAAGAAAATAAACAAAGGAATATAAAATTTTCTATAAAACACATTTAAGCTTTATTATACGATTCAATGGCTCAAATTATTAGGCAATTTAAAATTAAATATTAAAACATAAAAAAAAAACTTACAAAAAGTGATTTGAAATGCTTTCAAAACGATTTCCTTTATCTTCAAAAATCTGATACAGTGTGCCATATATTTTCTAAATTCATACAAATTCCAAATTCAATATTTAAACATTTTAATTACAAAGCCATGCATAAAGAGGCCATGTTTTGAAATTGAACGTAATTTATGTAAATTTAAAATTTAATTATTTAAATTTATTTAAAAAATACAAAAAATATTGGTAACACAAACGCACTTTTAAATGATTATTGTTGATGTTTCACGAAACTTTGCATTAAGTACAATTAAATGGTATGATTCCGTTTTAAGCAAATTGTGTTAAATTTTGTTTTTGCAACTCGCATTAACATAGAATTATAGAAGGTAAAAATTAAAACGGTTCTTAAATTTATGAAACATAAAGTGTTTTATCTAAATACCTTAATGAGATAATTTAGTAAAAACTTTAATAAAATATAAGTTGTGTGATAAAATTATACGATAAATTGATTTCAAAATTGCCGCATTTCTTTCAAATTTAAGCAAAATTACATTCTTACCGAAAAGAAAACAAAGCTCCTGCCACATAGCGCTTTATTCAATTTCTTTTGGAGTTCATTACAAAATTGATTATTTTAACATTTTTGTTTAATAACACTTAAACGCTATTTATTACATGTATTACATTACATTATTACAACAGGAAAGTACGTCTACATCAATCGTGGCATCATTGTTAACAATGATATGGATGTCGTTCTTTGAAAAAAAAAACACGTATTATTTCTGCGCATTTCGATTCGCGGACTCCATTCAGCTCTGGTATCTGAAGTTCCTTAAAGGAGAGTATGTTGTTTGGTATGATTTGATTCAGTCGTTGCTGTAGAGCTCTTCACGCTGGATTTATTCGTTGGCACGAGGAAAACTTGTGCTCAATGGTTTCATCCAGGTCACAAGAGGAGCATTTTGGTGAGTTGACACGGTGATGACGGAAAAGTTCAACGGCGTTTGGAACTTTATTGTTTATTAGTAGGTACATCTGTGATTTTTGTTCGGAGCCTATCAAGTTCAAAGTAATAGGTAGGGAATATAGCAAATATTATCTTTGCATGGTAAATAAATTTAAAAACACAATAAAAAGGTAATTCTGTCATGAATTTGAGTTATATTATACAAACACTTACAAAACTGTTAAATTATATTGTGTTTATCAATCATGATAGCCTCGAAGAAACTATCTGATATTTGCAAACCATAAATGAAGTGAAAATTATGTCTTTGAAATGATTTACTTGCTTCTTTAGCAATC
>KB669848.1:370754-381237 GCA_000349105.1 Anopheles epiroticus
CACTTAAACGCTATTTATTACATGTATTACATTACATTATTACAACAGGAAAGTACGTCTACATCAATCGTGGCATCATTGTTACCAATGATATGGATGTCGTTCTTTGAAAAAAAAAACACGTATTATTTCTGAGCATTTCGATTCGCGGACTCCATTCAGCTCTGGTATCTGAAGTTCCTTAAAGGAGAGTATGTTGTTTGGTATGATTTGATTCAGTCGTTGCTGTTGAGCTCTCCACGCTTTATTTATTCGTTGGCACGAGGAAAACTTGTGCTCCATGGTTTCATCCAGGTCACAAGAGGAGCATTTTGGTGAGTTGACACGGTGATGACGGAAAAGTTCAACGGCGTTTGGAACTTTATTGTTTATTAGTAGGTACATCTGTGATTTTTGTTCGGAGCCTATCAAGTTCAAAGTAATAGGTAGGGAATATAGGAAATATTATCTTTGCATGGTAAATAAATTTAAAAACACAATAAAAAGGTAATTCTGTCATGAATTTGAGTTATAATATACAAACACTTACAAAACTGTTAAATTATATTGTGTTTATCAATCATAATAGCCTCGAAGAAACTATCTGATATTTGCAAACCATAAATGAAGTGAAAATTATGTCTTTGAAATGATTTACTTGCTTCTTTAGCAATCATCTCTTCCGAAATACGAATTACTCAAGAGTCAAGAATGATGCACGTGCAGTAAATAAAAACCAACCAATTTTTTTCCATCACACACATCACCGTTCAAGTGTTTATTAAATTTACCCTCTGACGAAAGCGTGACGACTGCAGACATTCGTCGACGTACGTGTTGGAGTAGACTTTTTGCTGGTTCCCATCCTCTTCCTCTCGTTGATAGTAACAGCAGTAACAGTAAAACTAACGACCCTTTGGGGCAATTGTCGACACACTTTTCGGATCCTCCACAAACCGCAACACCGAAACAAAACAAAAGCACATTTACGGACACAGTGCAAACCCTCCCCGGGAAAAAAACGAGCGAAGACTACTTCAGTTGATTTCGCAACTGTTAAGCAACGAACAAATACCGCGTGCCTAGGCTAGGGGTAGAGTTCCCTGCAAGTGAGGGAAGCATGCACGCAGCACCACTTCCTGAAATTAATGTTTGCTGTTCGGTTATTTATGTTTACTACAATCCCACCCAGCAACATTCGTACAGCCGCGTGGCAATTGCGGCTGAGGCCAGGGCGAGGCGGTGCATTTTCCATTGCGGCGAGCCAAAAGCAAGGATGCATCCAGGATGTGCCGCATCGTAGAAATGGTTGGCATTTTCGGGTGAACGGTTTACGTTCGGGAACGTTGGCCGCCGGTTGCCTTGAGGCCTCGTTCCGGTGCTCAGGCAGTTTGGAGGTTGGAATGCTATGCTCGCCCAGGCCAGAACGTTGTGTCGGAGAGGTATTTAGTCATGTTATTAAATGCTGGATGTCTTCCATCTGGTGCGGAACTGGCAGCTACCCAGGAGGTTGCTACTTGGAGGATTTATTTGGCTGGCATGTGTGTGTGCGGTGTGTTACTTAATACCGCAATCAAAGTCAGGCGTGCTGCATACCTTCAGGCGTATAACTTTTGGCTGTTTTTCTTTTTTAAATTAAATTACTGTTTTTTTAAAGGGGTTCGCTTGTTTGCAGAGATGAAAATGTTGTTTAGACGTCTTCTCTGTATTTTTTACAACTAAATGCTATAACATAACTAATATTCACCAAAATCATTCCAAACCAGAAGCTAACTCGTCATCATTCATAGAAGCAACACGACTTTATTGCATACTGCGCACATCATCGTTGGTACATTCGTTTGCATTTCACTTGCAGAAGCCAGGACACGCCTTCCAGATGCAGTTGGCTGCAGTATTCAGATAAAATTTATCCTCCGTTTTTGTCAACGAATTGCTCCCGAAAAACATTCCTTCTCAACGCTCCCTTTGGCGCTGAGTCACACAGTACTACACGGCTTGGTAACAGCTCGGTACGCTAAAACGGACAGCTGCCGTGCAGAGCAGAAGAATAAACCTTTCTCCGGCTTCTTGTGCCCACCCCCTGAAATGAAAGAAGTTTGTGGTTGTAGAAAGTATTTCCTGGACAGGAAAAATAGCTTGAGGTTTTTTTCTGCTTTCTTCACCCGGGAGGGATGTTACAGCTGTAACATTCCTTTTCCAAACCTAAGCACGCTCTCCCGGCTGGTGATCTTTGGCTGCTTCTTTAAGGGGTAGGAGGTAGAAGGTCTGCAAACAGTGCGGTGCGAACGGAATCGTCCAGTTTTCTTACTGCAAATGGTTAGCAAACGAGTGTTTGCGTTATTGCCTTGTTACGGATTTTAATAGGGAACCGGGCCCAATTTCTGCTGAAAGTGCTTGGACGGACCGGCAGAAAGGGACACCTACTGCCAATGATGCTGTCCGGGTTTGTCCTACCGTTTATTTTCTCTGGATGTCCCGTTTGTTGTTGTTTCTTGGTGTCCCAGCGTACCCAACCCCCTGGACGAAGAAAACACTTGAAGCACTTTGGTGTCTGTGTTTAGGTTCGGGTTTTTATGATTCTTGTAACTAGTTTTTCGTCCCAACCTAAACCATTCGCTTCGGCTGGAGTCGGCTGTGCAAGTGTCAGTGAAAGATTGTAAAAGTTTACCCACTCCGTGCACTGGCGTCTCTTCGTACTTTGAACGTGTAAATGGTGTGCTACACCTCCTTCTTGGTAACGGTACGGTGTGTGATGGTTACTGTTGTCTGCCCTGCGCACACCCAAACTTTGCTATGCAGATTGTGCATAATTTCTTAATTACAACATCAGCCTTCACCCGCCCACAAAGGCACCGTAGCAGTTACGATGCTGTGCTCCCGAGGGATGTAAACAAGCGATATAAATCTTTCCCGGTGCCAAGCCTCCAGGCATTGACCGCTCCCGGTTTGCTCATCGTTTATGATGATTAGTCCATATTACACCTTATTTAGTAGACGGAGTCTTGGAGAATTATGTCTTTCTTATGGTGATGAGACAATCTTTGGCAGCCCCTCCAGAAACAGTTAGCCTTACAATAATTGGCATAATTGTGCTCTATGTTGACGTCCTTTTTTAAAGTGTCCCTTATGGTGATGTAAAGTAAAACAAGAATTTTTCAAATGTGTAATCAGAGTTTTTACACATTTTAGATCTTTCTCGCAGCGTTTACAAACTCTTTTAGTTTAGAAGAAGCTTGATAACATAGAATTTGAATCAGGAAACCTGTATACATTTAAAAGTGACTTGTATAAGAGAGAACATGAAATCTAATCCAAGTTTCATGTTTATTTCACTTTCAATCAACCCTAGCTGACGTAACGAGTTTTTGTCAGGGTTCATTTTATTAAAACAACTTTTATTTTGAGTTCTATAAATAATGCCAAAAATTATATTGAAATTCTTCCATTTTTGGCATGAAGTTGTTCGTATTTTATAAGAATTAATATCCAGCATTCTTAACTGGCTTAAATCACATGTTTTTGTCCGTTGACTTATTAAGAATCTTATGATTGTTTCTATTTTTTAAAAATCCAGTCGAATTGACTAGAACCAAGTGAATGTTTTTCCAAACAATAGGCTCTCCAAACGTTTTGTGAAAGGTCCTTGGAGCGATTCTGTTAGAATTGAAATTGATTAGAAATTAGAATTGATCACATTGATCGGAAGGAAAGCTGTTGGACAGAAAAGTGTATCCGTTCTAGTCAGGTGATACCAATTGTAGACAAAAACATTTGTTAAGATAGAGATTCCAAGCGAGAGTCCAACCGAGTTTCCTAACACGCAACGTAATTCAAAATTAGCGACACATTTTCTCTGCCGTTCTAGTAAGATAATATGTTTTTATTGTTTGATAAAAATAGTGTTATCTCTGCCTCTCTGCCATCTCTGTTAATGATACTTTATTAATAATAATGATCAACGGATTGTCTTTACCTTTTCTCTTGGTGTTGTTTAATTTTTCTCAAGTGTTTTAGTTGCTGTTAAATAAAAAGTGGTACAATGGAAGATAAATTAATTTTATCATATGAAACTGTCAAAGAAACTGTTCTTTTAAAATGCTTTCTATTAAGTTATTTTTGCTGGGGTTTCCAAATGGACAATGGACAAACAATCCTCTTTTGGTAAAAGTACTGTTATGGTATCTTAATACTCATCATTTTTCGACTGCAGCTAGGTCTGCATACATTCATGCTGGTAAATTAAATCAAATAGATTTATTGAAAAACCTGAACCCACAAATACATTTTAATTGAATCATCTGAGCACGTTCCTAATGGAAAGATTTTATCTCAAACAATCAGTTCTTATTTAACTCTCTCACACACACACGCGCGGAGCAGTGAGCAGATCGTCAGAAAATAAGGATGTTTCTCACAATCTATGACCGGGCGTTTTTGGTGGGACAACAAATTACCCTTAACGGGTTTGCCTCTTTCTTCCTGCTATGTGTGCTTACCGTCCCTACATCGTCTTCGGTGTGGTTTTCCATCCATTGGTACCGTAGGGTAACCAGTAACCCGTGCTGATAAATTATCACACCTAAATGGGTCATTTAAATGCATCCCTTGAACCCTTGACCCACACCCCTTCGCTGGATTAGAGTGAAGATGGCCGTTTTCCGCTTTCCGCGTACCTCAATGCGTCTTGGCCCATTGCCATATAATAGTCGTCATTTTTCATCCTATTTCTAACTGACCATCGGTCTGACATGTCGGGAGCCTAAGACAGTCTACCCTGTCCCCTCTCATTCCATCGCTTTGAAACAGTTATCTTCCATATCAATTTAAATTATGCACTAACGTTCTCCGTTTACATGCTTCGGTCGGGGGAAAGGTCGGGGGCTTTTCCATAACACCTCGCCGCGTGGAAAGCAATTGGTGAAATTTGATTACCGTTTCGATGGTTCGGTAAATGGGAGTTTTTCTTTTCCCGTGCTCCATCAGCCCTCAAACCCTTTCGGGTTATTCCGGTCTCAAAATGGGAATGAATTCTTATGTTGCAAGTTCCTTTTCTGGTTTTCGCTGCAAACTTACCCGTTTGTATGCGAAAAAGGAAGCACATTGTATCGTAACCCACTTTATTGCCTTTCGGAGCACTGTTCCTGGTTGTACAGCCGTCGGCTGTGTGTATTGAGGTTCACTTTTATGATTCGACTTCTTCACGAAAGTACGCGGTATCGTAAAAACAGACACTCACCGTTCGCTAAAGGGTGCGTGAAGGGTTTTGCCGTAATCGTTTGCAACGACCGGTTTTCCACGGTGCATGAATAAATCGATTTTCACACTACTGCGGTGGCAGGGTTGCCAGTTGTGCCGCTTGTTTATGTACTCTTGCATGGTAGAGTTTTATAATTTTACCCTTTAAAGAAAACTGGCACGAACAACAAGATCCCGAACTCCCTTGGGAGCCCTGATGTATTAATTTCTTGATCACTTACATACATTTGTAGGTGGTGGTGCGTAAAGGAAATAAAACAAGGGCACCAATTTATTTCTAGAGCCAGATCTAGTGCATACGTTTTCCACCATTGTACGGCTTTTTTTTTTATACAAAGCAGAACCTCCCGATAAGAGGCACCCGTGCCCAGCTGGACCGATTTAAATTCATTTAGATGGTTAATGAAAGATAAAACTTAATGCTGTTGTTTTCAGTGTTTTAATCCTTGCCGTAAACCTAGGGCTACCCATCGCAAACATTCGCATGTGATATGGTCAGTTAAGATAACAGCCGCCCAGAACGGTCCTTCCCTGATCCTTCCCAAAACGGTTCGTAATAAATTTGAATAATTTAGAGGCAGCCCGATGTTTATCAAAAACTATCCAGCGAGGGATGTTTGTGAAACTTGAAGCAAAACCAGAAGAAAAAAAAAATCACACAGCTGCTGCCCGCTCTGTTCTGCTGAAGAACGGCCAGGGACGGCAGGCCCCAGCAGGATTCCATCAGCGCCGTGGATGATGAGCAGAATAATGACGCTGATGAACCGCCAGTGCCAGACGTGCCCGGGCCCGGTGGTTCAAGCATTCCATTGAGCCTTTACCCCGACGCTGGTTAACCCCGTTCGACCGATGGCTGCGGGTGGAAAAACTCCAATAAATAAAACAAGATTGCGAAAAGCGATAGGATCAATTAAAACGGGTGAACGGGGACGAACTGGATGGGCGTTAGAAACAAGCAAGGAATTTTAATTTCATTCCCTATCTGCGGGGATACGCATTGAAGGCTCGCTGACCGAAACCGAACCGAACGGCACGTTTCAAGCATAAGGCATTCGGTCCTTGCCGGCTTTTTGCTGTTTAGGGTGAGGAAGGTGGGTGTTATGCGATTTAGGAGTTTAGTGATAAATGTTAGGCCCATTATTTTATTAACCTTCGTGTAAGTTCAGATAACCTTGCCGCGTGGGATGGTATCGTTCGCTCCAATCCAGAGTCGTTTCTTAAGAGTTGTTACTCAACCTTGATGCCTACCGTCGTTATTGATGTCAATCTAGACATCAAAATTCATATTTAAGTCAGATATTATGTGAAATGCTATTTACAGAGCTCATATATTTTTACTTCTACACCTTTCTTCACCTTTTCATTGGACAGTGCTTTTTTTTAATTAACAAAATGACGCACACCTTCAACTCTATGCTGCATATTTTAATATCTTATTAATAAATTTTCGCAAATATGTTAGTTAAGGCGACACAAAATAATTCAAATAACACTTTTTAGGATTAGTTTTTTTTCACTCAATCATAATTATCGAAGGTTTGTAGTGTATTGTATTTTAGGAGCATGACATTTTTAATTTGTTTTTGTTTAACAGCCAACATATGCCATGGTTTATGTGTTATAATTCCTACATTTAAATATGCATTGTTGTTTTATTGTTTTTAGGCATTCAATCTATTAAAATTGTCATAATTTAATGTCTAAGAAGCAAAAGAGTACCACAGACACTCCAAAGCAACCTTTCTAGCACAAATAAACCTTCACAATTGGGAAGCTAAATACCTAAACCAAATAAATCGGCCTAATTAGTCCATATGGTATGCATCATGCCCACGCTCCGAAGAATTTCCCTTCTCAACACAAATATGATTCAATTTACACAATCCCGCTGCACAACGAGTGGATCTACCAGATGCACTGTACAAACGTTCTAGAAATGGAAGAATTCAATCACGGCAGTGCAAAAACCCCTGCCGGGCTAATATGCCTCTGCTGTATCCCTCCTCGCTTGCTAATATGGCACACGCGTCTCTTCCCCTTGCAAAGGCACTCTCGGAAAGCCTCGAAGACATATGACATTGATTTGTACATCAAATAAAAGCCGCGTGTTGAGATTTTAATTGGATCTCGGTCGTGCTAAGGTGTGGTTTTTGACGTTTTAGCTCGTTACACTGTCGAAGGGTTGCTACTGCCGTTCCCAACTGACGCAATGAAGGATTTTACTGCACTTGGGGAAAGGTTCCTTGCTCTCCAGGTTGCTCTTCAGCCGTTGGTCGTGTCCGTGATTGCTTTCTTGTGTTATTAAATATCATCATTGTTATTGGTGTTAGTGTACGAGAAAGCGTACTACCGATACGACACTGGTTAGTTTCGATTGCTAGGGAAAAGGGAGAAAACAATCACATTTGGTGGCACGGTACGGTTGTGCGCGTACATCCCATTGGCCATGGAGGGATGAAAGGAAAGCGGAACAATAAATTATCGACTCCCTCTTATGCATACGGTGTTTGTTTGATGGTTTCTGATGCCTTCGGGGGAAATAGGGAGAAATGAGATTTCTACAAGCCGTGGGTTGAGCCAGTGACAAGCGGGCATAGAGGGGAAGAACGAATAGAAGAACGATTGTAGCGTGTCAAGAAGCTCTGCCTGCAAATGAAATTTATTTAAATTTGTTGCTCAAGGCTATGCCGGTTTGACGGTTTACAAAGAGAGGGATGTAAGACAAGTGGAATGTCAATTTGGAACTGTAGGGGACAAGGATTTTTTAAATTTTCATAAAAAGAACAGATAGAAATTATATTTTCTATTATTTTTTTGTATTTCATCCTCGAAACAGATCTATTTAACAGCATGAAAGAACCAAATGAAATGAAACGCACAAAAAGGCATAATTTGTACATCGTCTTGCATACATTCGGGGGTGAAATAAAATAGGATCGCTTTTCTGTTGATGTTGCATTTTGTTTTCTTTCCCTCTATGTCGTTAGAAAATGGAGACACTTAAAACCTCAAGTGTCCTATAAGCCCGTTGTGTAATAATTCGGGATTGCACTGCACCCTCGCGTTGAAGCGATTTTACCTTCCGGCGCTTATTTATTGCTTCCCATCAACAATAGACCGCAAAACATCACGGTCGGTGGCCCCGTTATGCTGATGGGACCGCCTTTTTTACGTTCAATGCCTGCGCTCGTGTGTTTCTTAATTCTATTACTTACTTTATTTTTTTCTCTTTCGATTGTACTGCCGTATATAAAACGGGAAAATCCTGCGCTACGCTCATAACTACACTAAGACACACACTTTTGTAGGGGACGGGACGACGCAATGAGCGGATGGGCGGGAGAGGCTATACAGCGCCAGGAAATGCAATCAGCACGGGTACGTGCACCGCACAATCAACTGAATCCAATCAGTAGCAATAAAAGTCAAATCAAGCGTTACCTCAAACGCTTCGTTTCGGGGCTAAGGCGTAGAAATAGAGTTCTAAGGACGGTTACGCATGCAAGATGTTCGAATAAACTGCGCCAAGGATTTTTCGACTATTGGAGAGTCTCAAGTAGGTTGGAGGTGCTGTGTATTGTGTGGTTTGTCTGCTACATGAAAATGGTTGGTAGCGTTATTCTATGGACTGGTTTTATTGTGCTGCGTTTCGAGGTAAACAAATGTGTCTCTAATAGGGGGTAGGTGTGTCCTGTTGGGATGAAACTCATGAATATAACTTAAATGTAACTAAAAAAATACGATGTTTTACGAAATCCTAGCATGGATAGAATTTTTTACCATGTAATTAACAATTATAAATTAAAAGTAGAAGAAACGTGCTTATGCTGAACAGGTCAGCGATTGATTATTTTGAATGCTTTTAATATTCAAAATTTTTCATGATTAAATCGTACAATAATAATGATCCAGTAAACTGAACACAATTTATTTGCTTTCAATGGCTCAGTTGTTTAGCAATTTAACCAGTGGTTTAGTACGCATACGCATTTCTGATATTGGCTTGTATTTCGAGGTTTTTTAAGAGGCTTTTTAAATAGTACTGCAAGTGAAACATGGGATTTAAGCAACAATAATTGGCACATTGCTATTGTTAATCTTTTATCTCGCATGGCTTTGATAATCTTAAATTCTCCAGTGAAAGGACAAAAAACTCAAACCACAATGATTATTTTATAGCATACCTTCAGGCGTATACAAAAGTATTAAAACATGAAGAAGATATTTCAAGTCAATTTTAATTTATTAAAAAAATCAATTAACTACAAAAAACCTCAAAAAAAATCTATTGAAGAAAAAGCTTGGATTCATATTTTTAACATGCTTTGGCTCTAATGTTGTTTTGCATCATTTTTAAAACATTTTATTTTCATCTCCATCACCAATCTGTAGTGCGATCCAAACTATACTTATCTTTTATTTCACTGTCCGGTTCGACAGACATTCTTTGTAACGGAAAACCAAAATGAAAAATTCAGCTTTACAAATAAAACACCCCCTCTGCACCTTGCAATACCTCCTTATACCCCTGCATCCCTAAAGCAGACCGTTAGACAATCTCGGGGGAAATAAATGCACAGGACGATCAGTATTCCAGTCTGCAGGATGGCATAAATTATTCAGCCTAATGAGCAGAAATGCTCGGCCTCCGCCGGATTCCTGAGGCAGCAGCCGGCAGACGTGCTTTCTCCTGTCGGTTGGAAATAAAAAATGGCGACCTGTCGGTGGAACTTGAATGGTCGTAACCTTGAGCCGTGACTGCTCCGTGCTGTAATGAATGGAGCATGGAAGCTACAAAAAGCGAGAGCGCTGTAAAGCGAAAGAAAGAGTTTTTGGTGCCGGATTTTAAAGTTGTTTTTAAGAGAAAATCTTGTACAGAAAATTGTGAATGGGTTATTACTTCATTTATTGAAATGTTTTGACTGTTCTGAAGAATTTTGATATAAATGGGAAACCCACGCCATGGGCTCATTCAGTCTCCAATTTTTCCTTACACGATCTGAATGCCAATAATGTGAATTCTAAGCTCTAACACAATGCAAACAGACTTTCACCTAAGGACAGGGGTGAAGCGAAGAATAAAAAGACCACATGGGAAAAGAAAACAAACAAAACTTGCTGTTGCTCCTTTTGCATTTTCTCTCGCTTCTAAACCAGCTTAACATTTCTTTTTCCATCTCTTTATTTATCTATTCATCCCTGCCGTATTCAGATTGACCAGGAAGCGTCAAGAGATGAAACGAAA
>KB669848.1:397264-455681 GCA_000349105.1 Anopheles epiroticus
AACACTGAATAACTGTTGAAATGATCACAAATAAAATATGTTTAACAGTTTCGAAACCTTCAATTGATAATGTTTATAACTTCAATTACAGTTCCTTTGAAACAGCAAGGAAAACACAAAATCGTATAATTCTTTCCATTAAACTCAGAAAGTTTATTTGATTTATTCATTTTTTACTTAAAAAAGTTGCTCTTTTAAAAAATTAGTAAAATTAAAAATAGATTTTTTACTGTAATAAATTTCGTGTAATGTATCGATAATTAGCTGAGTTTTTCTGGTCAAAAAGACAGTGAAAATCGCAAACAGAATAACAGACAGCGAAAGACAGAACAATCACTGTAAAACAGTCAACAAAAAGGCTGTACCACTAAAATTTAAGAAATATCACTCACTCGCTTCTCGCTAGTGTGCGAAAGGTTAAATTATTAAGCAAAATAATAAATTATATTGCAGGAAAAACATTCTAGTAAATGTACAGCATAATTTGTTTATTTATCCAACCAAATTCATCTTATATCCTAATCCATTGTACATTGTTGTTTATTCATCCAAAAAACAATTATGCAACTTATGAAACGAAACCATAAAGTAAAACATGCAGAAAAATCAAACCTTCTGCAAACACTACAGAACATGAAGCACCATGGGAATACCATCAACGAAATTTTCCTTCATGTTCCATATTATAAGACGTTTGTCGTAAAAAAAAGTAAGATTCCACCAAATGTTTAACAAGCCCTAAGCGAGCCTGATTTGCTTCACCATGCAAACATTAAATGATCCATACGCAAACGGCACGCGAAACCCGCAAAAAAGGCCGCCACTAACAAAAAAGGGCGTACGGTTTGCTCGAGTTCTCCGAGACAAGAAGAACCGGGGAGTTTTTTCCCCAAAGCAGAACGTGTGTGTCATAAATTTGTCCTACATCATAAATCTCCAAAGTACAAACAGATACACACACACACACAATTTGCAGCGAAAAGTAAACATAAATTTATCATCATCGCACATTCGTTGTGCTCATCATCGTCACTCGGTGTTGCCTTCCGGTGGGTTGTCGCTTGGAGAATGTGAAACGCTTCTTTTACACGGAGCGTGGTAAAGGAAATGCTGTTACATTCACATCATCAGCTGGATATCCTGATTAGCACACATACACACATGCATACGTTCTTTCTAGAGCACTGCTTTCGAAGCAGGATTTGCATCATGACAAGGGCAGCTTATTCGCTTAGGAACAGTCTTTACCTCCCGAAGCCTCGTGCTCTGTCTCACAACCTCCTTCATCCTGATGCTGCTGTGGGTGTTGCATGCACCGTCTGACTGTCAGTCAGTGCCTCCGAGCCAGACTAATGCAAGTGCTGGTGCATGGTGCATGCACTTCACACGTCGCGCAAAGGTCTTCGAGCTCATTTTCTTCGGAGCGGTTGATTTGCCACCGTCACCCAGATGGGATGTTCGTGGGCAAATCCTTTGCACTGTCAAACAGAATCGTTTAAGCTCCGGGATGCTCCAATGGAAACACAAATCTCTGCACCATTCAACTGGATTCTTATCTTCTCGTTGCATTTTTTTGTGTATGTGTGCTTCAGACAAGAATTCCGGACACTTGTGGTGAGTTGATCCACGGACTTGGGGTTTTTTGCATATCCTAGGCTCTGGAGCCCCAACATTCATATGATTATAGTTGAAAGTTATGGAATGACTGGAAGCAGCAGACTTTCGGCGCTCGTCCTGGTGCTTACGAGCATTAGCGAATGTGGAAAACTGCATCGCCTGCCTTGCCGGTTTTTGTTACAGCGTAAGCTTGTTAGAACGTTGCCACAAAAGCTGACATTTCGGTAATGTCAGCAACGTCAAGAGGAAATGTCTGAAGTGAAAACAGAGCAAAAAAAAACACACTCACTCCCTTCACCAGGGCAGCACATGGTGAATCGCGGTTCGGGAGGAAATGTAATGTACTTACCGTAGTTTGGGAAAACAGGATTTGTCCCCGTTTTGTCTGCAATGCGCGAGCGTGTAACTAACGCAAGCCGGTGTGTAGAGGAAAAAGAAAACCGCCAGTAAGTTCTTGTTATAATTTGCAGCAACAGAATGAAGTGGATGCTCATCCCGGTTTGATGGAGAAGCGTTTGTGAAAGCTGACAGGAGCTTAGCGTGTTTCGGTACAGGTACGGTGTGGGTGGTGCGATTTGAATATAAATTTTAATCATCACCGTGCCGTGCGAATTGTTTTTGTGACTGCACTTCACTGTGGAGATGTTAACAAGTGCGGTGGGTGGCAGTGTGGTGGAAGGAATTCGTGCATTATCGTGGCTACGGAATTTTCATTTTCGGATGATGAAATTTAATTTGATATTTTATGGGAAATTCTATTGCCAGTGGTTGGATTACAAGTTGGTATGACAATTGTCGTTAAACAGAACAAATCTATTGTAAAATTTTACCATTCAAAATCACAAATTATTTCTTAAATTGTAGTTATAATGTCAAATATATTAAACCTGTTAAATAAACAGTTTATTAAATCGCTTTTAGTAATTCTGCCTTTGAAACCAATTAATTTAATAAAATCAAAATTAAAGATTTTCTCTCTTTTAATGAGGAAAAATGTTTACGCCTGACATTATGCAATTACTTTTTTGATATGCATTTTGCATACTTTAAGGCTGTGGCTGCGAATGAAATGATAAGAACGATTTTTCTCTATACTTTGTTTGTAATGTATGTGACTTTGAAATTGTAATTTCAGTACCTTCTCTTTAGAATTTAGTGTTTCAAAATCTTTTTTTAAGCTTAAATTCTTAATATTTTAACTCAATGCAGCTATTCGTAAAAATCAAATTTGCCCCAACCAACAAATCCTCACTATACGGCGGAGTGAAACTCCTCTCTCTGATATTTGATTGACGGCTTCTGAAGAAGCTGGTAGCCTCAGACGACACCGCTTCCGCTTGCAAATCCTAATGATAATGATAATGATGATGATGATGATGATGGCAACCGCTCCAGCTAGCATCAAGGATGATGGGACGGGAGCGCGAACCAGGATACAATAATCTAGCATATTCTTTTCACTTTTCCATCTCACCCTACCAGCGTTGAAAAGAATGCCTGCAAACCCCCCTCGACCGAGCCTGTAAAAATGGGTTGCCTGTTCACTCATCGTAATCCATTAACGATTATTGCGTGCGTCGCGCGTGTTTGACTTCCGCGGCTCGACGTAAAACGCACGCCTGTCCAACCTTCGCGACCGCCAGGATCATTATCCGTGGCGTTGTCAGCATCCTTGGCACATGCTTGCATACATTAACAGAGCGGATGGGAAGGAGGAATCAGTGAATTAATGATTAAAACAAGGCATCTCGAGGGTGGCGGTACGCAACGCCGTTCTAGGCTCGCCTTTGTTTCGTCCCTCCGCTACTGGGAATGGAAGGCGAAAGATGCCGGCGAGAGCACGGGAAATTGACTTCTTTCCGCACGGAGCATATTCTTCCAGCGGCAAGTTTTTCGGAAGCCGCACGAAGCGTGGGGATCTACTGATTTAAGGTCTCGAGGAATTGGCAAGAAAGCATGACGTGTCTCGGGAGCACGACCGACGCGGTTCGGCAGGCGTTGGAACGCTGGAAATGGATCTTTTACAACGTCCTAAAAGTCTATTCTGTACCCCATTTCCGAAAGAGGGGCGAGAGTGTAATCAGTAGTAGCGTTAGTAGCGTGCCGGGAGTCTCCGAAAGGAATTGTTTTAATTTATTTCTCTACAGGCACCACACTTTAGGGTGGGAGAAAATCAGTACCAGGAGAAAAAACTGAAACCTGAAAAAAAGGAAAGAAAAAACAAGTGTGAGTAAATTTTACCTCAGGAAGAGCCCTGTAAAAGTGTACCGCTGTACTGCTTCCTTTCCCTGCGAGTCGATGATAACGGCGCAAAAGGCTGTAAGTCTCCACCGGCTCCGGGTGTTGCTCGGTGGGCCTGTGGGATTGTTCTTGTGGGATTAATTTATGAATAATTTGAGTAATGCTGGTAGGACGGGTGGCGTGCTTGCTCTCTATCTTTCTTGTGCTGTTTTTTTTTGTTGTTGGTTTAAAGCTGACTGGAGGATCGGTGCAGCCGACAGGAGTGAACCCTTGGCACCCCTAGAGCATGATGGGTATCGTGTTTTATGGTTAATTTATGGAAATTTGCTCAAAAGCCAAGAAATTATTGGGAGGGTTTTTGAATGTGAGTGTTTGGCGATTTTTTTTTGTGAAGTGAAAGTCCTGTACAGTCGGTTTTGGATGAAAATTCAATATTGAAGGGTAAAAAGTGCTTTTTTAAATTTTTAATTTTTTTTTATGTATGATTCTTTCTTGGAAAGTCCATAGGATTCTTTTTATAACTTACTATGGCTTGAAAATCTGTGGGGAGAGTATTTAAAATAATAATAATGATAATTATTATATTCCTGTATCATCCTACATCTAATGTAATTCTTTATCTTTTTGTTTTCATTGCCTGTAAATCTGCTGTTTTATTTTTCACGACATTACGAAGTTTTAAAAACATCTATAGAAATTTTGTATTAAACATAACTCTAACCATCAAACATCTTTGTTTTCTTTGGTTTCTTTATCGATGTTTTATTTTGTATAAAAAAAATTATAGGTTTTTGGAAATAGCTTGAGCATAAAAGACTTTGATAATATTATTTTTTCTAACTAAACAGTCCGATTCCTAATATGAAATAAATCAGCTTGAACAATCATTTGTTTAAGGAGGAGAACATTTAATTCCACAAGTACGTGATGTAAAGTACATTTGAAACCGATAGAACAAATAAAAAGGAACAAATTTCAATAATTTTAAGCGCCTAAAAGTATGCTTATCTTCAAATCCAATTCGTCCTTATTATTAACACTGTCAAGATTTTAACAGCAAAGTTATAAACAAGCAATCGCTTAAAAATCTTCAATTTGTATTGATTTCCACCCATTAACAACGCATCATGCTTAACGCATCCTGAACAATCATTCAAACACCTTGAACCCTGCATTAGCACCGTCTAAGAACCCATCAAATCACGCTGACAGATAAACGGCACGGGGATTATGTGGAAAATCTGGCCCATCTCATACCCCATTTTGCCGTTCTGTGGCTGGGTCGGATTTTGATCGATCTGATTGTCTGTACGCCTCGTATCAACGTGAAGCCGGTAAGTGGCGAGATCGATCGTAAATCGATTACATTAATTTCAATCTGTAAAATTTTCATCGCTCCAACGAACAAATCGGCCCGTAATAGCTCGTCAATCAAGCTGTTTACCTCTGTGCCTTAGTGGGCTTTAAACAGAAAACAATAAAAAATACAGCACTTGCGCATCTTTTTTTCCAGCTCAGTTCAGAACAGATTCGAACGAGAAACAACAAAATTTGAACTGTAACGTACATGATTAAATTAATTTGACAGCACAGGGTACAACGGGAGGGTGAAAGAATTTCCTTGGGAATTAGGCTGACTTGCCTACTGGTTTGCTTTCTTGCAGCACTGCACGGTATGTGTGACAGGTTGATTGACGTATATGGTGAAAAATTTGGTTACGCTACAAACTTTTGCGCCACGGTTACCGGTACCTATTTCGCTTAAACGAATGTACGTCGATGGGAAGTTTTTTGTTGGTAGGAGCATCACTAGCAAGTTGCGTTTACTGTTCACTTCACCACACTTGTCGGCGTCTCGCGAGGATAGAAAACTGGCTCTTATTCTAATTAGATAGAAATCGAAAAGGTACCTACCCGAAGGGAATTGCTGGTACCAAAACAGCCAATTGAATTTCATTTCCATTCATTCGCAGTCTCCTCACGGCTGGATGGAAATTAGACAGTCTTCAGGCTGAAGAATGCACACCGTCTTCGCACTTCACGTTGCCTGTCCTTCATCAATTAATGCTTTATTGTGATGGGCAATAAGGCGTACACTGGTGCAAACTTCAGTTCGTTATCAAAATAGGCTTAAATAAAAATTAAAATTCTCCGGTTTCTTTCCTTAACCTCAACAGACAGCACGCGATGAGGGCGATGAATAGCGCCACGGGGGTTTCCAGCGGCCAAACTTACGCATCCCGCTCAATGGGGGAAATGAGGCAAAAATTCAAGAGGCAAACTTCCACCCTGCCCGGGAAGATGTCGGGCAGCAATTTTTGGGCAGACGCGCATCAAAAACTCTGAATGCAGTCAGTCGAGCGAACCCGAATTTTCCCGTAGCCCCTGCTTTTAGGACGATGAAGAGCACAGGTTGCAAAGGAAGAATTGGTGAAACAGAAGCAATACTTTGCAGCATTTTAGGCGCTGTGGTTTAAAATCGACGCTCTGTAAACGAGGGTGGTTAGCTTATTTTAGAAAATCAGACATTCGTCGCTCCCACCCCAGCGCAGGTTGACTCTTTGTCTCTTCCACTCTGTCGGTGTGTTTTTGTGTGTGTTTGTGTATTATTTTAAAAGCCACTCGTTTCCCCTTTTACCGAATCGCTCAGCAGGCCGCAGGACGCTGAATCGTTTCTGGTTCCTGGCACCCATCACTGCCATTGTACGATTGTGATTTTTTACGCAAATATTAGTCTTTTAAATTATGAAACACAATCATAAATTAGCGACAAATGGAGGGTGCGCTTGTGCTCTCCACGGCGGGGAAACCGAATTCAATGCAAACCGACGATATGACAGCAGTAAAGACTTTTCCGGTGAGTAGAAACGATTTTTGGAACCATTGTTGTGTCTGTTTAGAAAATGTGTTTCCTTCGTCAAACCGCCTGTGAATGAGTTTTTGTGTATGTGTGTATGTGTTTCCCATTGTGTAGTGTTTTATTGTTCCATTATGCAGTGGGCAGTGTGATTTTTTTCATGACTTCTTTTCCCGTCACTGGAAGAAGAGGATTTTATCTGCTCGTTTCCGGTGCTGCACGGTTGCCGCACGCGCTGTGTCGTTTTGAATGTGAACGGCAAATGGATTTGGGATGTAAGATTTTTGGTAAACAGTTTCCTGTCTGAGGGTATTTTTGATTGTAGTAAATATTTCGTCCTCTTTATTGTTCAGTTCTTTTTATGATCGAGGAAAGTCATGTTCGTTTACATAGCGGAAGGATTTGTTACAGTGGATCTTGATTGCATTTTATTTAAATATTGATGTTTTTTTTTATTTTCAAAATTTTTTTACGTCATATGTTTATGTCATCTTTTCTTACTATAGCTTTGAGTATTGGCTCTAACACCCATCTTGTCTCCTTAAAATAATCATTTTTCAAGTTTTAAATAGGTTATTATGTTATAATGTTTTTTTTAAGTTTTAAGGTTATAATGTTATTTTTAAGTTAAATATTAACACAATAAAATATTTGTAATTTATATGTATTTTCAAAGGTAACAAACAACAATAAGAAAATCTGTAAGAAAATTCCTTTAAACCCTGAAACTACAACTTTTGTTAATAGAAAACATGAAAATGTTTTTGATAAAATAAAAGGATATAAAAGGTGTTTTTCGTTGGTGTTAAGTAAGAATAATGTTTTCCCATAAGAAGCACATGAAAAGCAAAAGAAAAAAAAAGGTAAATAAATTTAATAAACTGCACAACTGTTGGTTCGCACTTCCAAAATCAAACCACTTCTATACGCCATTCCTCCGTTTCGATACACTCGTTTGTCGTTATTTAATTCACATCTTTTCACATCAATCTTGCACATGCACATCAACGTTTATTCCAACGGTGTAACAGCATTTACACTATCAACATTTAGTTCTCATTTTGGTATCAGCTTGCACGGCACGGCAAGTAACAATCTCGTGTACAGCACAAGTGAAGCAGTTTGTCGAACAAAAAATCCTATCGAAACAAGATACATTGCAAAATAAAACATTTAAACCACGCCGGAACGTTGTTTGCAATGATTGTGCACACTGGAGCGGCTTGCTACCGTGCCTGCAGAAGAACCCATTCAACCGAACAGGACGAACATTGTTGAACGGCCGAATGTGGCTGAGAAGTCCATTTTCCCAAACGTGCCGCAGCTGGAACATCCGTGAAAATGGTTGCTAACATGCACCAGTGGAAATGTTGAAGAACAAGCGAGATACAGAGAGAGTGAAAAAAACACACACATACAACAGTGAAACATCATCGATCGGATTCACGGTTGGCACGGGAATACACGTTTGTACGCCTTTCGCTGGCAACGTTTATTGGGTGTCGATTTATTTACATGCCGACACAATGCAAACGGACAAGTGCAGCTTTGCACCAGTAAAGTGAAGCCGTTTACTTGCAACTGCCAGTGGAAGCACGATTTTATCGATTGCTATGTGGAGGCCGAATCTTGCATGTACTGGAATGTGTAGCAAAGCACAAAAGAAAACATTGAAACAATGAAGCGGCCGTTACTAATCCTTTGTGTGGTAAGCGCGCGTCGCAAGAGGAGTTCAACAACAATGCACAATTGTTGAGTTGTGAGTGATGAAACAATGATGAAGCTAGAACAACAACAGTTGAAATAAGAACCATGTTACAGGAAAGCATTGACGTTTAATCGTTCTCTTTTGCAATGTTGATTCTTGTCATTATGAATTAAAATTTTAAATAATGGAAATATATTGTGATGAAATAAATACCATTTTTTCCCAAATTTATTTTTTATTTTTGTACTTCTCTGTTGAATGTTTAATTGGTATTTTACCTTTAACCTTTACCTTTTTTTCGTTTTATACTTTCCAAACGCCATAAAGAAGAACGAAAATATAAATAAAGAAATTGATCGGAATAAAACATAAGCTTATCTAAGGAAAGCAATTTTCGGAAATATTTAATAAAAATCTCATTATTTCTGGTCCATAAGTTTAAACTTAAAAGCTAAACATTTTTTCTAGAACTGCTTTTGTCTGCGCTCGGGTGACTTTTACGTTTAATTTTTCAAAACAATTTATTCCGAGCAAAATTTCACATCATTTATTCCAAAATTCAACCCCTCAAACGCCTCTGGTTATGCAAATTGCATTACAATATTGCTCGTTAATGGCTACGGCTCTTTAAAATGTCCGTTCACTTTCTTGCAGAACCTGATTAACATCGCTACTTCTACGAATTTCAAAACTTCACTGTCCATTTCCAATCCTCACACTACGGCCATCGTTTCCACCAACATCTTTCATCGCACTCCCTAGGATATTTCCTAATGGATCGTATCAAATCGAAAAACCCCGTGCTATGCTAGTAACCTATCCAAAAACCCCTTTTTTAGTCAAGTTCATTTCAAGCCACCCCTTTTGTGAGCCTCATTTAATTATTCCGATGCAAATCAAAGCAAAATGAGCCAAACCAATTTAAATCATGTAATAATTTATCATCAGCGCACCAAACCGGGGCAGAGGGACTGTTTGGGCCGCCGTTTTAGAAAGACCCTGGTGCGTTGCATTTCCTTCCTCACAAATACACCCATACGGATGATGGTAATGATGATAATACCCACACTACCTGCGGTTTGCTTTGGTAAGAGAAAAACAAGAATTGTTTCACCTCGCAGTTACTGTGGTAGTGATGCGAACTGGGGTTTTGCTAGTCCACAAAATGAGGCCCCTCAACAATGGTTGTGGCGCTCGCCCATAAATGATTATGCGTTGCTATTATTGTACCACAGGATCTTTCATCCCCGCTATCGCTACTCCACCTCCCAACAGTATGCAAAGTAGGTGCAAAAACAATGGCACCATAAAAAAAAAACAAAAAGTGCACATTCGCGCCAGGCCACGGCGTAAACACACAGGAACACACCATACATCAACTTTTATTACAGCATTTCGACCGTAAATGACACGTTTTATTGATATAAATTGCAATCGCTGGATGCTTTGCCCCAGGGGAGTGCGGGTGTGAGTGGATCTCTCGCACGGCTTTTGTGGCCGGTGATGGTGCTGTCCACGTTTGCAACAAACTCGCTGGCAGCTTCACCGATTATGTCCTGCCCGGCTCCTCACTGCCACCGTTAGCGGAATGGATGGAATTGAAACATGATTTATGGGTAACTTTGTTGTGTCGTTTTTCGGGATTTTTTATATATACCATTGCACAGTTACACACACGCCCAAAAACTGGACAAAAAGCGTTCCATCACGCCATTGTTTACGGAAACCGGTAGCTAAAACAATTAGCAATTGGAAAATGGACGTTTAAATATTCAAATGTCACGTTCAGGTCGACGTGAGTGTCACTTTCCAACCGTTTTAGGCTCGTTGATCAATCAACCACTCACGCTGCACCGAACACCGAGCCTGCCCTCCAAAATCCCATTAAATATTCAATCGCCAACATCAGGTGAGGTGTAATTTTAATGACAACAGTTTGTACTTATCCATTTTACCCTCGCTGTAAGTGGGTGCGTGTGCTTAGCTAGCGGAAAACTGTACTTGCCCCTTTGCACCGGTACGGTACATGGTTTAATGTCGAATAAACAACACCGATCAGCTGCTTCTCCATATCGGACACGTTCGTCACTTACTGTAGTCTCACTCCACGTCGCCACGTCACCCTTCGATTGGTAATGGAAACGTCAATTAATGTCATGTTGCGGTGGGCTTCAATCGAGCCTTGATGGTGGACAGTTTTGCTCGTTGATTTTTTTTCTTTCTATCGTTTCTCATTCCGGTGCGCTCACCGTTTGTCGTTACTCAATCTCGGCTGTCAAAACGAGATTTGCTGTGCATGGGAATGGTTGGGCAAGGAAGAAGCCCGGGATGAATGGGCATGATGTCAGGAAATGCACATGAAACAACATAAATCAATAGCTTTTCTGATTCGATGGCATGAGTGAAAGTTAGAACTATGGTTTAAAAGATATTTTTGAGCTTAAAAAATGTTTGAAAAAAAAATGAACAAATATTTTGACAACTTGACAAAAAAGGAAGAATAATGTACCATTATTTGAAAGAAAGAAAAAAATGAAAAATAATGTACCATTATGAGGAAAAAGCCCTAGATAATTATTTGCTGTACGTGGCGGGTTGTAAATTACGACTAAGATACAAAATTCAGGCAGAAATAAGAGCTTAAAACATTTATCAAAAAGCCTTACAATCCTTCCTGATTAAAAAAACCATAGGTAAAAAGTATTCTAGTGTTTGCGGTAAAAAATAGCCCATGCTCGATACGCCTGAAAGTATGCAAAGTGTGTTCCAAAGTTTGCAGCTTAATTTCGTATATTAATCTTTTATTCGATTGAAGGTTCATTCAAATAAAACGTTGATGGTTGTGTAGCACTTGTAAAATATAATCTTGTCGAAGAAAAACCAGATTAAAAAAGATAAAAACATAAAAAATGTCATTAAATAAATGACCACTAAAAATGCTGGTAAAACCATTGTGAAAAAGGAACCGAAACCAAACCAAAAGATTTGAAACATTCCATCGATATCCGTATTCTTTCCAGCAAAAGGGTTGAAAAAATTTTTTTTTTCCCTATACCTAGGAAGAGCATTTCGCAAAACAAAAAAGAAAACCCACCCAAAGAAACGCAAATTCATTCAACCGTCCCGTTGTCGTCAAAATGTCATCATACTCTCGCCATCCCAGAAGCGGCGGTAATGTAACATCTTGTTCCGATCGTTGCACGAAACGAAAACGGAACAAACTTGTCACAAACGCTTTTGCCCGGCTGCCCGCTCATTCTTCGGCGGGATCGATGATCGGAAGGAAAACTTTGACATCCACCACATAAACCATGCATCGACAGGATGCCGGCACCTTCGGTTGTGGCAAAAGCGAGCCCAACATTTTACATGTTCATCGGTTCTCTTTTCTCACGGGTGAAAGGCTAGCATCGTTTCGCACATTAGCACTCTCGGCACGTGAAGCGTTCGCTGCCTTTGTGTCAGCTGCTTCTTTTGCAAGTGACGGTAAAGCAGGAGCCGCCTTGGTCGCTGATCCTGCCTTCATCAACTCTTCAAGAAGCTATGGCTTGTGTGTTCGTTTTCTTCTTTATGGTTCGCTTTCTTTTCCCAGCGAAAGCGCTGCCAGTGGCTTTAGATGTATGGATGCTTTTGCGGTTTGAACATTTTTCTTCCAGCCGTACGTTGCATTGTGAGAAAGTTTTGATAAAAAAAGTTTTCGTTCCGTTTCACCATTTCAGCGGCAGAAGGTATGGCGGGCGAGTGGCGTGCCGGTGCCTTATGTTTGGCTTAACGGTGTGCCCGATAATGGCACATGTATGACCGTGCGGTGCTGTATTTAGGTTGCGGCATGTTTGTTTTTTTTGTGCGGGGTTTTAAGCTTCGTTTTCTTTACCTTTTTGTGTTTCATCGCCCCAAGCAACTTTTCTCGCTAAGTGGCATGTTTAGTGTTCATTGGTTTTTCTTTGAGAGACACTTAACCGGTTTGAATGCCAGTGGGTGATGAGGAGCCCTTTTATAGTGCACATTTGTGACTGTAAAATGTTGAATTTATTCAATTCAGATAAAGTTTCAAAATGTTTTTATATTATTTATATGTTTCGAGTTCAAATACGCCTCAAAGTATGCAATAAGAATCTTTTAATTACGTTTTCTTTAATCATTATAAATAAGCCTAAAAGTATGCAATCAGTAAAACAGTTGTTTCTGATTAATATTTTATCTTAGATTTTATTTATTTATTTTTTTCAGTAGTGACGGCCAGGCCGTATTGTGTAACTTAACTTAGATTTTATATAAATTACAGAAATTAAAATGCCTTACGTCTTTTTAAAATGTTATTCATGGATTTAAAGCGAAATTCCTCAACGCTCATCTACGCAGGTACAATGTTCCTCCAGCCAGCAAATACTTCCGGAAACAAAGGCATCAACAAACCCAACTGATCGTTTAGAACTTTCGGCTGCATCGTTTAGCTCAAAACTATTCCAAGCTCATTTCCGTCGACCACCTGTGCACCATCGGCACGGCGTGAGCCCGATAACAAACTCTCCCGGTGCGGGATTTGGGTCAAGACACCGGCTAACCGAAAATGCCAAAACACACTGCAACCGATAGCCGGGCTCGGACCGAAACAAAGCGGCGTAAAGTCAAAGATTGATTGAACTTTCCGCACCGAATCCGACAGGCATTTCCCTCCAGTGTCTCAGGAAACTATCCGAAATCGAAAGATTTCCACCCTTGATCCGTTCCAGCAAACTTTCCCGTCTGGTGCTGAGTCGACCGAGAGGAGAGGGAGGAGGAGGTCAGCGCACAAATTTGCAGCCTGGTGCGGTTTGATTTCGATTCCGTCGAGCTTTGGACGTAAATTGGTCTAGTTTATGGGTAACTTTACCTCCCGCCAGGCAGCAAACTTTCGCACAATCGATGTTAGAAGGTTTGCGTTTTCGGGAAAGCGCAATCTTTGCTCGCACCACGGTTCCGTGTTGACGGATTTTTCCCACGAGCTTCGAGATTCGTAGCCAGTTGTTTTCCGGCTCCTCCAGTAGCTGAAGAAAAGCGAACGTACGCCAGCAATCACTCGTTAGCCTTTTTTCCTTCGTTTTCTGGCGCCCGAAACTCATGCACCAACTATCGATCGTACCGTACTAAAACCTTTCTCTCTCCGTTTACTCTTCGTTTCAGTGGAAAATCCGATGGGGCGTCGTAACGAAGCTATCACCAGCTGCAGGTAAGTGTTTGCTTCTTTCCGCTGAAAACAGACGGCAGGTCAATAAACTTTTTCCTTGCAAGGAAAATGCACAACTTTTGTCTTGAGGCGCAAATATCGGTCAGTTTATTATCAATCTAGCCTTCCGGTCTACGGGAATGGGAGAGTTGGGGCAATGTGTGGGATAGTTAGGTAGGTCATAATATAGCGCGTTCTATGTGCGGTTCCAACAACTGAATGTGTTATCTGTTACGACTGTGTGCCATCGGATGTGTGTGAAGCAAACTCAACAGGAAGCGGAAAGTGGGTCAAACATGTGGTGAAAAGTTTTATGCACCATCCTTGTGCACCTAGTTTGAAGGGAAGATAAAAACCATATGTTTGTTTGCGTGTCCGAAGTCCGTAGAAATACTTGTATTCCTTTGTTTTTCAATAGTTTTTTGTTTGATTTATTGGAAGAATTTCCAAGTATTTAAGAAGCTGCATTTTCATGTTACAAACACTGAAGAGCAAAGCTTTAAATATTAAGAAAAAACCGATGAACATAAATAATTAAAGTAAATAGCAAAAGCAAACTACAACAACACCATATTGCAAAAAAAGTTTTGACTTGAACTTCTTGACTTGACTTCAAATTTTGACTAAATTTGACTTGAATAGATTTTTTTTCGTAAAATTGCTTGCTTTAGGATTTATTTTTAAAACAATGTTTGCAAATGAAAGTTGTTTTTTGTATTGGTGAAGATAAAAAAAATATGTAAATTCTAAATATACAACACAAAACCGTCAGAAAGCTCTCATCACTTATGTGTGATATAATTTCAATTGAAATTATTGCAGTTTTATTGCAGAAAATCTTCCATAAACCTTTGATATTGCTTTTTCAACACATAAAATTTTTAATACTGGCGTAAAGGGAATCAAAAACGATTAAAAGAAGCATTAAAATGCTTAAGGATTCATATTTTAAATTTTGTATAAAAAAACAATAAAATAAAGAAAAAAACTTTTATTTCTGTTCTTACAACTAGGATAAACCATTCTCTGATATGGCTTTATGAAGCATTGCCATTTTATAAAATCGTACATAGGTTATGGTGTTGCTCAATTTCTGCGCCATAACAGTTCCATTCCGGTATTGATTATGTACTTTTGCATTGGAATGCATTCCTTATATTAATCGATCACTGATTAAGCCTTCTAAAATGTGTATACGGATATCAACCCAACCAGAAACAGTGTAACAATTTAAAATAAAAGTTGGCTGTTTTGTTGTAAATTGTTGTAAATCAACCATATTTACTCATAAACGTGTGTTCTGCTAAATGTAAATATCATGCAAACACAGCAGAACTATTATTTACATGCAGCTATTTCTTGAAAATTTCTGCTGAATTACCACCATGTCATGTAACAGCTCCAATTTCCGGCCGTACCATACCGTACCGCCCGGAAGTAAAAACCGTCTTATTAGTGCATAAACTATTTACCATTTGCGTGCGTACGAACGCCCTCTGCCCCACTCGATTGCCCAACGTGATCCATCGATAGTGATTCTTCGTGTCGGGCACCGCTCCGGACTTGGACTGGGTGCAATTCCTCTACATTATAGATGAGTCTGTTTGCCCGTTCACTTTCCTTCGTGCCGAGAGCTGAGGGTACATTTTCGCAAAATTCAACAATTTCCCAGCGCCCGCTGCAAATTATGTTGCCAGACAGGCCCCCTGCAAAATGCCTTGTAACGATTGTGTTGCGTACAAGATGTCTCGCGGTTTTGCGGACGGGCTGGCGGACACGTCGTCGTCGTTGAGCCGGTGGGTCAAGTGGGCAGTGATTCATTGGATTTTCCATTATTCAGCTGTTTCTAGTGTATCGAGGCACGATCAGGATGTTTCAACTGCTGGGCTGCCGGCAATCGGACGCAGTATTTGATCTGGAAATGATGTTGAATTATTATTGATTTATACCAACAATATGCACCCGAAACTGTTCGACAGCTCCACACCGGCACCGTTGCGGTTGGCGTCCACTCCGGTCGGTCGGCGTCACGGGGAGTAAAATTGGTCCCGGGGAAAATCCGAACACCCACCGTCCGTCTGCTCTGGACGCGGTCGTGAATAAGTGATTGCGAACGGTCAGATGGGAGAGACCATTTTGCCATTCCAGCGGGCGCACCAGGATTATGCGTCCCGGGATCGGTGACGGTTTGTGTGTGTGTGTATGGTTCGTTAAATATTTAACACCGGCCGAAACTCCCAAGCTGCTGCTGGGTGTCGAGACTGGCTCGAAACCGCTAATGGAAGATTGCCGAAAATCGGCAAATGACCCAAGGGTAGAGCATCAGCAGCTGGTGGATGCGACGCCCGTGCCATTACGGGGTCTCGTTACGGGGAGTGTCGGTAATTATGGAGGATTTATCGATGTTGCGATGCAATAGTTTTTCTTTCGGAAAGGTAAAGTATGTGAAAAAAAGGAAAACAACGCTAAAAGAAGGCTTAAGGAGAGGATAGGGCAAAGAGCTTGAAGGAAGCTTTTTTCATTGCAATGAGGTAGGATGGTAATAAAGAGATAAATTAAAGAGTAAAGATTTCTGTGGAAAGAAGTGTAGTGTTCTTTTTTAATAATCTCATATAAACATAAAACAGTGAGTTTACTAGTGGATCGATAATATCAGCTTTAATATTTTGTGGCATTATGGTGAATTTTTTTTTATTCGGTTGTAACGGCTAAACCGTTTTGATCATTATGGTGACATCAATGTCTTAGAAATGGTTGTTGTGCAAAATAGGACATAAAAGTAGTAGACAATGATTGACTAGCGGTAAGCTTGACGAAAGCTCGTTTGGTCAAGTGAGAAACGAGAACGTGAGAGAAGAGGATAAGTGCGTGAGTTGAATTCTCTTACATTTTGTATTCTACGATATCTCCACGGCAATTATACTTCAGAAGCTGAACTGACGTTTCGAATATTTACTCGCGATTGTTCATGGTGCCGTGACCAGGATAGTGCGAACATCTGAGACTTTTAGATCGTTACACCGTATTACTATTTTCTCGCTATTATCAATTAATGACCATTGGTTTGAGTAAACACTTTCAGAAAGGGTTAATTTATTTTTTTTTCTTTCTAACTTATTGGACGATACAACCGCTTCGCGGTCTTCGAAACCGCTCACGGTCTCGCGCCGTCGTCTGCCAATCCGTTATCCCGGTCTTGATGGCGGACGCCTCTACGCCATCTTCCCACCTCAGTTTGGGCCTACTACTCCTCCTCTGTCCTTGCGGACGACCTAAGAGGACTTAACGGGCTGGGTCGTCCGGGTCCATGTGTATAACATGGCCAGCCCACCGGAGCCGAGGGAGCTTAATCCGCTGCACAACGGAGAGGTCGTTGTACAGCTCGTACAGCTCGTCGTTGTATCGGTTCCTCCATTGTCCCTCCTCACATATGGGCCAAATAATTCTTCTGAGCATCTTCCTTCGTGGCTAAGAGGGTATCGTCAGTTTTGGACTGAGTCCATGTCTCAGAGGCATATGTGATTACTGGAACTATATAGGTGCGATATAGTCCCAGCTTCGTTCGTCGCGACAGGTTTTGTAAGGTCAAATTCTTCCTCCGATTTATTCCTATGTAACTGCAAAAATTTCTTACACACGTTTCTCATTGATCCTTGCCGTAGATTGTGCTCTAACCAATTTATATACAAAACTGATTTCCTTCATTGAATGGAAATGAATAAACCTAGAATAACCATAAATGCTTAAGCACTCATCAAAGAAAATGGCTTATAATATAACAACATTCTTGGGGCACGTACATTCATATCTACTAGACAAAACATAAGCTTCGTGGCAACCGTACGTAATCGCCGAAAATTTGTTCCCATTTACTTTACCAGCTCAAACACTCATTAAAACAACTTCCCCAAAAACAAGTGCCATATCTGCCCTCTCGGTCGGACTTAGTTCGGCTGCAGTTTGAGCCGGCTCACAGCTCATCTCACTGCAAGGCGCAGAGCTTCGCTTTATGACTTTGCCGTTTGCATTAATGCGACGAGCACTTTTCTACCCATATAAATGCAAATAGTCACGTATTTCTACCTCTTGCTTCTTTTAAAGAGGCGCCAGCAAAAAAAAAACGGAAAGTGACTTTATGCCGCTTAGTCAACATGTCGACGGTATCGGCTGCAATCGAAAAACAGAAACATGAAGGTAAGCTACCGACGTGAGGCGGTGGAGGAATGAGTGTGCAAAAAGCTCGAAAGAAGTATTTTATTCACTAACGATTATTTCTCACACGTGTGTGGATGAGCTTTGCGAAGGAAACTGTTGTGGTTGGTGCCGAAATAGCGCAGAAAGTGTACTCCCGAAGTCGAGTCCTATACTTATGGCACCCAAGGGAAAGATCATACTTTGCACGTAGCTTCAGCATAGTTATGCAAAGCTCTTCCAACTGGTGGGTTGAATGTATGTAGGACTGGTGTGCATTAATTTCTGTGCTTCTAAAATATATTCTCGAACCGGGGTTTCTCTACTACTAAAGAAAAACGAAGCATTGTGAAGCGTGTTTTCCACCGGACAGGGGAAAAAAAGCTCACCTTGCTTGCTGTGCAGACGAAGAACTAGCTTCAGCCTTTAGTGCATCTTGATTTTTCTGCAACCTGGAGAATGAAGTCTACTTACGTGTTTAAGCTGGCCAGTTTTATATAGCACCGTAGCCCACCAGGCAGGGCGTTGAATGGACGGTTCGTGCTTGTATCGCTTTCCACTGGCTCGAAGCTTTGCTGCAAACGAAACGACTTGATACGTTTCCTCCAAAAGGCTATCTTGAGGCGAACCAAGCAGTGCCAGAGTCTCACACTGGAAATGAATGGAATTAGCTTCCCGTTTTTTGCACCGTTCTGTCGCTTCATTTGCTTTTCTAAGGCGAAAGTTCTTCGCTCTAGGTCCCGGTGAGCTGACGGTGAACTATTTTCACCAAACGGATAAGATACACCGACCACCACCGTAAGGAATCGTATCGGGCGGAAATGGAGCAAGTGTACGCAATCGTTGGTAGCACTAGGTGAAAAGGATACTGCACTCGGGCAACGATAACAAACACCAACTTCTGCGATAGGAGGAAAGGATCAGAACGGTGGCAGGGAACGAAAAAGAAATCAGGTTAATGAACAACGGTAGAGGAAAAATTCCGGCTTTTTCCTACCATGCTTCCTTTTGGGTGATTTTCGTCGAGGAAAGCAGCCCTCGAGTAAACAGGCCGGGCATTAGATTGCATTAGCTAAATTGTGGTCCGACTTTTATGGACGCTAGCAGTACAGCCTTTTCACCTTGTGACTCGTTTGTTGACCAATTTAAAGCACTTCCTCACGGGCACAGAGTGGGCTTGAAATGAGTAAAGGTTAATTGAAGGTGTTTGTTGGCGGGAAGAAACTTTTCTGAAAAACAAGTACAGTAGAGTGCAGGAAAGTTTTTCATAACATGCATAGAAGTGTCATTTAAACTTTGCCTATTGAATTAGTGCCAGGGTTTTGGTTTCATTTATGATGATTCTTGACGGAAAAACATGATTTGCCGATGATTTAAATTTAATTCAAATAAAAATCTTATTAATAGAATGATTGAGCTTTATATTTCAAATTTATTTGAAATCTAGAAGAATAACAATTTGAATTCTGTGCAGTGCAAGTCTTTCAATGTCGAATTTAATTAATACTCACCCAATTTACAAACGCCTGAATGTATGCAACCATCATTGCAGATTCAAGATTTTAGAGTAAAATAAGAATGAAAAACGTTATTCAGCAAATAAAATAAATTACCTTTAAAGCAATAATATATCACCGGTAATAAATTAAAATATTTTTTATCGTTACCTTACAGTATGCTAAAGTTATTCCCTTGGATCCATATATCCTTTCCAGCTCTGTCCCTTCATTACGCAGTTTTTATGCAGTCATTAAATCTTCTTTCACTTGCTTCACAAAAACTGTTTATAGTTGGCTTGTCTTCATGCATCGCTTTTCACCCCGCCAACAAAAACAGCCCATTTGTCCATGCAGCTCTGTTTATTATTAATTGAGTCGGCCGGAGATACTAATCTATCGATTTTCACATAAATTTTCCCACCAAAGGACCCTGGGCTAATGTTCCCGGTTCCAGACGACGGGACAAAAACGCAAGTGGAACAATAAACAAAAAAAAACCTGGTACGAAGGTACGAAAGACCATTGTAAATAAGGCCGAAAAAGGCGGAAAGCTAATTTGTTACAATCACGGCCCCGCTGACGGAACTGGCACCGGTGAAATATGATGTTCAGAATAGTAGCGCAGGGAAAAGGAAAGCCAGCGGGGAGACGGTCCGTACTTGTGGCGCTTTGAGTTGACAAACATTGACATTTTAAAGCTGGACGAAGTTTTAAAAAAAAGAGGGAAGTGTGCAACGTAGAGACAAATATGTTCACGGCGGGGTTGGGAAAGTTGTTTTCCCGCAGGAAATAATAAAACTTATCACAAATATTTATAGTTTGTCGCATAGGAAGAGCAGTGGACTTAATAACAGTTTTACCCCGCTTGTGCTTCTTGCTTTGGTCTTTCAAAGCAATGAGGAGCCTAGTGGTTTGATGAAACGAGGAGAGGAAACCGAACGCTTTAAAGCAAGTTCAGCTTATGCCTTTGAGCTAAAAGACGCGTAGCTTATTTCATTCCGCCGTTTGGCTCCTCTTTACGCGATACCAAGCTGCAGAGCTGTCGTTGGGAAAATGAAAACATGCAAAGGAAATTTTCCCTTTTCTTGGTGGATGGAATCGTCTTGCACGATCGCTCGGGGAAAGGAAAGATGATAACAATATTCCGTAAGCCGATAATAATTGCTCGTTTAAGCACGTTGACAAACGCTGCAACAAGGCCGGCGATGTTGATACAGAAGCGTCGATAAAGAGTGTGTTGTAGGGAAAGTTTGACGGAAGAAATTCGATTTAAATAAACTGTCGGAAGGGCTGGAGCATCTTCGCAGTGAAGGGAAAGTTTTCAACATTGATTGAATATTAAAGACAGGAGATTAACAATGCGGCAAACTATGGCGTCTTACAGGCAAACCGAGTTTGGAAGAAGGATGTTTAATGCAGAAGAATGCATTTTCAAATACGAAAAAAAGCGGAGAAATGTTATGTTGATTTGTTGGCAGTATTTGATTTTATTAGTCATCATTTCTTTTAGAACTTTTTTTTCTTCCGAATGAGGCTCAAATTTTATGTAAAAGTATGTAACATTGAATCAAATTCATATTTTTAATTTTATTTTTGTTGCCTACAAGGACGAGTTTCGCATTGAAAAGATTCTCCATTTATTTTAAAAGCTAATAAATATCATGATTAAATTGCTTTAAAAAGCTAACATTTAACTAGGTCATCTACTGTTAGCTCAAATTTGTAATTTCATTGCATCAATTTTAAATCAAGTTGCAGCCTTGCATGCATACTTTAAGGCGCTTGTTATCGTTGATGGATTTTTTCCCTTAGATTTTATGAAATATTCACACAAAATTAATAAAAATTAAAAAGGTATTCGATATTTCACGTTGTTCATGTTTTTTCTACATGTAAATTGATGATTTCGTTTAAGTTAGCCTAAACCAACAAAAATAAAGAAAATTGCATACATGTAGGCGATTTGTTTACTGTCAAAATCGAAACTGTATTATGGCTTTAATGTTATACGCAATTGTTGCTTTTATATCACTTACATAACACTGTAATTGTTCGCCTCCAGAACGATGCTTCAGTACCTTCATTAAAAAATAAAAAAGAACATCTTACACATTTCCTTCCTGGGAATTTTTCAATCACCGCAGGTGTTGCCGCTTCCATTGGCGCCATTAATCGTTCCGCTAGGTCATGTGCCTGGCACGAGCAATTATTAGCAAGCCAAACCAATCCCAGCGTTGCTGTGCACCGTGCCATGGGATAATGGAAACCCCCGGGGCAGCTGATCCTGATGAGAGTTCAGAGCAACTTTGCCCTCCCGGAAGCGAGCCAGGACAGCAAAAGTCGTGCCAACCTTCAAACTGGTGCACCATTTTAATACCTTCACCATTACCTTACAAAGCTTTTTAATGGTGATAGTGGCAGGAGAAAGAGGTGAAATTTCGGACGTAAATTTTTAATCCACCTTGGAGGCAAAAACTAGTAGCGAAGCTTTAGTTACGGCGCGTTTGACCGAACGAGTTTGGCGGGTTTGGCGAACGGACAGTAAAGCACAGTTTGAAAAGCAGTTGTTTGTTATTTCACTTATCTGGTACAGCGGAAAGTTGGTTCGTCAATGCAATGCACGAAATGATAGGAAAAAAGGCGCCTGGACAAAAGAGAAAACGAGGGAAATTAAATTTTACAGAAACTATCATTCCCATATTCATTTAATGCCCCTTTATTCATTCCCCCAATTTCAGCTTGTGGCTATTTCCGTACGAATAAAAGGGATAAGCAAAACAAAAACTAGTAGGAAAATCTTAACAGCATTTCCCACTCCCAGCAAGGATGGTACTTTCCAGTGCTTTGCTCCATGCCTATCCCCACACTATGCAGCTGTATAATTTCATTAAATTTTCAATCCACCGAACACACAAAAAAACGTGAACCAACCCAACAGCCAATCTACCTTCAAGTGGAAAATTGCACCAAACCGGCAACGGTAAGGGGTTTTCCCGCCCGGATAGGGTTACTACGAAACAAAAACACGAAATGGGGCCAATTTCTCGGTGCCGGGCGTTTTTGCTTCCATTGTTCCTGGCACGGTGGAAAATCGGTGAGAAAACTAGCAGCTGCATTTGTCTGCACAAAACCCTCCACAACTCTCGTTCTCGCTTTCCTCACATTGGCTGGCCAGGGCATTGCGATAGTGCGATAGGGTTAGTGCAGACACACCTTGCAAGGTGTTGGTGTAAGTGGTACAAAACCGGGATGAATATTCCACCAGAGAACGATGAGAGCAAAATGACCAGTTTCTGGATTTTAAAAGCAAACGAAATCCTGTTCTCTTGCTTTCGGGGGGGGGAAAGCTGATATTTTCCTACCTTTCCTGAGGTTGAGATTTTGGGTGAACAAATCCGGTGGATAATGCTTTGCCATATGAAAGTGTATCAGTATCAAGATATTTTCGTTTTATTCTTGTTGAATCACATTCTGTTAAATGATTGTTTCAGGAACACCTTTGACATAAAGAACAAAAATACTGACTATTGCTTCAACTGACGATTGGACATGATTGTGTATGGCTATGCAATTATTTTTTCAAAGTTCATCTTTGTTTGCTAGTTCAAATTTAACATCTCTCGTAAGATACTCAATTATTTTACAATTACAATTACAGTTACAGATTACACGCGAAACCATCAACCTTAACAATAAATAACTAAACATTTTATTCTCAATTCACATAATTAATCCTTGTTGAATTGTTGTTGGTCATTGAAACGGTTTTTTTTTTTTTGGAACAAATCAATGCATCAAATTATGCTCCATAAATTTTCCATAATTAAGCTCCATAATTTTGAATGATACCTAAAAATCTAAACTATTTGATTTACTTGAAACGATCTCTGAATAATTCCTTTGAAACTTCTTGCACCTTCCTTCAGGAGCTCGCAACGAAAAATTTGGTTCCAGACCTGGTAAAAAATGTATGAAAATGCCTGTCCGTTTAATAAAGCATTTTTAAAAAAAAAACTTAAGCTTAACTTGCACTTATTAATACAAAAAAAAACTTTGCCCTGCAATAATTCATATAATTTCCACGATCTTGGTTTATGATTACTGACCTATCAGTTTTGTGGTACTAACCTAAGAAGGTTGGAAAAGTTTTTTTTCTTGTACTAGTGATGAATTTTCATGAAGATAAATCAATTCGTTTAAATGTCAAGGAGAGCAGAAATATGGAATGGCTGTTTCTAATTAATAAAAAGATTACAAAGCATGTACAAGTAAATATAACAAGCAATAGATTTCATTTACTTAAAAAAAAGAACAATTCTTGAAAATGATTAAGCATAAAAAAGTGTAAACTCAAGTATACTCACTACTGGTCCTACATCTACGCTACCGATTTTTCCTATTTTAGAATCTCTACATTATATGAATAAATATTATAACTATAGAATTGGTGATATATATAATGCTTTTGTGGTTCATTTTTCCAAAACTTATCAAGACTGCTGGTGTTTTTATAAAGTTAAGAAACTAGACATAAACTTTTCTTTCTTTCTTCTTAACTTTTCTTAATTATTTACTTGCCTGTTAGATTACAATTAATTATCCTTACGTTGTCCATGTAATCATTTGCAATTATAGCTTCGCAAGTCAGGAATGATTAAGCCACTTAATACAATCGATGAGTGTAATTTTCATCCTCATTACCTCAACCCATTTTCCACTCAAACAATTTAACGTAACGTCTTTGTTTTTACATCAATCGATCCGCTCGACATAGGAGCTAGTATAACCTCCAACGAACACTTTTTATCTCACTTGCGTAAGGCGATCTTGGAACCACCACTAGAGAAGTGACACAGCGAACACCGCAACCGTTAGTAAATGAGTCTGCATCTTTGGAAAAAGGTGAAGTGTCGGAAAATGCGGAGGTGAAAAATGAAACTCAATGTGCTTGTGCTTTCTTTCTCTGTTCGCGTTCGCGTTCTAAACTGATTTTAAACCACACTTCAGTCAGGGAACCGACCCGTTCGAAAGAAAATATATGTTTCCCTTCGAACAATGACTGATTTCCTTGTCACTGGCACTAGCGCGACTGGCACTGCGGGAAAACTGCGATGGAGCAATGATGGAAGACGGACGGATAGAGCAGTCTTCAGCAGCGTGAAAGGACATGGTTGTCCGCAAAAAGTCAATTATTTCAATCGAATGCACCACTTGAACCGATCGCCCGCTGTTCGGTTTCTGCTGAGTTGGGTTGGGGTTGGGTGAGGTCGGTTGCGGGCCGATCGATTGCTGCCAACAAAAGAAGCATCTTGTTCGCGTGTCCATTTTGGTAGATGATTGATGAAAAAACAGAAAAAGAGTTGTTTCTCGATGGGAAAAGTACAATAAATTAACAAAAGAAGAATTCAAAAAAAAAAAAGTAATACTTTAACTATCATGGAGAAAAACCATTAATATATAAAAACAGCAATATTTTAGCCTCTCCAGACGATTCATCTGCGTCGATTTTAAATTGGCCACGGCAAAAGCATCTAAATCTCCCAAAATGAACGATTATCAAATCCATCTTGCTCTCTCGCAGCACCTCCTTAAGCCTTCGCACTCTTTGGCGAGGAAAATTGAATTTCTCATTCCATTCACTCAGCGCAAATTCCTCCCGCATGATGCCATACCCCGAAAAACCGTATTGTTCTGAACGTTCTTTCAAACCACCACCATTTCCTCTCTCTTTCTCTTACATCACAAAACCCCGTTTGCAAAGAAAAACCTCCAACGAAGGATTTGCAGATTTCATTAGCGTCAAATTTGCGGATGAAATGACAATCGGCCTGGCCTTGCTGTAGCGCGCGCTGTGTCAAAATAAGATATTTTCCGGCCAACTAGGTTACTAACGATCTGAGATCGTGCCCAGCAACGCAACGGGGCAGATAAATAAAAGCCTTCGGCGGGGAAAAACGGAAAATAAACGAGTGAAAGGAGCGATTGCAGAAAGAGAAAAAAAACAACCAAGTCTGTCATCATCGTTTACAAGCCTTATTTCATGTCGGCGGGGGTAAGGGTGCGACAGTTTGCGCATAAATTAGATTTATGTTACACTGTCATGTCAACTGTGCGGTTGTCTACTGCCGGCAGCACGGTTTTCCAGCGCTTCTTTCCGAACGGTGTAGGCTTTACGGGCTTATTTTTTTTCCTGTTCTAATTTTAGAGCTCGTGTCTAACACGAAAACAGATCCGGTGAGTGTCGCGTGTGGTATCCTGCTTACCGCGTGGGGCAAAGCGATCGTCTCTCAATTTGTTTGAGGTGATTATTATTTTCCCTTCCAGCGTCGTGCCAGCACGGTCGCAGGACGCACCATCAGCAGAAGAAGCAGCATGTGAACAGCGATGCGTTTGAAACGCTGTATGCTCATAAATTTGCGTGCCGTGGTGTGAGATTTGTGCCTTCCTTCCATCCGAAAAAGGCTTCGTTTTCGCTGATTAACGCACATTAGACTGACGGCGTGGTTATACCCTCCTGTGAGCGTACGCTTACGTTCGCTGACAACGACCCAGCGCGACAAAAGGTTCACTGTCTCCTGGTCATGGCACCAAAAAGCAAACGATGTATGTTGCTCTTCCCAAAATTCCATAAGCTCCTCCACCCCGAAAACGTGTCAGGTGTGAGTGTCTGCATAATGGGACACATGGGGACAGCGGCGAGAGGGAAGCAACTCCGGTGATTCGATGGTCGTCTTCCGGTAATTTTGGTCTGTACCCATTTAGTGTGACATTTGTCGAACGCAGACAAGCCACCCGCGTCTGCCCGTGCAAACTCAAACTCTGCCCGTGCAAACCATGCGAGCGCAGGATTGATGAAGGTGCCCGGAGTAGGGAAGGAAAAACATCAAAAACCCAAACGGTTCATCTTTCAGCGCCTTCGAAAAGGGATAATTTGCAACATGCTGGTGCGGTGATGGGGGAAGCGGACTTCATGCTGTCCCGCCCTGCTGGCAAACCCAGACAGTCCCGATTTGACAGCCGAAAAATGGGTGGCACAGCACCGAACCAAACCAAGCTGCGGGAACCACACTGTCAGGGTAGCTTCGACAGTGGGAGGCAATTTTTCTTCCTGCAACCGAGCCACCTGAACAACGGGTCTGGAGTTTTGGAAGGTTGCATTTTTGTCACGAGGGCGGGGGAACAAGGAGGTTGAAAATAATTTACTGTGACTGGGTGTTTTTACTGCTGGCCAGATGAGACTTTAAGGCCTCGAAACTAAACCTCAATTAGTTCTCGGGACTACTATTTGCAGGCAGAGCAGCTTGTGGATTCATACGGGCTTGGAATGCTGGAAATATGACTGCGCGCTTAGACAACAAGAATGCACAAGGAACGGTAGTTTGTGGTTGAGAAGCAATGTTGAAATGACCTTTCAAAGATAAATTACTTTGGCGGGGAAGCGTAGTGTTGTAAGAAATCTACTAGCAAGAAGAGCTTTCAAATATTCTGAGTAAAGCGTAGGCACCAGTCTCTTCAAGGAAGATGTTTAAGATGCCACACTGGTTCAAAAATAGTCTTATACTGAAAACTTGTAAAGAACCATTTTCCTTACCTTAATCGAATATGACACCAAATATTTTTTAAATAAAAATTAATAGCTTCTAATCAATTGACTTTAATCCCCGATAGCATGTTTTGAGTTTGACCCATCACATTTTCGAGGAACTCAGTTTATCCGGGAACAGAACAGGAAGATACTCTTTCATTAATGCTTTGAAAATTATCGTACAAAGATCCAAATCTATATAGACTGTGTGATTTATACATTGCGATAACGATGCTGCTGATTTCAGCCCAAGAAATCCGGCTTGTTACATTCATTCCTATTGCAAATAGTAAGAACATAAGACATTTTGAATTTTAAAATGAAGAATCAAGCTATACATTTCAATTTTTATAATTTAGACAACTGTTTGGAAGAAGCAGGTCGGATTTTAGTTCAAAAGATTCAGACCTGTAATAAAATTACAAGCCGAATATTCAACGCATTCGTTTTGGACTCAACTCTCTAGGCAGAGTAACGTCTATCTGCGTCAACTACTCTGGATGAGCAACCACTCACTCACAATGTAGAAAATGACACATTTTTTAGAGCTTCTCATAAACTGTGATCCAGATAGAAGAGTTTAAAAATAAAAAAGTTTTAATTCTAAAGGACTGAACATTAAAGGCTGAAGTAGTTATCCCATGAATCACTGACTCTAATTCTATAAATTCTATTGCAAAAATTTTCAACGATCATCTTTAAATATCTTTTTAGTAGAAAGTGTACTTTGAAGTGGATGCACCAGTAAGGTAAATTTAACATATAAAGATCCTCGAAAGGCTAACCAGCTTACTACTCAGACCCTTCAATAAATACATTTCAAGTTGGTTTACATGTTTCCAACGAGAGGATATTGGACTTAAATATGCTGTAAGAAGCTAAGAAGCCATAACAGAGAACTAGGAAATCTCCAGTTGTTCTATTGTTCAATGTTTGAATACAGAAGGATTGATATCCTACGGCATAATACACAAGTAAGAGTATTTTAGAAAGACTGGTAGTTTGTGACTTAAAAGTTATTACAACAATAAACTACATTCCACCCTCTGGAAAAATCAGTGATCCTACAGCAAAAGAATGTTCTCCTCCAATCTCAGCTGAACAATCCTTCTCGAAAACCAAATACCAACGTTCAACAAACCTTTCAAATCGAAACTGAAACTGCTTAGCCAACACCTCGCCTCGCTCGATACGTCAGCACTTTTTCCCAAAATTTAACACCATCCACCGGAAGCCGCCATTTAACTGCGTCTGACGGTTTACCGTTGTTCTCTTTTTGTGTGTGTGTGCCTGTGTGTTGGAAAGTGATGAAAGGGTTTGGTACGATAAACGGTGTCAGTCTTCCAACGGGTTTTTTTTTCTTCTCTTGCACAGTTTTTGTCCTGCTCTCCATATTCCGGTTAGAACAATTTGCCAAAGGGTTGTTCAGTAATGACAGCGTTTAGGTAGCATGGTGTGTTATTCCCCCTTCGCAGGCTTGCTGGGGAAGTATTCAAACAATTGGTTCGGGGGGGGGGGGGGTGTTTTGCCCTTTATGTTGTATCCTGCTGTTTCTTTGGGGGTTTAGCGTGACGCAGCACACACGGCACACACTCTCGTCAATGTGGATAGAACAGCAACTCAAGAGACTTGTTTTTCAAATCCTTCTTTGTTGGCAGGAACTATTTACAGAAAATGTTTGAGATTAGATTTAAAATTATTGATTAATTAAGGTTATCTTTTCATAATAGAAAAATCCTTTGATAAACTTAATGAACCTACAAAATAAATGGAAAACTTGTTTCATTTTAACATTCCTGCTCGATTTAATCAACAAAATCTAGGCGTGATATATGACTCTCTTAAGCCACACCGTTCCACAAAATTTCTTCACCATTATTCTGACGCTCAGTCGAGTTGAGCTTGAACATACAACGTCGGTGGTTTTGTCAGCTTAAAAGAACTTTTCCCTGCTGTGCTCTTCCCACGGGGGCCTCACAAACACGTCACACAGCGCGTCGCCCAGTCCTGGTCCCGACGGAGACGCCGTAAAGGATGCCGTAGTGGCCTTTTAAATGATCGCCATCCTCTTCAGTCACTAGTCGTGCGTCCTGTGGTGCGTTTTCCCCTCATCCCAGCTGGGAGTAACTTTTTGTGCCAAACGTGAAACGCATAGGCAGTGTCGCTTAAACTCGCGACTCAGAGGAGTGTTTTTTTGTCCCTTGCCTCTCGTGTTACCCATCCTACTCGAGACAAACCTTTCCGGGTTTTGTTCGTTGTGGAGGTGAAAATTTTCAAACTACTCTGTGGAGCAGACTAGCATTGCAACTTTCACGCACACGCTGTCGGTGGGCTTAACCGTCCAGAACGGAGCAGTCATCATTCCTACCTCGCTTGCTTCGTTCGAGCTAGCGTGCCACGGCCCGCATTCCTAATCTGCAATCGTCAACTTAACTAAACAGCCCATATCGGCCCCATCCCTCCCCAACACACTTTTGTTTGCACTGAAAAAGCATTACGAGCAGACGGCCTCCCGAATGATGTCACTTATTTGAACAGAAGCGCCCAGGGTAAAGTCTGTTTTCGGAGATTTTCCCTCACCGTGCTCGGTGCGTGACAAGCGTGCGTTTTCCCGTTCTCGCGCTGTCCGTGCCGTCCCGTGAAGGGTAGGCTGGCGCACACGCACAGGGACAGCATATATGAGTCATAAATCAAGCCGAAATGGGATGCTGCACGGATGGGTGGGTGTACGTGTGCCACCGAACATGTTTACGGAAGCTTAAACAGCGACAAACCTGGCTTATCTTTTTACATTTCACTCCGGCTGCCCGGGTGGATATGGGATGGGGCAGCCGTTTGACAAAGGGATTTTTGGATTGCAGTTTGGGGCGCAAAGTTTGTATGCAGCCGACGGATGCGTGTGTCTGTATTTCTTGTTTGAAAGAGGCGGCCGTAACATCATAATCATAATTGATTGTTACTGACGTTGCGGAGCATCGTTTGCGGGAGGTTGGCGGGATGTTGGTGAGTGGTTTCGTTTGCATTGGCGGGTGCTTTATAGGACGTTAACGACGCCGAGAGGAATGCAATTCCGAGCAGAGATAAGCAAACTTTGGAAGGTGAATTAATGATTGCAGCAAGACAAAGACGATTAAATTTCATGGCCAAATGTGTACGATGATGGGGTTGTACTTCACACGACTGCAGTAATATGTCGAGCTAAGGATAATGCTTCATATTGGTATTCATTTTATACAAATATGTCAGTGCCGAAGTGATTCCAAGTTTACTTAGCATAAATAAGCCTAAAGAAAATATTATTTTATGTCTGGGAAGTGCTTTTTTCAATTTGCCTGATCTAAATCTTAAGTTTACATTTTTTTATAATCTTTTATTATTTCTACGGAAATGAGTTGGGTATAAAAAAATAGAATAATGTTAAACGATACAAAAAAGTTTGAATAAACAAGCAACAAGGGGCTTTAAGGACATACTTTTAAGCAATATTTTATGCACTATTCAATTACTTCATATATGTAAAGCAGTTATTTTGTTTCCTATACATTTTTTCTGATCATGGTTTTCTATGGTATAACCTTCATATTATTAACAAATTGTCTGAAACAATAAACTGCAAAGGGTGCCCTCATATTCATTTAGTGTTTACTTCTTTACATCGAATACACTGCTTTCCAAAAAATAAAAATAGGCTTTCTCTATGCATGCAATTTCTGTAGATCCTAAGCAACGTAATATTAAAAATATTAGGTTTATTCGTAAACCCAGAAAACATGTTAGAAATTTTAAAATGAACAAGTATTACCTGAAATTGTTTAAAATACCTAAATAAAGGAAAAAGTGTGAAAAAGTTAATAACAAGCATGAAAATTTTAACTATGCGGGTCTCAAAAAACTTTTGAAACACACTCTAAAATGCAAAAACAAAACAATAACATAACCAGTTTTGAAATATTCATTATACTCTACTCCTTAATTTCAAGGCTTTTAGCTGAGGTTAACGAATAATTGATTTTTTTCAAAAGTGTGACGTTTTTAAACTAATTAAACGGGAAATTTTTTGTTTTAATTAATTTATGTTGTTTTTTATTGTTATCTTCTAAAAAACATTCAATTCAAATTTTTAAATAAGAACACATCATTTTCAAGAGAAATATGACGAAGTCGTTATTATCTTTTGAACATTTTAGTTAAACCATTGAAAGCCTTGTTTTTATACTATTAATTTGAATTTTTAAGTTTATATTTAAAATACAATTTCACATTTTACTTTCCTAATAAATACTAAAACCGTGAAAAATTAGCTTACATTAAATAAATTGATTTTGTAAGTTTTCTAAAACGAAATCAGAACAACAAGTTCGAGTTTTTAAAGACCTTTTTTAGCTTTCTTTACTTTTTCTTGTGGATGAAAGGCTCTTAATAAAGTATTTCTAAAGAAACAAAAGGAATTACCTACGCAGCGCTAACAGCTTTCGGCCTACAATCAGCTTTGAATAAAACACTTCCTAAACCACAATCTAATTTAAATGTTTTTAAAGCTACGCAATTCCTACGAATTGCTAGCTACAAGCAGCGCAGCAAAGATATGCAAATCATCTCCGCAAACGATCGAACTTTGTCCATTTTTGAAGCAATCAGAACGCCCATTAACTAACCCTTTGACGGACGGAGAGTCTTCCTCGACTGTGCCTTCTCCACTGCCCATTGGGGCTTGATTTAAATGATGCTCTCTACCCACAAACAACGTCAGCACCTTCTGTCCCTAGCCGCTTGTTTGCGTGCACAAAGAAACTCACAACGATCGAATTTACCATTCAAATCGATTCCATCCGGTTGACGGTGCTGTGTCGGATCCGGTACGGTACCGTCCTAATTGCTTCGACAAAGGAATTAATTGCTCCGCTCGGAAACTTGTGGATGAATTATTTCATTACAACTTTTTCTTGGCGCACACACCCTTTTTTGCGCGGGAAAGGGGGAAGAGCGTCCAAGTTGGGCGAGCGATGCTTCACCAGCTGCTTCCAAACGAGGTTGATGATGATGACGAGTTTCTTTTCCTAGCGGTTGATGCTCGTTTTGCTCCTGCCCATCCAGGACAATGGTATCTTACGCTCGATGCAGATCGTCTCAAAGTCCACTTCCCTAAACCGGGCCGTGGCACAGAAACCCTTGGAAGCTTGGATAATTTTCACCAGTCAAGCGATGGATGATTGGTGGCGGAAGACGCACGCGAATGAAGCGAAACAGTTTTCCAACCGGAGGTTGCCGGTTTTTACTTTGTAACTTTTTTGCTAAAAGTCTTCTCCCCTTTAATGCTTGCTGCGGTGCAAGGGTGAAGGAGCCTTTTTTTCTGTTGCCCCGTTTTGTTTTATCCAGCGGTATTTAAATCTCGCCCCTTTCTTTGCCGCCACAGACTGACCTCATGATCTTTTCTTTTTATTTTTTTTTTGTTTTTGTAACTTCCCAGTGTGGTTCTCTTCCTTTGCTGCACGTTGCAGCAGAACAGAGGAAAGCAAATTCCTTTCTGTAAGCGTTGCTTCACAGCAAATTATGTTAATTTTTTGCCTCTTGGCTCTTCCAGCAGCTTTTCTTCGGGTTTTCCCAAGCGCGATCCGGGGTCGAACAAGCTGTTGATAAATTGTACCCGCTTGATGTTGTGCTGTTGCCTTTTTTTTTGCTCAACATTTTTCAAGTGACTCTTTCGGCTGCATTACTTCATCCAACGTGCTTGGGAGTGTATCGTTTCCGGGGGTTTTGCTTTCGGAAAGCTTAAAAGTAAACCTAAAGTTAACCCGCGATGCCACCGAAGGTTACACAGAAGGTTTTATCTTCTACAGCTAGAGGTATCATTTTTCGCCTTAATTTACTTTGTTGTGTCGCATTTTGGAAGAAAGAATGGCGTGGATGATGGATTTTTGCGGTGCACGTTCTTGGATGCTACTGTCACGATTATTGGAACGTGAAATGCATTTTGGGAGACTGCAAGTGAGCTTGAAATCGTTTCAATTTTGTCACAATTTAGTTGAATTTTTTACATTCAAAAGCATACTTGGTACCAAGAGTTAATATTTTAGAAAGATCCTCCCGTATTAAGTTTTGATTTTTTTATCATTATCAAAACCATTCCTATGGTATGTCAAACAGGCGGCCCGCGGGCCGCATGCAGCCCTCCTAGCGATTGTATGCGGCCCCCGAGAATATTTGGAGATATTGTTTTGAAAGTATAGATTACCAAACTATCGATTTTTGTCAATCAGTCTGAGAGCATTAAGTTTTGAAGTGAAGAACAATCATTTCATCAGCAAAACACTTAAACTTTTGCTAGGGTGTACAGATTGCAGATCGCAACAATATCAAAATATTAATAAGCAAAAAATCAAATGTGAGCTTTTGACCAATTTTAAAAAGTATTTTGTTCAACCATGTTGATTTCATTTTCAAGTTCAACTTTGCGGCCCGCGAATAATCGGAAATGTGAAAAATGCGGCCCGCCAAAGCAAAAAAGTTTGACACATCTGCCATATATAAAGTATTTCATGCCAGGAATAGCAACCCAAATCATTGATTGTCCCGCTGCCATATGCCGACCATAATGGATTCTGTTTTATTTGTGCGCAAGGGTTCATTTTAACTCAATTAGCACTCCTACGTGTTCGTGGGTTGTTTGTTTAATCGAAATTGGCACAGAACCTTGCAATGGTTGCAATGGTTGCACTTGCCGTTGGGAATTTCATTCAACTGATGAAGGTTTAATTGTAATTGTATTTGCACTACGTGCGGGAACACACGCTGAGCCAGTTTTCGGAAATTGTTACGAATTATCTGCGACGAATAAACTGTGCTGTTTGTGGTAGATAATAATTAAGGAATCTTGTTTACATTCTGTTGCAAAATTGCTTGTAAATAATAAATGGTTATCGAGTATGTCAATATTGATATGCTTTCAATCAGTAAAGAAATAATTTTAAATTAAAAATAGATAAGTATTAAACTGACAATGAATGTATCTCAGCAACACTCGTAAATAAATCTTTAGAAATAGAAACAGAAATAGATTTTAACATCCTGTGAAAGACCCTGAGCAAGACCTTGAGTGAGCGAAAATTATTCAGGTTCTCTCGCAAGAGTCTTACTCTGGGTCTTACTCAGGGTATTTTGAGTTACCTTTTCCCAAGCCAGCTAAGCACCGCCGATGTCCAGTATTCCGCAGGCCGTGCCGAAACTTCTCAGTTCTTTAACCACCAAGTAAGTTGTGCCGTCCTGTACACCGGATGTTTCCCGTCTTGTTACACCGCTCCTCCAAGTGTAGTCACTTGTGGAAGATTCCCAGTGGAACGAATACACGTAAGACGTGCCATTCTGTCCACTGGATGATTTTTCATTACCGCAATTTCATCACACTGCCACTGTTACATTTAATTTATAACGCAGAGAGCACACTCAACATGTCAAGTTCGCACTTTGGTTACACTAGTTACTTTGATGGTTCACAAAGCAACACAAAATTATTCTTCCACAGCGTAACATGCAAAGAAGAGATCTCAACTATCTTCAACTGTTCAACTACTCATCCATTACTCAACTATTCACCTCGCTGAGTGCGCAAGGGAAGAAATCCTCTCAAAGGTTAGCTGGGGAAAGATGACGAAATTTTTACCCAACATCAAAACTTTGAATTGACTTTGTCTACGAAGGATTTAATAGGTTAATTCTAGAAACTTCGTTTAGATCGAAAATAGTTCATTGAAAACTACGAATTTTGTGACTTACTGTACTTCCTTTTACCCAGTTCATAAACATTTTGAAAGCATTTTTTTAATCAAAAATCTTTTAAATGTACACCTTTAAAAAGTAAATGACCTTCTCTTCTTCATACTTTAAGCTACTATCTGGATGACAAAATTAATGTACCAAAGCGGCAAATTATAGACAATAAGTTACAAATCAGGGATGGACGAAGTCGAATATGAAGAGTTAACAAGTTGCTATGTAGAATTACAACACGTTAGAAGCTTAAAATCGGTAAATGAATGCTGAAAAGAGACTCCTAATAAGTTAGTTGGTAATCAAGTAAAAGAAGTGAAGAGATAACAACTACATCAATACAAATGAAAAAAACGCATAAAAAAATAGACGAAATTAAATAACAAAAAGTTGCTGGAAAAAAATCATAGAAGAATATCAACATCAATGAGTTAGTATTTCTTCTTTTGTCACTTGGAAATTATTATTATATGACGCTTGCATTAGTTCTTAGTATGATACACATTGTTTTGCATACTTTTAGCCCGTAAATAACAAAACGAAGGCAGTAGGATTTCCCATTTCCCTTCACTTTCAACAACGCTTATTGTACATCTTCTTCAAAAACGTGTCCTTTCCGCGCCAACAATAAACATAAATCAATTTTGTACTATCACAATCGTGTCCCTCCGTACAGATGTACGCAACCTTGCTGGCCGTCATTCTCTTCCTTTCGCAATCAATATTCAGCTCCAAACGGCAACCCACCGTATGTCTCGGAGCGAAGCACATTTCTTGTACTATTTTCGATAAACTCGTGATGAATGATGAACATTCACCGGACGGGTACCCGTGTCTTGCTTACACCGGAACGTGCCATCCAGCCAGCTGGTCAGAAAAGAGAAGGGATGGAAAGGAAATGGTCACAGCAATGTACTGAATTCGATTGATTTACGGCAAACGGCAAGCTGCCCGTTCGTGATGATATCGGTCCCCATCCCCCACACAAACACGATACAAAACCTTCTCCATTGTGAGGACTCTTGCATGAGTTTGATTGTTTCGTCAATCGGCGCCCTTAAGCCCCACCCTCCGTGTGCCCTCTTATCGGGGCAACTTGTTCAAGTCTTTCCACTCGAGTGTCTTCCTTCTGGGCAGTTTTTGCTTCCCTTTTTTGCTTTGCAACAAAATACCGGTGAGGTATGGTTTTGTCACGACAGTTTTGTTCGGTGGCAGTACTTCTTTTTTTTTTTGCATAACACGAAGAATACTGAAGTGTTCGCTTGGGTAAGAAAAAATCGAGAAAAATCGGGTACGGGTCGTGACGGAAGGATGTCATCAATATTCTTCGGCAGCAAGAAAGGCGGTAAGAGAAGCATGAAGACACACGCAAAGTGGTAGTCCTCGCAAGGAAATCAACCAGCATGGTTTCACTTTCCACCCACTCGGCAACATAAACATAAGAGCGCGTTTGTGCAAAGTTCGGCTCGGGTGCGTTTCGGTATAAGCGGAGCCACATCCGTGCTTCCGGCTTGTTTGATTTGAGCAAGTGCCTATCAAAGCACTCCTGCGCTTCCTTCTGCTTCCCGGCGTAAGGTGGAAAGAAGTGGCCTCTTTCTTTCCTCGTCCTTCCATCCCATTCAGCACACCCAATCAGCAGTAGTTCGAGTGATGAAGGTAGCGGCGATGCACTACTATCCAATGCTGCCGCGTTTATGATTTATGCTCGTCGATTTTTGATCATTTCTCATGCGCTACACGGTAATGAGCCAAATTGACAGGGAATCCATTTTGCGAGCGCTGCTCGTGTGCTTTCATCCTTTGCAGCAAACGGGCATGCGAAAACTGGAAACCGGTCCTCTTTCCTGCTGGCTTTTGCTTCCCCGCGTGCTTCATGCACGGACCATCCTTAAAGAGAGCTTCAAGAACCTGAACACATCAAAAGGCATTTTCTTTGCCCTGTGCGTGTGAGCAATTTCTTTTTTTTTCCTTTAATGCTCTGCAGCGTGCAGAGTGATCAGAAGAGAGAAAAAGAAATACGAAATTTCGCATTATGATGATCCTTTCTTACCATAATGCTCGTTTATCCACCGGAAGCTTGCGCTGTGGGCGCTATGAGTTTACCCTTTGACGGGAATAGGGCAAGTCGCTGGCATGGCTATGATTTGATAATGGTAGCGCTATCGGTCGTTATGCTATCAATTTAATAAATTTCCCTTTGCACGTCCGCACGGGTGGATTAGATGCGTCAAAAACGTGTAAAAAAAAGACTGAAGCCTTTTATAGATAAATTGAATACAAGACGCTTGCAATATTAAATTTAGTTCTGAACTTCTAAGTTTAAAATGTTGCCTGATATTTAACTCGTATTTAAACAAACGAAAAAGTATACTAAAGTCACTTTGACTTTACATCAGTGCTATTCGATTCTAGTATCAGAATCATAAACCTTCGAAATGAATCAATTAGTCTAAATCTTGACTGGATATTTGGTCTTCAGGAATCTTGGAAATTAGGATGTTTGGGATTCATGATTTTTTAAAAATCTTGAGCCTTTTGATTAATTCATCTCTGACATGGTCCCTTGTAGCATATAGGATGAGATGAATAAGTGCATCAAAATTCAGGCTGTAGTTGTTTTGGAACCGCGCGTCTGACAGCTGTCAATTTTTTTTCATCAATTGCCAGCAGTTAAATGTTAATAAAGCTTTTGTGTCTCCCATCGTTGCTTGTGACCGTGAACTTGGTAGCGTAGCTCAACTTCAAGGAAGTGGACGTACAAAACAACAACATTACCAGACATGGAAAGCTAAGTGAAAAAGCGGCTTGAACGACATCCGCGTCGCAGAGGAATACAAATGGCTCCTGAGCTTAACAATTCGCCATATGCCATTCGACAAATATTAAAAACTGGACTTGAACTAAAGCCTTTGAAGTTCCAAAAAATGTTATATCTCACCGATGCACAGCAAAAAGTTCGACTTCCAAGAGCCAAACAGTTGCACCACCGTCGATGTTCTCTCACTGATCGTATTCATCGATATTGGGGCTAAAATAAATGCACTAATCTATCAAGGGAGCTCCGAAGCCTTGGACACGCAAATATATAAGCCCTAGAACTTGGACATTCTAAACAAACTCAGCATCACCGTACTCAGTGGTTACGACATGAGGTCCCTCGCTTTATTTCCACTGCATAATGGCCACCAAAATCACCATATACCAATCCGTTGGACTATTGTGCCCGAGGTATTTTGTAAAGAAAGGATGACACAAATAAAAACCAAAGTGTCGATCAGCTTAATCAAGTGCTTTCATCGCGAATGGGCTTAAATATGGTAGAATCACTTTTGAGCAGCATGCGACGGCTTCATCGGCCATCTGAAGGCCAAAATTTGCAAAAAAGGATTTGAACAAATTTGAAATGATTACAGAAATGATGTTTTTTCAACATTTTGTTGCTTTCATTGAAAAAAAAAATAAAAAAAAATTTAATTTAAATTTTATTTATTTTTATTATTTTAAAACAAAAAACAAAATAGTTTTTTGTTTGACTGTTTTTTCTCACCCTGTAAATGAATAAGAAGTTTCCTGCATCTTCGAAGATTTTCATCGTAAACCACGAAAGATACCTGGCGCTTAGAGGGATAGAATATTATTAAATCCTGTTTCTGTTTTGGCAACTCCATTTAAATTTTTATTTTGATAAAATTTACTAACGAAGTTTTTGATTTCAAATTATAATTACCAGTAATTTGTTTCATATTTCTTGCCTCGTATTTCTACAACGTAATATGAACCTCGAGGAATGGTAAAATATTTTCGAAAATATCAAGATTTCAAAGCCAAGAATCGTTTCATAAGTTGAATGGCTTTGCATTGAAGATTGCAACAAGCTTTACAAAGATGAATAAATCCTTTTAAAAAAGGTCTTTTAACCACAACACTTGTTTTTACACATCGTTTTTTGGCGCCTGCCTGTGTTGAATTAAATTTTCATTAAAATTAACATGCAATAACATCGTCCTTTACCTTAATTACACATTAATGCTACATTTCTCCGAAACCTCGTTTTCGAAGCACTACGCCACAAAAAGCTGCTTCACTTTTATCTTTTCCACTAAAGTGTACATCTTCATACGGTGACCTACATAACGTGCCCGGAAAGCTGTCTCATTACACCGTGAAGCTTTCCACGGGAGGATGCACGGTTCGTCATTAGCTAGGCATGTGCACACCTAATGCTATTACCACCTCGCCACACGCTCCACCTCGCAACCATCTGGTGCCGCATACGACGATGTAGACGTGGCATTCATTAACCTTAAGCACTTTTAATGTGCTCTCGTAAACCGTTCGATGCTTGTTTTGACCACCGTGCCTACATATGTGCACTCGCACCGCGGGAAATATGTCATTTCCGCGTCACCTTTCTCCGGCCCGGTATGAGATCGGTTCGCCCGAAAGGTAAGGCATACGCCCGCGGCCCCATAACCATAAAAACTACACCTCTCGTGGGAAGAAAACTTACCTGTTAATCCTCGGGAGAAAATGGCGACAACTACAAGGGGCAAGGTAAAGAGGCCATTTTGTGAGTCTGTGAAGTCGGAGTAGCGCCGGTAATGGGCAATGCTTTTCCCCTCTCGACACACTGTACCAACATAATTCCTTTCGTAGCCCTTCTCGGCCTGAGTGAGACATTGCCGTAAACAGTTTGCGAGCGCTATCAGCCAGTAGAACCGCATCAAAAACGTGCCGATGCTTTCATCTGCCGTGCGCTGGAAGATTGTGAAGAATGTATAAAGCTCCGAGGGAAGGACGCTAGCTTCCCAGTTTTCGGGGCAACACGCGTGTCTTTCACCGTGCGGTTCGACACAACCGTCGAAATTATTATACTCATCTCCGGGCAAAACCCGCACCGAGGTAGGCCCCATTTTCTTGCAACAAATTTCTGCATCATGTGCATCATTGAGCTTAACTTGTAAAATAACTAAAAGGCTCACCGCGTGGTCTACCGGATGGGCCCAAAAGTTTTGGTCCTTCTTGCGCTTTTTGCGGCAAGTAAAGCTGGGCGAGGATGAAGATATTTTCGGGATTGGGATGGGAACGGTATTAAATGCGGGCAAAATTATGCCTGCATCATCATTCTGGCAGAGCCAAGCCTCGAGAAGTTGTTCACAAGGAAAGCTCGAAGAAATTATGAGCGCAGTGTCGTAGGTCGGGAAATTTGGTGTAGATGGCACTCTGGCGCTCCGCAGCATGCTAATGAGGATGTCATTTTAATGAACATTTAAATTAAGAGGCACTCTTTAGGTAAAGTATATATGGATTTTCTTGATGGAAAAATGCCCTAAAATTATTGACTGGTTGAAATACTAAAAGCGAATTTTATGTAACAAACAAAAAACAGCATGTTTTGAAAAAAGAATAACCTCAAAAAATTAAATTATGCTTTTATACAAAAGAACCAATTTCAGTGCACTAATGCTGTTAAAAATATATAAGTGAGCATATTTTTGTATTTCAAAATCCAAATTAAAAAGAATGTTTCTGAGCTTTCTGTATTGATAGAAATAGTTTTTCATGCTCTTATGCAACAAATATGAAAATACTTACAAATTATTATTACATCTTGGAGTTGTTGAAGCGAATAAAAATGCAAAGATAATTATCGTTACAACATATACGTTCAAATCTCAAGTGCTCCCCCTTTCTGAGTTATTATTTATTTTTCTCGAAAATTTTCAAAAGTCTGAATAGAATTGAAAAGAGAGGCCAGGCTCTTGCTTGTTTCACAGGCACATATGAATTGAAAGTAGTTCAATGTTTCTGTTTTATAAAGCATTGTTTTTCATTACTCACATTAAATTTATTCCAGGTACTTTGTTAGGCAACGAAAAAAATGTCTCTGAAACAACTGCTCGTAGAGTGCAGTTGAAGAAACAGGTTAATACTCATTTTTTATTTAGAAAAATAGGATCTTATTGGAGCTATTTTTTAAGAACATTTTTAACCGTCTGATGAAATTTCTGTTTTGCCTGTTCCCATGTTTTTGACAAGCTACCACCCCGTGTTATTTGATCCCTTTATCTATTTAACCAGTGACTAACGTGCTGACAACTAGGAATGCTTCAATTGCAACAAAAAAGTGCACAATGCACAGCAAAATCATTTTCAAATTTCAAGAGTATTCCCCCACTCCCTGATGACGTCATTAGGGAGGGGTTAGCAAGGATATCTTTCCTTACTGGCGAAAAGACTTTACATTCCTTCCGGAGCACCAATGTCCCGTCAATAATACAATCCAAATCGAATTCCCATGCGCAATGCAAATCACATTTTACGAAATGCACCGCACCCTTTCTGATACAGATCCATGTATGCATCCCAAACATGCCGTGGCGATTCCATCTGGCATTCAAAGCTCGTGTTCGAGCGCTGACATTCTTTCGTCCTCGCACGTACACTATCAGCTTATCGAAATAAGCTGTCTTATATGGCTGTCGTCTGCACAAGCCTCCCACCCGGAAAAACAAGAAACGTTCGCATGCCAAACACCACCCTCAGAAGGGGTTGCATCGTGGTGAAATAAAAAGTTAATCGAATGGATAAAAATTGCATTTTCGATCGAGGATGGGATTGCATTGCACTGTCCTGCTGAACGGATGTAGGATGACCGGGAAACCTAGACGACTTGTCGTTCACTTATCGAAAACAATCAAAGGCTTTCTGAGGAGCGAAACAAAACCCAACTCCAGGCAGAGACGAGCTGAATAGCCCCATGTGCGGATTACGCCATCCAAAAGCCCTGCCACTGTTTCCTTTCATCGATGGATTGGGTTTCTTTCTATCATGCTAAAGCAGAACGGTCCATTCCTTTGGCATACGTCTCTCAACTGCTTTGTTATGAAGAAGCTAGTATAAAAATAAAAATAAACTCTTCGGTCATCACCTTGCGACGCCGTGCGAATGTCCCTGTTGCTTTTTTGTTGCTGAGTGGGAGTAAGATAAAATGTGCACAAGTGGCACTTTATGCGTCCACTATCCGGAAACATATCCATTGTCATGTGACACTGTTGAGCAATGTGTGATCAGTTCAGGATGAGAGAGAGAGAGAGACAGTGATATCCAAACAGCTGAACTCTCTGGGCTAGAAGATGAAGGTTGGAAAAATAAGAAACATGCGTCTGTTTGAAATAAATCACCCCGAAAATGGATTTGTTGGCTCTTTCAAATTGTTGAGTTCAACCCATTGCTGTTGATAGAAATGGTACAATTGTTTCAAGTATCCCCCGCTCTGTTTAAGCTCGTTTTTTTCTGTCTTATTCCAAGGATAAAGTATTCATGGATATCGAATGAATGAGCCTTTAAATGTATTTTAACAAAAATGATACATTTATCAAAAATTGCATACTTTCAGGCGTACATCTCAATGCCCATGCAGGGTGGTTGTAAGTTTAAAAATATTGTTTTTTTTGCACCTAATAATCTACCCTTGTTGAAAATAAGATTCTCCTGTACTGTACACGTTTATGAATAGATAAGAATATGAAATCTTTTTGGTTAAAAGCGTCTGAGCGCACATTTTTATCTTTTTAATGTATTGTAAAACATATTGCATACATTGCCTTTGAAGCATATGTAAATGAATTAAAAGAGGCACATAACAACAGTTTGATGAGCATTTGACAATCATTTTGCTCATTTTCAGGTGTTCAAATTTCATATGACCCTAACATACCAACAATCAAAATGTCTTCTACTTTTTTTTTTGAAAAAAATAATATTGTTTTTAATGCCATACGAAAGATTTATTTGATCCCTTGCTGGACGTCCAGCGGAACCGTGAGCATATTTTTACTGCCATTAAAAGCCCCCAAACGTCTCGCGAGCCTATTGTAACGCGATAAGGGTAAAACTCCCAGCGTCAGTCTTTCCAATAAATTTTCTCGTTCTTTTAGGTCGTACCATAAGGCCGACCCCGAACCACCACCGTAAGCCGTATGGTGAAAGCGAATAATTGCAATCACATAATGAACGACGCACGGGAAGCATTATTTACTGTCCAAGGGATGGGGATAAAAACAAAAAAAAGTACAAAAAACTGAGCTTTCTCTTTCCAGGCGCGGGAAAATCTTCGATAATGGGTGCGCGCGGTATGCCAGGGGTGAACCGTAATTAATGATTATTGGCAAACGTGAAGGAGCACAACCTCGGAAGTTCCCATCTGCACGTAATAATTTATTCTTACCGGGTGATACTGGCTGATATCTTCGTCGGTGGTGTCGGGGTCTCGCCACCAAAAGAAAAAGGAATGGCAGTAAATTATTTGTGGCCCAATTTTTGGGCACTTTTACTGGAGTGTGTGAGAAGCGTAAATATAATTCCCCTTGAAGGCTGCTCTCCTTCCGTAGCGTTCAATCGATTCTGTTTCACAAAAGAATAGTCTTTGTAGCGCTTCCCTTTCTTCTCCGTATTAATTATCTAATCAAACGATGTGAATCAATCCATTCTTTTACCTTACACTTCGTCTAACAAGACGGCGCGGTATGCGAAGAAAAATTGCATGTGCAGATTACAGCGCTCGGGGAAAAAGGGGTTCAAACGAACGTGAAACAAGAGATGAACAAGAGTATTTTTCCCCGCGTCGACTAGTCACTAGACACAAAAAAGGGAAATTTCCTGCACGCTTCCAGCACACACACGAGCACGGAAACTTCCTCTGTCTTAGCATCCACCATCCATAGCATAGCAACTATCATTTCCCTCGGCAAGCGACGAACATATCAACTCCATCATTTTGTCATTGTCCGTTCGCTTCAAATCCTCTCGAGATTTGTGGAACGTACCCAGGCAGCCATCTTACAGCGAGCTGGAGGGTAATTTGTAAAACCAAGCAAGTGCTTTCTAAACACGCAAGATACGTCCGGCTACTGACGACGAGCGGCTTACCATCTTCAGCGCGGAGGCCATCGGTGTCTTAGCCCCGCTCCTTTGCAGCAGACTTAGCTAGCGTAGAATGTGGCACATAACATGAGACTCGCAAGAGGGGAAAAAATGGACCCTTCATGTTGGGTGTTTATCCTTTAGTAAGGGTTCTCGATTTTCTTGAGGGAAATTGATTGTACATGGTTCTGCTACGCTCGGGAGCTCTCAAGCCAGGCCATGCGGGTGAGATAGTGTGCATCATAAAGTGTTGCTCTTCCTCTCAAGCGAGTCAAGAAGGACGGCAACTTACAGGTGACTTTACGTTTAGCAGCAAAGAAAAAGATTTTGGAGAATTATGCTTTAAGTAGTTTAAGTAAGGCTTGCCCTGGTTTGCGCCCTTTCTCGATTGGATTACACTAAAAGCTGGCTTTAAGATAGGAACGGATCGAAAGGCCTATTAATAAGCTGTCAGATGTGTCATGCCGGCGACTGGCAACGGCATCGTGTTGCTAGGCACTGACAGTTTGGCGTCTTGAAGGGAGGAAAAACAGGCTTCTTTGCTTGGACATCCAAATTGATAATGGAATCGAAACAAAGGAGAGCAAAAAGTGGAGCACCTCGAAGTCGAAGATGCTACAAGGTACGAAAAGCAGATGAAATTGATTTGTTTCTACTATAAGGGATAATAAAGGTATTGAATGCCAACAGTTATTCTTTGAATGAATATATCAATATTTATTGATTTTCCTCTTTAAATATATATTTATTTCAATATATTTTCTATTAAAGATATTCGTATCAAACATTTGTCTGGATATGAATATTGGAAATGCATTAAATTACTTCTTTTTAAAGAAAGCTTCAATATTATTCACTCCAACAGGAACTCCTACTTATTTTCATGTTTCTAAGCCATTTTTTCTAAAATGTTTTCTTGAGCCAATGTCTAGGGAATTCGTCTTCATATGAACATCAGTTTTCCTTTGTTTCTATCCGCCTAGCTGACACATTCTGTCACACCATGGCCATCCGTACGAAATGTAGAATTTCAAGAATGTAGGTAATAGCTTTCTTCGGTCTGTCTTCCTTTATCCACCGCCAACGTTAATCCCTTCGATAAGGAAGAAAGGTAAAACGTCTCTCCACCCTCGGTTAAGGATGCTTTAGTTACCTGTCACGGTGGTGCTGTGTGTATGGGATCGGGTGAGGAGGAAGGGCTAGTTCGCTTCGTAGACGTGTTTGACATGCGTGCCAGCTTGACATGAAGAAATTCAATTTTCTGCTTTGTTGGACGGGTGGGATTTTACAATGAAGAAGGCAAATTGCTAAAGCAATGTTCGGTGGTTCGAGATCGCTTTGGAGTGTTGTTTTTATTTACCTTCGTATTTTTGAAGACAATCTTATCACATTTGAAATTCTTCACTTGAGAGATAAAGCAGCAACTTTAATAACGAATCTTCCAGGAAAATAGTTTACTCGGGAAAGTGTGTTCAAACTTTAAATAAAATCGCTTTCCATTCCTGTCATTCAGCGTTGGAGAAAATGCAATTTTCCATCCTATTGTTTTAAATTGTATTTATCTTTTCCGTAAGCCGTGGAGCGCCACACGTCAATAAGGGCGCCCGCATCCGCAGCACGCTGTCCCGTTTGTAAGCACACTTGTAAATGCTCATCCGCTGTTAAAGAGTCTGTGTGGCGCTGTTTCGAGCTGGAAAGTCTGTCTGTCTGTCTGTCGTTTGTTGAACGCATTTTCCGTAAGCTAGCGTTTCGAGCTGATACTTTGTGTGTGTGTGTACAAGAGAGAGAAAGAGAGAAAGTGAGCGAGTATGTGCACTTTATGTTGCCACACTTGCAGCAACAACAACGGCAACAGATGCTTTTTTGTTGCACTTGTGCGATGCGAGCACTGCACTGAAAATGCATCAAAACGCGCCGCTTGCGATTGTTCCCGGAATACATTCTCCCGACACTGCTCGACCGAGTCGATAATGTACGTGATGTGCGCCCGTTGTGTGGTGTTTTGTTTTTGCTCTCCACTTTCCTGTAAATCAATTTGATGAATATTGACGCATTTATGTCTGCTTGTAGCTTTTGCTTTTTTATTACCCTTCGTTGTTGCTCAACGGCTGTGCAGTTGTTTTACGGATGTGTTTACGCCAGTGATACAGCACAATCGATAAAGAGCTATTATCTGATTACGTGGCGCTTAGTGCGAGAGGGCACTTTTGATGACTGCAAACGTGTGCAACAAATGATAAACAAACAATGTGCAGCAGTACAGCATCTGTTGGAGTGTGAAGCTTATAAATGGATAGGTTTAATTGAAACAGAAAACGACTAATCATCGAATTAAGATTCTCCTTCAAATGACAGCTGTCAATTCTTGTAGCTGTCATAATTTGACACTTGACAATTTGTTTTTTAAAAGTTTCTTCTTTAGTTATTTTGCAATGTAATTGACAGTTAAGTGCCTTTGTTATAGCTCTTCAAAAGAAATGTAATCAAATTGCTATAAAAGGCCAAAATAATTTCCATGCACATAATGCTTTTTCCGCATAAATTTCCCAAATGGGACAAATATTTTCTTTCTTCTACGCCAACGCCAATCGCTTTTTTCCAGGCGTTAGACTAATGGGGCCGGTTTTGTGATTTGATTTAATATTTTCTTCACTGACTTAGTACAATGCCCCCTCGCCCTGCATGTAGGCAATATGTGTTTCCGTTGTTCTTTATCGCACACTCAACCAACTTCCATCAAAAAGCCATACCCAAACTTTGCGGCTCAGGCAAGCCCGAAACTCGGCAAGAAAAATTGCCACCCCGAAAGCCTTTCCTCGGCCCAGTTGGGCAGGCCCCAATCCTGCCAGTTACGCGCCATTACACCGCGGGTCAGGGCTCGTAAACCGTCCCAAGTATTGTGTGGGTAAGGGTAAGTGTCTGTGTGCTCATAAATTGTGGCACCTCTTTGCACCTTCGTCTCTCTTTCTCTCTTGCAGCCGTTTATCTTTGGCGCACTGCTGCGTTCTTAACGATTTTGCAAGTTCGCGAGACGTGCGAGTGGAAAGCGCGTACGATCGTGTCAATAAATCTCACATCAACGGAAACACATTCACCAAAAAGAAGGTAACGTAACGGATGGAATGTGTGGCGTAAAAGCTGGGCAGGAAAGGCGGAAGGAAAATCGGAATCGATTCCATAACAGGGTCTTATTTATTCTTCGTCCAGCATCCATTCATTCCACCATTTTTTCGGTGGTGTGGCTAAAGGGAGGCCGGTAATTGCTAATGGTTCATTTCATCTACACGCACACGGGTCGGCAAAATGGGAAAAACCATCATCATCTGGTGGACGTGGTACGTGGCAGCCCTTGACCGGACGGCACGCAATCGAGCCTGACGGTTGGGAAATGTAACGATCCGCAGCCGATTCTTTCAAGCTGTTCTCGGCTGACGAGCCGTGCGGCAAGATCGATGAAATGCTGGATGGGCATATTTCTTTCTGCGCGGTACATGTGTGTAGCTTTCAATTGACTTTCTTTGTTTTGAACCTCGTTGTGAAAAAGAAAAGAAAAACATAACAGAAATAATATTTTTATTTATTCTTGATCAATTTAAAGGATAATATATCTTATTTGTGTCAGAAAATATCAAGTGCCTTACAGAAGTACAGTTATGTATTATTCGATTTTGCTATGAATTTGGTTTTATTATTTGCTTAAATTTTATTTAAATTATTTTTTGATGATATTCCTACAATGTTTTATAAAAAACCAAATGATTTGTTATGAGAACTTCTAGAAACGATTTGGAGTTATTTAAACTAAAGCTTAAAACTGTTCGTGTTCTAACAAGTAAAAAGTTGAAAAAAAAGTACTGCAACGTGGAACCCGCCTGATCTCAAATTCCCAGTATGGTGGTATAGTTTTCATGGTCTTATAATATCTTTAATTTTTTATGTACACTCAAATATATATTATTGTTTTCAGAATTTGGCGCTTTTGCAGCAAAATATTTCTTAGTGAATGATTAAAGTACATTATAAGCACCAACATACTAACGCCTGAATTTATATAGCATGTTTTTATGCCTTGAATGTTTGAGGACTGCCCAGGAAACTATACCATTACAACAACATTTTATGCTATCTGTACAATAATTTGATTTTACCTTCAAAATAGTTTTCAAGTTAAAATTATTGCTCAATCAGCATTAAGACTACGAACATGTCTTACATACTGCATAGCTTTAGGCGTTGAATGACCTCATTTCTATTTACAAACGAAATATTTTCACAATCTCACCTAACATTTTACCTATTGCCTTCGTTATTTCTATTTTATCAGTATCAACAGCAAATACAATCCTTAAATAGTGTACGAAAAACTTCTTCAAACACTCGTTACACGATACATCTACAAAGGAAGCACAAAACTTAAGACAGAGAGCCGGCGAGAACAAAAAAAATAAACTTTACCTTCGCACCACGCTACACGCACCGGAAATGACAGCAACAGTGGCACACCGCCACAGGAAACAAGCCGACCCGTTTCCTGTGCAGGCAGTGTCTGAAAGCTTTCGGTCATTAGCACCCGTGGGCAATCCTATCACCCGCCGTGCCAGGACCACTTTTCATCGCTTAAACCGAAAACGGAAAAGGGGAATGGAGCAAAGCGGGAAAACCCGGCCAATGTCTCTGCGGGAAACAAAACGCAACGTCCTATTGTCCAGTACGCGGAAGCCAGCAATCAGCCGTCCGAAGCATAATTGATGGGCAGAGAAAATTTATGGAAATCGTTTTTCCGGTCCATCGAACGATTCGGAAGTGCGGTGTAGCGATATCGCGACGGGATCGTGGTTACGAGCCCGAATGGAGCTGGAGCTGCGAGTGCATCGAGTACGCGCCAAAGGGGTTGTTACTTTAATGCATGCCAGGTGGTGATGGGCTGTGAGTAGGCTGTGTGGTTTCGCTGGTGGTATGGGACACTTTAAAAGGCGATGGCAAATCAAGCAGCACACTTAATCAGACTGTCGATTGCCTGTGGTGTGCCCATTTTCTGGCCGAGACATTTCTGGTTACACCTCGGTGGTGTAAAATTGATGTGTGCCATGACATGGGAAGCTCATTGTGTGTACGACCAAGCACCAAGACGTCTCAAACAGTTAATGCTACCTTGGATAACTATTTTTCCTTCTTTCTTTACGATCGACAATCAGTGACCGTTGAACGGTACACAAAAGGAACGCTGTTGGTCACTCATTTATTTCTGTGACACATTTCCCCAAAGTCGTGTGTAAGGTTTACTCGGTGCAATCGTGTGGAATCCTGCTGACTCGATCAATATTAAAGCTGTGCCGTAAATGATTGCGCTAGCTAAGCGAACAAGAAGCAAGAATTTTATTTTGGTGCTGCTTGAATGAAATATGTTTGTATCGGTAGTTTGGATCATAAACAGGCTTTAGTCTAAAAAACTGACCATAGTAAAAGAGCAGACAATACCCATACACAGCTTTACATAAACTAAATACAAATCACTGTACATAATTTTAAAGAGCACAAAAATATCCCTGACTGGAATGTGTTTCACACATATAACGCCTGAAATTATGCAAAGGCACCATTATTGTGAAGGTCGCATTAGTTTCGGAAATTTCATTCAAAATTTATTACATTGGTTCCGTTTTCTTAACAGGAAAAAAATGAACCTGGGTAACTAACTTATTTTTACTGTTTTTTTTTTCTATTTAAGATTCAAACGTAAGTAAAGCTTAAAGTTGTAAAACAAGTTCTACTGATATTTTATGTTTTGCAAAATGAAAAATGTATTTTGATTTTAAAACTTTTTAAGTGTGTTTCATCAAACGTTTTTCCTCTTTGCCTAATTTATTCACTTTGTTTTGTAAAACAGAAAGCAATTTTTGGAAATAAAAACCATCATTCAATTCATGTTCTATTCATTCAACAAGATGAAGAATAGATAATTGTCTCGTTAGATGTGGTTGTGTTTCTCTTTATTATTTTAATTAAGTTAAATAACAAGCAAATACGTTTAATGAACGGAATGTTCAGCAAACATCAAACGCCTGAAAGTATGCAATCAAAGTTTTTAACCGAATGGTTTAATATTATTAATATTGATCAGGTGAATATAACAGGCGTTTAAAAATCGATCTAATCAATTCAGCTACATTCACGTAAGAGTATTTCATTTTGATTCTATCCTGTTATCAGCATAATATCATTTTAAAATATTTTTTCAATAAAAATCAATAACAACTGTTCACGGATTTGCTCTAAATTGATTGTACCGATTCACCCAGTTGAATTATTTTTAAAGCAAAAACATTCTGCGTTCTTTCGTGTCTAAAACTTTTCGTTCCAGCTCACTAACCCGGCGTACTTCTGTTGAGTTGTGGATAAGAATTTCTTTCCCAACTGAACCAAATCCTTTTTGTGCTTCCCCTCTGTAAAACACGCACACCCAGGAAGGCACGCTCCATTTCGGCAGTGCGAAAAGTAAATGAAAAATATGACCCATTTCCTTGTTTTTCCTTCCCAAATTCTACTCCCCCGCGCAAAAGCACCCCAAAGCAAGATTGCTTAAGACGTCCGAAATCCTTTTTCCCAATTGAAGCACACCGAACATCCCGGGACGAATGAATCGAAACAGACTTTCAGGTTTGATTTGATTAAGCGGATCGGTCGTGTTTTTTGTTGGATTTGTTTCACCCAGGCTGTCTGCCCGCTGATAAGATGGAAGGTTTGGGCTTCTACGCAGGTGGAAAGGTTGCTTTATCCCTTTCGATACATCGATTCGTACCGACACGGGCCAAATACGAGCTTTGTTCGTGCGGGACGAACTTTAAGCACGATAAAGCAAGAGCCAAACGGCCGGAAGCCAACACAGGTTAAGCTTAGCGCTAACGTGAGGAAAGGTAAACAGTTTTCCTTGTTATAGTTAAGGGCGGTAAGCATTAAGTCGTCACCCGGAAGGTTTTGTGTGGAAGGCGGATGCGTGTTGCCTTTTGCCTTCATCTTCAGCGCAATGGATTGGAATGTGTTTATCGGATTTGCTCACTTCGGACCAAAGCAGAGAAGAAAGATAAATCGACAAAATGGAAGGTTTGAATTAGAAGATCCCGGTAGAGGAACATCAATTCCACCTGCACAGTTGCCCAAATCGGACGAATCTCCAAGAGCACAAACCCTTCTCTGCAGTGCACCGAGCACATGTTAGCTTTTTGATTTTATATTCTAAATGCTCCGTGAAGAAGCTGTGAAAATAGGATTTGCCCCGGCACCAGGAACAAAGGCAGCGCCGGGCGGCAACGCGAGCAAAAGAAATCCGCTTAATTTTAATGCTTTCATTCTCGGGACCGATTTGGGAGTCACCGTGGCAGGGGTTTGCACCACACCGAGTAACAGCCAACCATTCATCGTCATTCGCACCGAGGGCAAATCGAGAAAGGGAAGTGGAATTGCATCAAAAGTACCTTTGGCAGGATCCGGTGCCTCATGTTTAGCAAGCAGTTTTTTTCTCTCTCTGCTAGAAGTGTGTTCCTTCCATCGAGTCTACCATTTACTTGCAACCGACCGAGTCAGTTCGTTTCATGTTTGTCCAGGTGCACTTCATTCCGTGCACTTAAGCACACCAGTAGCGCAACTTCCACCGAGCTCTGAGCCGGGCATGATTGCAGCACAAAGGTTACAATCACGCCCGTGAAGTGACTGGCTGGCTGTCTGTCTGTGCAGCGTGAGTGGTTCTCTCGGGGGTTAAATTTGGCATGCGTTGTTGACATAATGATTGCTTCACTCAATCCCCTTGCGCCGACACCTGCCCTTTGGGGACAGGTTGCAGTGGCATAGTGATTTTGAAAGAACTTCGCGAGAGAAAACGTATTTTAAATGTAGATTCACAGCAATTTAAAACTGGTTTAATGGTGATATTTTAATACTGGTTTTGTTTTATTTTTGATATCTTTTATTTTAAATGAGAAACTGAAAAATGTGACATTTTAAGGTAAATAATTGTGTACCATCATTTAACAAATAAATAAATTATTGGCTTTCTTTCGAAAGAACAATATTATGTTAAATGATTATTGTTTAAAAATTAATTCAAAGCTAGTTGAAATGCAGCTCAGTAATCAGCATGAAGAACGTTTAGGTGTAATCGGTTATTTAACAAAAAATGTCTAGATGTCTAATGATAATAAAAAATAAACTTATTGCTTTTATGTGTAGCAGCGAATGTGTCAAAAGTGAAATAAATATTTATTTGTCAGCATATCCAAATTTAATTAAAGATAAAAAGTAACATCCAAACATTTGCTGCAGCAACAAAAGTTCTACGTTAAATATATGTAATTACTAGGGATATTTCTTTAAAATTAAACTCTGCATGTAAAGCCCTAGATTGGAATTGCTCCACAGATGAAAGACGAAAATCCAAAGTTTTTTTCTCCTATTTTACTCTCATCTCTAGCCATTCCCAGCAAGTTCAAACAACAAACCACTCCTTGTGCTCTATTTACCTTCAACCGAAACCAAACTTTCAACGCCAGATGTGTGATGGCTGTGTGTGTTTGTGAGTGCAGCTGACGGGACATTTATATCACTCCTGTTATTTCGTAGCCTTCTTTGCTTCTGCAACTGCGAATAAGTTTCACTTTTCCTAGCGCCAGTGTGTTGGTGGTCGGGCTTTGTCTATATATGTGTGTTGCCTTTGAGAATATTTCACTCTAAAGCGCATGTTACAAAAGGAGGCCACTTCATGCGTCTGGATGATTTTCTGTTTCTTTTTTTGTGTTTGACATAAAACACCAGGCACCTCCATTGCTATGAGAAATTTAAACGAAATGTAGAGTTTGTAGAATACGGCAATACTTCGACGCACTTGCTACATTAAGGCAAAGAAAATATTTGTCAAAACATTTTAAAACGAGTTATAATTTATGATACTTTAAATTCAAGCATGATCTTCATGAAGTATGTTATGATGAACGATAGGAAAATCGTGTAAAATATACTACTCTCTGTGAGTCAGAGTTAGAAAATTTACTCAAAGTGCTATACATTAATGTTTCATTATTTACATTTTCTGTTCGCTCGCTTTTGCTTTGTCGATTTTACTCTCTTCCGTCGTTCGTGTTGTCATTTGAACGCATTAATCTAAAACAAAGCAAACACCGTACCGAGGCAAGTTTGTACTGTGCATTTTGTTTGTTTGCCCACCGTTAAGTGGTTGAACGGTTTATTTTGTCTCTTAAAGAAAGTGGTGCTATGTTTTTTTTTTTCAAGTAGTAACATGTTTAGTAGAAGTTTGGCATGTCCTCTATGCATCACTGTCTAATCGAAATTGACTTGACGCGATACTGTCAGTAAGAAGTCCTTACATCAACATGCAGTGAACTTACGTTTGTAGCATAGTGAACATTTGTGCTCCATAAGCAGTAAACTATTAAAATATCCGAACAACGCTCTTTGCGTTTAATGCCTGCAAGAAAAACGAGGATACTTTAAATTTGTAAAGTTCTCTTTAAACAACCATCATCCGTTCCCTAATGAACACATTCCTTGAAGGCAAACATGAAATCGGTAAAAAATGCATCTACAAAAATGGTGCATCTTTAGCAGGAAGTTCCGCGAGTACAACTTGTACACACAAAAGCAAACTTTCCTTGCCGGGGAAAACGAAACAGCTCCATTCCCCTCGTTCCCTCCCGATGGAAATTGATAAAAGTGCATAATAAACTTCTTCGCCAACTTAATTTATACAATTTTATACAAATAGAAAACTGCACAAGCACGCTGCAATTGGAATCGCGTGCACTGAGAGAAGAAAAACGGTGCGCTTCAGTCGATCCGTCCAACTTACTTTTCTGTTTTGCTTGCAACGCTGCTTCTGTTTGCTTCACTTGATGACTGTATGTGATCCTTTCAGTCAGATAGAGTCAGATTCAGTCAGCATTCCGGTTCGCGCTGGTGAAGGGAGCTTTTTTCTTCCCCACTGTACAGGGTGGTGCAATAAAACGCATCAAATCTGTTTTTGCTGGCTCATTGAAGGTGCCGCTCAGTGAGAGATAGGGATGATGAAGACTGTTCATCCGACACTTTGAAGCACTACGTTGAACTAGGTGTGAGCTGCTGTTAGAAAAGCAAAAAAAGCAGGAGGTTTTCACTTTAACTGGAAGTAGATTTGGTTGTTTTTATTAATTAAAAAAATATCTAAAAAGTATAGGAATTTTTAACTGCACTTGTGCAGCGTTCTTGTGTAAAGCGCCTAAAGTTATACTATCTTCATGGCAAAATCACGCGTTTAATTAGTTTACCATGAGAAAAGATGGCAGACGCTTCTAGCCATGATTATTATGCGTCTTTTGTAATTATTCGTGGCTCAAACAAGCGTTATCAACCCCTTCACAGCAAATAGAGCCATCATACTTGAGGAAAAGCGAAGAGGAATTGAATATACTTAACTCTGCACGCTACATTTGGCGCGAATCATCGCGCACAGATTGGAGATAAAAATAAGGACACAAGGGAAGTGACTTGAGGAAACGAGAATGATCATGGGTAAGAGAGAGATAGAGACAGAAATAAAAAAAGAACATGCACCAATGTGCATGGAGTTGAAATGAAACTTCCGTTTTGCTGACTGTTCGAACAAGGTGGAACCTTTCCAATCGCCCGCGTTTAGCTACGAAACGAGATTTTCCTTTCGATTTACGCAGACTAAGGGTTTCGTCTTTCTCGTCTGCCCAGCATCAACGTTTCTGTTGGATGCTTTTTTCCACTTCCCTGTCTGCAGCAGCACAAGCTGTTGGCAGAAAGTTTTCCAATTTCTCGTACACTGCAAAGGAAGCAAACGAAGAAAAGTTTTACTTCCCGGTGAAAGTTTTGCCACCCTTTTTTGCAACATCACCATCGAGCGGAACGTGAACATGAAGCCCATGAACACATTCCGACATGTGCCAGCGAGAGATTGGCCGGGAATCGGTTATCGGGCTGTTCTACCACTCATTTCCCATCGCCACCATATGCTTCCCTTTTCGCCGAACGAGTCGAACGTGCGGGTGCGCTTAAATGAGAAGACTTTATCGAAACAGCCCGAAAGAATGTTATGAGATTAACTCATCATTAAGTTTATTCTTCGGCTCGCGTAACGCTGCAACAAGCTTGTGGATGCACTTTTGCTCGGAAGCAGGGATTTGGGGATGCGTTTACGTTTCTGGGCGGTAAGCCGTGCTCGAGTGGAAAGTGTTTTCGGTAATTAACACTTTATTTTGATGAGAGTTCGTAAAACGTAACGACGATGAGACAGTTGGTGGTAGCGTTATGAGTGCCGTCGTAAGTAGCTGTTGGTTGGTTGAACTCGAGTTGCCGTACCGGATTCGGATGGATGCAACCGTTTTCGGTGTCTGAAAGTGCAGTTAATGTTGAATCGCTTTTTCTGAAGGAAGTGTGGTGAAGTTAAGAAGCAATAATTTGAGGTGATTTCAAAAGAGGCAATCAGACGGATTAAGTTTACGAGATGATTTTTCCTACTGCTTTACGGAATGTTTTTAAGGATCAAAATTGGACAGATGGTATGAAAATTGCTGCACACTTATTTAATGGTAGCAGTTTTGAGTTTGAGTTTGTAAAAAGCATAACATTGAAACATTTTAATATATTGGTGTTTTTTTTATTTATGGTAGATGTGAAGACAGAAACAAAAGTTTTTAAAATTCCCCGTATTTTTCAAATAATTCATTTCTGTTACTTCTGTTCTTCCCAGCCAAACATTGTTGCCATGAAAAAAATGTATACATTCTGGTAAAGTATTTTACCTTTTAATTTCTCAGTTCGTCAGTACGAATAATGTGAATTAATGTAAAAATTGTTATATATTGTTTTTAATTGTTTTTTTCTACACGAATTTTGTTTGCAAAGAAACGTAGCAAAATTAACCGATGTCTATCAATTATGAAGCTTGGTTATGCCATATTTAGATCTACCTGCTTGTTCGTTGTAGCTAGAAGTCATTTATGTGATTAGATCGTTTACACAAAAGGATTTTGTTCTTAAAGGCTTTCGTTCACAAAGAGTTTAACATAAATCTGTTAACAAAAGTAAATCTGAACATTATACTTGAATGTTCTATGGTATGGTAACTTTTTGCTACCTCAAAATATCACTTTTGATTAATCAAATTTTAAATAAGCATCGAACATCCTGTCATAAACGGGTGTAAACACGAACAGACATGAAAACACGAATTCGTACAGCTGGATAGGAATTCGACCTTTTCAAAACCAAGCGCGGTAAAAAGACAGTTTTTCGGTGCGTAATACTTCAATTAATCGTTCAGCAAGAAATACCTCCGCTTGTTTCTACACGTTTCCCAAAACTCTCAATGTTTGAACCATCGAATTAACCTGTAATTTGGTCAAAATATTAACTTAATTAAGTGAAGTTATTTTCATGCGCTCTCACAGCTTAAATACCTTTTTATTTGGTTAAAATATAATTAAACGATACAGTCCACATCAGAGAAGATAATTTTTAGCTGCGCTATCAAAGCATGAAACCATCAACCAAAAATTTTTTATTTCAATTAAAATATTTTTATAGCTTTTTAAGTGGCTTTAATTTCAGCAAACTTCAAGAGACACTTAAGCACAATTTGATAACGGACTAATTTTTTTTTTAATTTTTAATATACTTTTTACATGAACACAATAAACGGGTAGTTAATAATTTAATAACGAGTAAATTTGAGAATAAACTTAGCAGAACTATTTTATTCACATGTTTAAAAGTGTGGAGACACATGGGCACTCAAAGACGTATAAAATTGTGGAACACGATAAAATATTTTGAGGAAATGAAAAATGCTTGCTTTATCTGAATGCTTCCAGTGAACTATTAAATCAAACATATCGCTTATTTTATAAGAACACTTTCAAATCACTTTTAAATAAAACCATCACGAATTCCTCCCACAAATTCTGCCATCCTGTGCATGACCCGACTCGCCCATGAGCACAGACACGCAACCAAAATCGGATCATCGGATCCGTCAGCGTTAGCATGCAAACAAGAAACACTTTCACTTCGACGAGCAATAATTATCGAACGAGCGTCTCGAAAAACCACCCGCAACTTTTCCGCACCAAACCATACTGTTCCGGACACCTTTTCTTGTGCCCAATTTAGCGCCATCCTTCAAATGCCACTCAGGCGACTCATCACCCATTACCGACCGGTGTCTTGCTTTGCTGCGAAACAAGCCGAACCAACCACAGTGCACAAAAACGACCAAACACACCCATACCAACCCAGTGTACTTTTGGTTGAGAAATTTGGCCCCTGTCAATCTGTACCCTTCCTCCTTCGCTCCCTTTCATCCATCCCGACTCGATGACATGAGAAACGTGTCGATAGTGCAAATTTATGCCGATCACGATTTATTACGCGGGTTAGGTCGCCGCCCATCGATCTTTCCGTTTCGGTGCGCAAGTGCTTTCGGTTTTGTGAGTTGATTGCGGGGAAAAAAAACGGGAGGAAAGCTTTTTGCTGGCACCACCTTTCGGTGAACCAGACCGGGTGAAATAGTTAACAGTTACGGTCGGAGCATCGGTTCAGCGTGTTTTCCGCTCCTTTCGCTGCCGTGCTGCCGGGTGCAAGAGCAATCAACGGTAAACATTTTTCATTATTATTCGGTCACAAGCAATTAATATCAAAAACAAACCACGAGCGGCTGTCACCTTTTCTGTTTGGCCTGGTGTGCGTTTGTATTTTCCGGCTTGCCCGGGTCGATCGGTTTGGTGGTGGAAATGGCGCTCACGGTGGAGCGCGGAGCATAACAAATGGAAATCGAAGCGAATTATGACGACCTCGGTCGGTCGTTTTTCGTGCCGGTGAGTAGTTTGTACGCTTTATCGATACGTGTTTTTTTTCGGAGATTTGGTGCTGATAAATGTTCGCCTACCGCAACTTGCTGTTCTGTTATGAAAGATCATTTTTCAATGCGAGCTACATATTTTATTAATTTATTGTATCTGAAGAATTTATTTGCTAACTATTTAAAAAAGAGTATTTTGTTTCGGTGAGAAATGTCTGTTCCGCTCATAATTAAGTTGAACTACTCCTTTAAAGCACGAACTGAACGTGAAAACTTGCATAGATTATTAATCCTATAAATAATTCATCCAACAATCGATACATTTTTTAGTGTCGACACACTCGAGCCCTTACTTTCGCATGCAAACACCCATCCGCCAGTGCCACTTCACCCTCTTGGGGGGTGGCACGAACGTGTGAAACTCTTCTCACACAGCACCGAAAACACGCACCCCTAAATTAACCTCCCGTCACGATCCTGCAGGTGGGGCAACCCGTCAACACGGGGTGCCGCACGGCATCCCACCGCACCGACACGGGCAAGTTGTTTAAGGTTTCATTTTTCCGCTCCAGTGGCTAAATAGTTCGCGACAGGCCGACAGCAAAACAGCATGTATCTGGTGTGCAGCGAGCGCTAGTTGTTTTGTTTTTGTGCCGAGACGGGAAAAATTGCTCGGCGCTACGGGAACAGTTGCAAGCTTTCGAGTAGTTTCTGAAGTGTTCCTTTGGGGCACGCTATTCACGGAGGAGAGCACGGAACAGAGGAAAGCTGGTTTAAAAATGTATCTGCTGTGTGGATAAAAGAAAAAAAAACATTGAAGAGAAAATTTTTAAACTACTAATATATATAGAAAGTGATTTCTAGGATTATAGGATATTCATTTTAAAATTTGTTATCCTTTAAGATTGCTAGATTGGATTTGCTAAATCTCACCGTTGCGCAGCGGATTAAGTTCGC